>QEPC01005526.1:345635-442369 GCA_003113815.1 Sphenodon punctatus
CTGGACCATCCCCTTCCCCCCAAATCCCTCCCCCCTGAATTGTCCCCGCCCGATAATTTTCCCGGGCGCTTATGAAAAACCCATGTTGCAGGGCCTGCCTTGGCGCCCTGAGGCCCTGCAACATGCATTTTTCATAAGCGTCCTGGAAACTCTTGAGTCCCTCTGGCAACCCCCGCTCTCTCACCGGATCTCGGCGGCCGAGTACATGCCGAAAGAGATGCCCTCCAAACGCCGCCACGGCACCTCCTTGGCGGCCCTCATGGCTGCTTGCCCCACGGGCCTCACGCGCGCGCGGCTGTTGGGGGAGAGAAGGCGGAGCCGAGCGCTAGAGGGAAGAGGCCACGCGCGGCGCCCACCGGCAGGGCGAAGGGGCGGGGCCGGACGCTACCAACTCATGGAGGCGGGGGGGGGTCTGTAGCGCGCAAGTCACCAAGGCAGGGAGGGTCAGCGTGAGCAGCAAGAGAGAGAAGCGAGTGAGGCAGGTGAGCGGGGCTAAGAGACTCACCGCCGCAGGGATGAGGGGGACGAGGAAAAATGGTATCTTCCACCCTGCCGAGGTTGCCCCCCCTTCTCCCAACATCCATTGCGCGGCGGGAGCCAACATGGCGGGCCGGTGGGGACGAGTGTTGTCGCTGAGCGGACCATGCCGTGTTCGGCTTCCCGGCTTGAGCAAGGGAGGGAGCTGCAGGTAGGAGCCGGGGTGGAAGGGAGCAGGGCTCGGACGCTTGGGAGCTACAGGGGGCCGATACGGATAAGAGGAAATGGATTAGGGGTGGGGGGGACCGTAAGCACTGCGCACGTGAAGCATAACGGTGCGCATGCGTCGTGGCAAAGGTGTCTAGGGGCTGCTCGTGCTTCCGAGGCTGAACTGAGCATGCGCATACGCGGTGTGGTCTCAGGCTTTCTGAGTCGCAGGTTCGAGTCCAGCTGCAGGTGGCTGAGAGCAGGGCGGCTAAGGGAGATCGCTGTCGTGAGCTGGAAAGTTATTAGTTTAGCTCCAGGGCTGTTCACGTGCAGCCAACAGAAATGTGTTCGTTATTATTTGTATAGCACCAGCAGTGTACCTGGCACTACAGGTCCCTGCCCCAGGGGGTTTGCAGTGTTAAGAGTGACAGGGAAGAGGTGAGCACTGAGTAATTTAACTTTATGTATATAACATTTATATTTCTCCCTTCCCCAAACGCTCAAGCAAAACCACAAAAGCATAATAAACCAAAAGCTATGCCAAACAAAAATGTTTTACGCTGCCTCCAGAATGGGCTTGGGCTCTGGCAGAGCTCCGGGGGGGGAGGGAGTTCCAGAGTACGGGCTCTAGAAACCTGTAACGTGTTACCAAAGAAAAGATGGAGCGTGAACAAGGGTCTTCAGGTGATTCTACAGGTTGGTTAGGAAAAGCCGCCTTTGGCCCCTGATACTCTACTCAAGGTGTTGGAAATTAACTCGCTAGCCAGGTTGGGAGAGGCAGGGCTGTAAAAATCTACTTGCTACCTGACGTAGTTATACTGGCCAGAGGCGAGCAGACAAAAGACTTATTATTTATTTTTTTAATAATCCTGGTTACACTACTACATATTCATGATCTTTTTTAGTAAATATTTTGTTCTGGTTTCGTGGAATGGAGTGTAGGATGTCATCTAGAAATGAATCCTTACAACTTCTATGTGAGTCTCATTGTGCTGCTCACTGCCTCCAGATAACCGGGCCCCCTCAGCACTCTCACCGTGACCGTAATTCATCATTACGGCAGATGCCTAGAATTCTGTTATCTATCAGCAATGCAGCTTAGTGTTCTTAAGAAAAACAGAAGCGAGAGAAGTGTGGGGCCCTGGTCCATCCTGGAGGGAGGGACTGCTTTTCATCCCCTGTCATAAGTTTTGAATTCAAATTTCTGAAAATCATATTGGTGCTTTATTTATACCAGCAGCAGGGAATCTTGAGCCCAGGGGTCAAACGTGGCTTGAAGCAAGTTCTTATGTGGGCTCTGGATCTAGTCCCCACCCACAACCACTGAAAAACTGAGGTCAGGGAGCAGAGATGAGGGCATACATACAAGAACAGGGAGACAGATGCATGCCGTGCACCCAGCTGTCCGATCTGTCTCTGGAAGCAGGCTGATCTTTCGGCTTCCTGCAGCTGGAGTTGGTGTGGCTATCTTCTGGCCCCTCGGACCCCATTCCTTCCCGCCTCCTGACTTCCATTGCTTCCACCGTTGCCCGTCCCCTCCTGCACATCATCAACCTCTCCTCTACTGGCTCCTTCCCCTCTGCCTTTAAACGCACCACTGTCTCCCCCATCCTCAAAAAGTCCACTCTGGATCCCTCTGAACCCTCTAATTACCGTCCTGTCTTGCTCCTCCCTTTTGCTTCCAAACTCCTTGAACATGTTGTCTACTCCCGTTGCCTCGACCTCCTCTCTGCCAACTTCTCCCTTGACCCCCTCCAGTCTGGCTTCCGCCCCCTTCACACCACTGAAACTGCTGTTGCTAAGATCACCAACCATCTTCTTGTGGCTAAATCCAACCGCCGTTACTCTTTTCTTGTCGTCCTTGATCTCTCTGCTGCCTTCGACACCATTGACCACTTGCTCCTGCTTGAATCGCTTCACTCCCTTGGATTCCAGGACTCTGTCGACTGATTCTCCTCCTACCTTTCTGATGGCTCCTTCGATGTATCTCCTCCTAACTCCTCCCCCTCCTCCCTACCCCTCTCGGTCAGGGTTCCCCAAGGCCCTGTCCTTGGCCCTCTCCTCTTCTCTATCTACACCCTATCCCTAGGCAAACTTATTGCTTCCCATGGTTTCCAATACCACCTACACACTGATGACACTCAACTCTATCTCTCCGCTCCTTCCATCTTCTCCTCTGTCCAAGCTCGTCTCACCAGCTGTCTCTCCGAGATCTCCACCTGGATGTGTCAACGCCAACTTAAACTGAACAGGGTGAAAACTGAACTCCTTATCTTCCCTCCCAATCCTTCCTCTCCCTCTTCCCTGTCAATTACCATTGAAGGGGTCTCCATCCTCCCTGTCCCCCAAGCCCGTAGCTTGGGCTTCATCTTTGACTCACACCTCCCCTTCAAACCCTACATTGACTCTGTCGCCAAATCCTGCCGCTTCTCCCTCCGCAACACTGCTAAGATCCGCCCTTTTCTGTCTCCTCTGCCAAAACTCTCATCCATGCCCTAGTCATCTCACGCCTCGACTATTGTAACCTCCTCGCTGGCCTTCCCCATTCTCAGGTTGCTTCCCTCATCTCTGTTCAACACTCTGCTGCCCGGATCATCCACCTAGTCCGTCACTTCAACCCTGTGCAGCCTCTCCTCTCCTCTCTCCACTGGCTTGCCCTTCCTGAGCGTATTGTGCACAAGCTCCTCGTCTTCACCTACAAAGCCCTTCACAACCTCGCTCTCCCCTACCTCTCTGCCCTGATCTCCCTCCGAACCCTTTTCAAGTCCTCCGCTCCTCTTCCATCCCCTCCCTCGCCCTCCCACGCCTCCCCATGCTCCCCCAACTGCCTTCGTCTCTTCTTCCTCGCTGCCCCGCACGCCTGGCACTCCCTCCTCAAAACCCACCTCTTCTGCTCTGCCCTTCCTAACTCCTACTAACCATCCCCACCCAGGATTATCCCCTACTTGTTATCTGCAAACTCCCAATTTACTGTAACCAAGCCAAGAACGTGTACCTGAGTTCTCGCATCCTCATGAATGTTGCATCCCTGCCTCCCCTCTGTTTCCCCTTCTGTCTCCCCTCCCTCTGTCTTTAGATTGTAAACTCTCGGGCAGGGACCGTGTCTAGTTTAGTCTCTCTAAAGCACCAGGCACATTTCTGGCACTATATATAAATGCTTATCATAATATAGTCGTAAAGGGGCAGAAGCGTCCCACTCTCCATTAGCCAGCTCGTTGCCTTCTTAAAGGAGTAGCAGCAGCAGCAGCAGCAGCTCCATTGTGCTGCAATCTGCCCCAGCTTGCCTGCGCTTCTAGTTTGGTAACGCACAGGATGGTTCATTAAAAGGGGTTGAAGCAAGCTGCCTTTGCTGCTGCGTGTATCCATTCCTTTACGGACAACTTTGACTCTTGATGTAACCGGCTTAAGTTGTGGATCACTAGAATGTTCTCTTGACCGTTCTACTTTTTGAGAGAGCTCCCGGAAAGAGGCCTAGGCTACAAGGCAGTTTGCCAGGTTCTGATCCAGACTCTGTGCTGTGGAGGACTGTTAATTTTGCAGTACCTATGAAATGGGCCTTTTCCAGTCAATGTTCTTCCCTCTGTGTCTGCAGGTTATGTTCGGGAAGCGTATCACTTCAGAAAACTGCAGCTGGCTTAGAAGGTACCACGTCTGTTATTTACATAGCCTCTGTAGCGTAATTTGTTAGTCTACTTTTATACCACCACAAAGTATACTCCTGAACGCAGCTGAGATCAACCAGGTTCGGGGAGGGGGGAACTTCACTGTTTTTGTGTTCTTCTGGTTTAAAGAGAACAGTTCTTATTTTTGGTGCCCAGCAGCACAGAGCAGGGGTGGGCAAAGTTCCCAAGCCTAAGAGCCACGTATCAAAATGTTCATATCACTGAGAGCCACAAGATGCATTACATAAATCGCGGCATTCCTCAAACTGTCCCTTTCCCCCCAACCTCCAAAGTTCTGGCTCCCAGGCAATCTGGTGGGTTTGGGCAGCAGCTGTAGCGGTCCAGGGCAGGCTCCCGTGACTGCAACGGCAGCTTGGCTTCTCTCGCTCCACACGGACATGCCCCACCACCCCTGCAGCTATTTCTGGCGAGAGCTGCAGCCCACGTGTCCAAGGGCCGCCTACGGTTCCTGACCCGGTTCCATTTGCCCACCTCGCGCATAGAGTGCAGAGCTCAGCCAGGATATGAAAAAAAAATCATTCGTGCGCAAGTCAAGAGGCTACTTATAATTTGCAGAATCAGAGCCTTTGTGACTGCAGAAATTCCAGTTGTGCCTCTTTCTAAGAAAGCGTTGTCAATTTTTCTATCTACAGCCACGGAAGAAGAAATTGTCCTTCCAAGGAGGAAAACCTGGTGAGTATTTGCTTATTGTTTGAATTAGACCTGACGATTGAGGTCACAATCCACAAACGGTTAAAGCTTGTAGGGCTTCAGCGGGGCTTCTTCGGAGTAAGCAGCTCAAAAATACTCTCCACCTTTTAGTTTTAGGATGATGCATTGACCGTCTCTGGTACGCTATTCATGTCATTTTTATTAATTTCAGGGATAAACTATCAGTACTTCAAGCGCTTGCTTCCACCGTGAATAAGGTAAGTCACTTGTTAGGCTGTAATCTTGTGCTTATCTAGCATATACTAACATCCCAAAAGTTGTTCTCCCATTCAGATTTATTTAGCCATACCTAACTTTCCTTTTCATGGCTTTTTTTTTTTTTTTATCCCTGCTGAGATCTTAAATGTAAAACCAGTTACTACTTCGTGCATCGGACTCGCCAGGCAACTCAACACACTTTTCGTTCTCCACATGGGATAATTCCACATTGTGTTAAACTTACTTGTCAGCAATAAGTTGTGGTGTTTTGGTCAATTCAACAAGAGAAACCAAGCAAATGTATTCCACCAACTCGGCTTCATAGACCAAAGTGGCACATCAATTTTTACTGCTTATGTCCAAAGCTGGGCGTATCCATGACACTCGTGCAAAAAGCAGTTGTTGTATGTATAGTTGGAAGGTGGGTCGGGGGAAATCTAGACTCCCTAAGCGTCTTACCAGGGCCAGTAACAGAATGGTGAAAAGTGCCCCATTTTGTCTAGCACTGGATACATTTTATAGGTATCATCTTGGCTACAGCTTTTAATGTGGGTCTTTCATGGCTAATATTAGCTGAAAAGCTGACCCCAGCTTGGCGTCCTTCATGATTGTCTTGGTGACTTCCTGGTGTATATGATGCACTTCATAGTCCCCTGTGTTCCTACTGGTTCTGATCTTGAACTTCACACAGGAAGGCAAACTTTGACCTACCATCTCTAGCGATATTTTTTGTCATCAATGTTCTTTCAAGACTTAGCTTTGTGTGTCTGTGAGGCAGCGTGTTTATATAGTACCTGTTTAGAGCTGCCAGCACGTAATGCAGCATTACGTTAGCATGTCAGAGGAGCGTGGAGTTGTTAGTCGGAGGGTGGTGGAGACCATTAATGGGATTGGAGATGTTCTAAGACTTGCATTAAAGTTTGGGTGCCCCTGAGTCCGAATTCAGCTACAAGCTATGTATCATTAAGGTGCAGACTCATGGAATGGTGTTGCTCTTGATTCCCAGTGCAGAGAGCCCTTGCTATTTGCAAGTTGAGTCCTCAAGCCACAGCAGTTAGTGTATTAATAGGTAAACCTAGTATGGTTTTTTTTGGTCTACAACTGTGCCCTTCTTCAAACTACTAACTCGTTTACTTGGAAATGGAGCTGGGAGGAGGAGTTGTGCTGGATGTGTCGAAAGTTCGACACTTCCTTAACTTCAGAAGTGCCCGAGGATGATGAGGCAAAACACACTGCATGACTTTGAATCCCTTTTGCAGGATCCCACTGCTGCACGTTATATTTTCCAAGATGACCCCTTCCTCGCTCCTACGAACAACTCCAGCTATGTAAGTGTTCATTTTGAAACTCATGCCCACCCACCTCCTCCCCTCCCAATATGCACACTCTTAAATTAATTGCTTCAAATTGTGAGCTGGGAAGGAAATCTGACAAACGTCCTTGAAATAGGTTCTACGGTGGATTTTGGGGGGGAGATGGCTTCAAAACATCCCGTGTGTGTGTGAATATTCTCCCTTTTATTTTTGATCCTGCGTCATGGTTTGGTTAAAGGGGCAGGCGAACATAAGTAGTGCCATACCGACTCACATCAATGGTCCTTCAAGCCCAGCATCCTGTCTCCGACAGCAGCTAATCTCGGTCTCATGGGAGAAGTATCGGGGCCATCCATTCCCTGCTCCCGGCAGTAAGAAGTTCCCATCTCTTAATCTACTGGGCTAATAGCTGTTAATGGACCTATTCTCCCAAGAACTTAGCCAGTCCTTTTTACCCAGCTATACTACTGGCCCTGACAAACTCCTCTGGCAGCAAATTCCACAATTTAACTGTGTGTGGAGTAAAGAAATATTTTCTTTTATTTGTTTTAAATCTCCCACCAGTTAGTTTCATGGAGTGTCCCCCTAGTTCTAGCGCTACTGAGAGCGTAAATAAACATTCTTTATCTACTTGTTCCACTCCACTCAAGATTTTATAAACCTCTATCGTCTCCCCTCAGTCGTTTCTTCTTCAAGCTGAAGAGTCCTAACCCAGGACTTGAAATTTCAGATCGAAGTCCAGGAGCCAAAAAATAAATAAATGAGTTGCCAGACTTTATCCTGATATTAAACCGTTCTTTCCCTACTACCCCCCTGAACCGGTCACCAGCCAGAGGTTTCTGGGCGCCAATGGCTCCCAGACGCCTGCAAACTTCGTGCCCTGCCTCTCCTTTTACAGAAGCTGTTCCAAACCCTTGATCAAGGGTACGTAATGGGGGCCATTATGTGCATAATGAGAAACCCTTGATACCAGACTTCTGGTATCAATCTCTGGTTCCTACCAAACACAGTTGAGAGCCCTTCTTCCAGAATCGTTTTATTTCTTAGTATCATTGTTGAAGAGGCTGGTTTGCGTTATTCCCCGAGACGCACATCCACCTTTTAGGAAAGGTTTTGTGTGTGCAGTGGCTAGTGAGTGGGTATATCGCATAGGACTGCACACTTGAAATGGGATATTCAAGTCTGTAGGCAGCGTTCATGCTCTCGATGAGTGACACAAGTCGGGTCCTAAGGGCCTTGATACTCCACCCTACAGAAGGCTCCGAGTTCAAAGTCCTCTTTCCTCCGATCTCTTGAGTATCCTAACAACGCACACAAACATTCCTCTTTCTTCCTTTGCAGCAAATATTTTCGTTATCGAAGGAATCTGGGCAAAATGCAGCCAAATACATTATTAAATCATTCCCTGAATTCTTCCAGAAAGACATTGCTGAGCCTCATATACCGGTAACTTTTTGCTCTTCTTCTCGTGACATTTCTAGGTTTATTATGTAGTGGTTGGGAACCTGATCTTGCAAGCTTTACTCGGGCAAGTACTTCTGTTGATTTCAGTAAAGAATAAAATTCTTATTTATATGGTTTTATGAAGCTAGAAATTCCACTAAATAAGCTTCTTGGCAATCGTGTGCTAATCTGCAGGGTTTACCAAAGGATAATGTGTTTATAATATCTTGCAGTGCTTGTATTCAGAATTAGCCAGAGCTATATCTAATGCCTAAGAGGGGACTGCTTGTTTGACGTCCAAGTCACCATTTTTTAAGAAGAGGCAGTCTGGAAGCTGCAGGAAAGAACTTGGACAAATATCACTGCCCTTGTTAGACTGAAGGGGGGAGAGGGGCGTCCTAATGTTTTCTAGAACGCATGGGGGGTGTTTAATTGCCACGTCGTTCATTTCGTGACTTGAGCAGCTGGCCAACCCGCCATCGCTTTGTTTTTAGTGTTTGATGCCGGAGGATCATCCGCCACAGCTCGAGGAAGTGAGCGAAGCTGCCCTTAAAGAACGCATCCAGCTCAGGAAAGTCAAAGCTTCTGTGGACATGTTCGATCAGCTTCTGCAGTCAGGTACCAGGCTGAGCACAGTCCGTGTGAGAAGAAGCTTCTATGCGGCCCGGTTTCTGAGTTCCAGAAGTGTCAGTGTACGGATTCTTAAAATATGTTGGCCACTGCTGTTCTTCCCGCTGGCTCTGGTCTCAGGAGTGGAGAGGAGCACTGTCCTTCAGCGAGAGTTCTGCTTTCCCAGAGGTGACCTCTGAGAGGCTGTTCCCCCTCCCCAATCCATGACTAGCTTGCCATCTGCCAGTAGATTGCGATCTGCTTTTTAGCCACCCCTGTGTTACGCCAACCATGATTTACCCAGAGGTTCACTCTCTCAGCCCCTCTGCAACTCCTCTCCATGGCAGGAACAGCATCCAGGAGGCGACAAGCCCCTGCAGTAGATGCGGCTTGAGGGAAGAGGTGGAAGATTGTTTAAAAGACTGAGGAGTTGGCTGAGAAGGCCTTTTTCTCCAGTCAGTGGCAATAAGAGGAGTCTGTGTTACGATGTTGAGCCTGGCTAGTAGCCTCTTTTGAAAGGTTATGTCCCCTACTTTCCTTGTATCGAAGTAGCAAGGGGCTGTTCTTCCTCCGCTTTTCTGCCGGGCCAGAACACAGGAGTGTCCCTGTGGGAAGCTACTAAAATGTCATACTGTTGCCACTCCTCCATTCTTCCTGCTGGCCCCTAATATTTTTGGTTATCAACATTTTGGTATCCCGGCCTTACTTAATACCGTTTCAGTGTGCTGTCATTCTGATTAGACCTGAAAAGATTACCCACCAATGAATATACCCATTGAATTCACTGTAGTTGACCTGCCAGCATCAGTTAATAATCAATACTTGATTAGTGCCCAATTACCCAAAGTCCCAGTCTTACTGACCTCCCAACTCTAGAATGCCAATTTGCGGTACTCATTTTTCAAGTTGCCATCTTGATTTTCAAATCGGTACATCAGTACTGGTAAAAACCAGTTTTTCTGGGCGGAAAAAATCCTTAGGATCTGTACTGGGACAGTCCACTGGGCACCTGACACAGTACTCAAACCTGCAGATGCTACTCTCCAATAATAAATTGTGTCCCTGTTTCATCTCTTATTCTGATGTGTGCCTTTTCATTCTACGGCTTGTGTCCTTTGTGCTTTCATCTTTCCTCCATGTAAGACACTAAAATCTCCTGAAGACAGACTGTATCACTGACCATATTGATCCGGTTGAGGTGAAGAGAGGGTTTGTGTGTGTGTGTGAATATTAGCCTTCCTTGGTGTCTACAGGAGCTTCGTTACCTTTGGAGACGACAAACAGCCTTCTGGATCTGTTGTGTTTCTATGGAGACAGAGAGCCTGCTGGAGAGGACCATCGTGAAGAAAAAGGGCAGTTGGAAGAATTGGTAAGAGACCAACGTGGCTAGTAGTTTGACTCCTGGCTGACCTTGGTATAAAAGATCAGAAAGTGGAAGTAAATTCTTCCTACTTTAAGGGGGTGCAGAGACATGAAACGGAGCACTCATTTCTGCAGATGTGTGCCTCGCGCACCTGGCTGCAGTTGACAATCCTGCGAGCTCTGTCCGTGACGCCAGTGGCTACACACCTATTTTGGAAAGCTGGACTGGATGTCCACAAACCTGACCAGCCCTCAGTGGAAAGCAGGCTAGCAAATTTCATCTTGTAAAAGGTGGTTACTGTCACTGACCAGCTTCTAATCTTCTCTGATAGGTGCATCTAACTTAGAACATGGATTACTAGCGTGTGTCTCAGGCTGGTGGGATAGCTTCCTTGTTGGCACAGGGCTAGAAAACTGGATGACTCCAGAACTATGGTAAAATACTGAAATTGCTAGCGTGAGCTCAGCTATAGCGTGACAGAAGTCTAAGGTTTAGCATTGAGCCAGCCTGTTGATGGAGCTACTGCTTAGAATGAAAAGCGGACGCATGCTGTTTCCAGTCCCTGTTCCCATCCCAATGGCAGAGAGAACTTGCTGGCTCCTCACTTGCTGGCTTCCTCACTCCATTGCGCAGCCCAGTGTCAAAGTTTCCTCTTGCTGGATTTGGCCTCCCTAGCCCACCAGGAAAGGTGATAAGAATCGTCTGCTACTGGATGTATTGAGCAAAGGAACAAAATGTCTCCTCTTTACAGCACCATCTCTTCTGTCCTAGAACAGTAAACGAGGGGGGAAATTCCTACGTGAAAATTGCACCTAGATTTCTTGCGTGGTAACAGGAAGAGGCAGCGCTTCTAATTGGCCTGCCTCTAATAATTCACACTTTTTGAACCAAGTGGTTTGGGAAATCAATACGTGTAACTTTTGTGAACTAAGGGGATTTTTAAAAAATAAATAAATTGCCCTACTAGGCTAGGGAGTGTAACTTTAAAATCCAGCTGTCTTTAAAGTGTTGAAACTCTAAGCTAACCAAATCTGGACTCTGTCCCCCTGCTGCATAATGATGATCTCTTGTTATGGGGAAGAAATAGTGTCCTACGAAACCAAGATGTGAACTGTGATAGGGCAGAGAGAGAGAGAGAGAGAACATTCCTTAGATGCCTTGCAGTTCTCTAAATCCGATTGAATAGTAAATCTGGCCTCAAGGCCATTTCCTAGAGGGCTGGCATCTAACCTGTTCTTGTATAGTATAAATATTTTTGGAAACATCTTTTCAGGAGGAAGCTCCAGAGCGGGAGAAACGTCAGAAGGCCTCCATTCATTCTGGCATTAAATGGAGGTAAGGAATGCACCTGTCGGATCCTTTTGTGAGCCGACTGAAATGCCTTGGTGATGAAAGTCCTGCCTAGCTCTGAGCAGTTCTTCCTCTTGTGGCATTCGTGGCTGGTACGACTTGTTAGCCTAGAGAAATGCGTGTTGGAGAACAGAGGATGGGCAACAGCACAGTGTGGAGCAGCTTTAAGGAAACTGAGCCTTCAAGCTGAATTGCCAATCATGGCTTCCCTATTGAAATGGAACCCAGTCCCATTGGGAGAGGAGTGGGGAAAAACCCAAGTAGGCAAATATATATTCTCCCATGGGGTGGTCTTCCCCAGCCAGCTCTGTACACTGGGTTATTTTTCCAAATAAACTTAGTTTTTCTGCCAGCTCATCGCTGTGGATGAGAGCATCTTCCTGTTGACATTAGCATGCAACCTGTATTCAAGGCGTAACCTCTCGGAAATAGTTAACTTGAGAGGCGTTGCGTTGGATCCTGTTTCTGAGGATCAGTCCCATGATGCTCTGCAGTCGGAGCTCTCTCTGTTGAACTAAAGTTGTTTGTAGCTTGGTTATCCTTTTGACCTAGTGCTACTGTCTAATGTTCCTCCTCCTCCTCCTGACCCTAGGAAGAACAACAACGCTGAAAGAATATTCAACCTCATGCCGGAGAGAAATGCCCACTCCTATTGCACGATGATCCGTGGAATGGTGAAAGTACGGTTGTGTTTTCCGTGTGCTATCAGTTTGTTTTACCAGTTTTTAGTGTTTCTGCATTTTTAAACAGTCTGTATTGTTTGCAGCACGGGGCTTATCAGAAGGCTTTTGACACCTGCACGGACCTGGTGAATAACGGGCACAGTGGTGAGTGTAGCTCAGTCCTCAATCTTACTAGACAGTCTGTGCCAGAGTGGATCAGATCAGTGGTCCTTCCAGCCCAGCATCCTGTCTGACAACGGCCCCCTTTCTCTGTTTCAGAGAAGTGCACAGCAGGCCATAATTGGAGCCAAAACAGGGAGCCAGCTTTGTACCTGGGGATAATTCCTGTATTTTCGGGTAGCCTTTTACCAACATGGGTAACTGACTACCCAAAATACCGAATATTATCGTTGCCAAGTAAAACGGATTCCATTTTACCGACCCCTTCTGACTTGCCACGTTAGTTCTAGCGTCTCTGTGAATTCCTACTCCCTGTGAACACAAGGCCATGGAACAATGAATGGGTGGGAAATGATGAATTGGTAACAGTCAGTGGCACCTAGTGGCAACGTGTTGGACAGTAATGGGTACTGTTTAATGGCCAACCTCTCTGACGATTTGGGTACTGGACTTTTGATAGATAGACCCATTGTTGTGAATACCCAATTTGGCGGTTGTCCTAATGGAGCAATCAATTTCCTGCTGTTCACTCCCAGTTCCTGTTAGTCAGAGGTTACACCCCTGACCAACTTGACCAACCATTTATGGACCTATCTCTAAGAAATTATCCAATTTTTTTAAAAATAGTGCGCCCCCCCCCCCCCCTTTTTTCATGGCACTTGGAGTGCTTTACATAGAACATAATTTTTAATCCTCACAATAACCCTGTGAGGTAGGTTACGCTAAGATAATAATGTGACTGGCCCAAGGTCACTCAGTGAGTTTCTGGGTAAGGTGAGACTTGAATCGGAGCCTCTCCTTGTCTCTCGGTCCAGTCAAGTACAGTGCACTTAGCCATTAGATGGGCAGGTGTTATGCTGCTGTCCTTCACAGCATCCTCTGACAACAAATTAATTGTACATAGAGTGAAAAAGTACTTCCTTTTGCTGCTTTTAAGTCTGCCGGCAGTTAGTTTCATGGAGCGTCCTCTGGATCTAGTGATGTTGCAGTGTGTGTGTTAATGCAACTTCTTGTCCTAGCGGTCGATTTTTAAATGGAAGACTTGTGGAATGTAAGGTATTCCAGCTCAGGAATGTTTAGTTGGTTTTCATGGCGATGATGATTGGCGCAGGGGTACGGACCTCAGCTAGATCATGGGAGCTGAGTGTGAACTTGGCTGTTTTTCAGGGTGGCTGGCATGTGGCCGGCTTCCTGGAAACGCGTTCACATGAGAACTTCGCCTACAGCTGAGCCATGTTAGGGGAAAACTGCCCTCTAAAGATAGTACTGGGCTATTCACCTGCAGGTAGTGACACTGGTTTCTTATGTCTTCCAGCCAACGTTGACGCTTTCAACGCACTCATTCTGGCAGCTCCGGAAATTAAGGACACAGCCTCCGAAAAATGGGAGCTTATTGAAGTAAGGCAAAGCGTCCGAACCATGCTGGGTTTATAAGTCTCTCTGTGTCACCACACTATGAAGACAAACTGCGTGGGGAACCACAGTGAGAAAGCATTGGGTGTTAACGGATGAGACGATAGCCCACTGAAGTCTAGGACTCTGCCATGAGTGGGGGCTGTGTGGCTGTACGCCTAATAAACAGTTGCACATTTGGATATCCACCTCGTGGGCTGCCATCTTGTTCTAATACCCATTTGTTTTGTTGCCGTTAGGCGCAATTGTTTGTAAATAATGGAAACATTGACTTAATAGAACATGACAAAATGAAATGGAAAACTATGCACCAAAGTGCATCTCTCTATTAATACGCAGTTGCAGGAATTGTGAGGGGGATGAAGTTGTTTAGGACCATTTGGGAGGCTCTTCACTGTTACATACAAGGGGAAGAAGGGTCAGATAAATGTTGGGGATAGGAGGAACTTCCCGACACCATGGACTCCAAAATAGTTGCCCAAGAGAGCTTACAGCAGCCGCAACTCTTGGGATGTCAGACATGGAGACTAAAATGGATCAGTAAACTTAGCGGAAGACCAGATCTCAGTTGGCTGGTGAAAGATTTTAGAATGGAGTTGGGGTGGGGTGGGAATCTCCATAGTTAGTATAGGGTAAAACCGTTTTACCGATGGCAGCTGGCTTCTCTTGGGGTTATTGTTTTGCCTAGGGCTTGCTGAAGCAGATGGCTGAACAGAAGCTGCAGCCAAATCTGTTCACTTTTAACGCCGTGCTGAAATCTCTGAGGAAGTGTGGCGGTTTAGCCAGGTCCGTGGCGTTGCAGACCTTGCGTGAAATGAAGGCGCTAGACATTGGTAAGGATTTTCTTGAATAGGTTAGATCTTCTTGGGGGAAGGAAAACCTCCCCGGCGATCCTCCTGGACGGCCAGTAAAACTGTATGGTTAGATCCCCACCACTACCAGTAGGAGGCAGACGTCCTGATTTTTCTGGAGCATGCTCAGTGGGGATCTAGCCCCTAAGCTCCAGTTGTTGTTTGTCTGCCTCCACACTGGTAGGAAGCAGGCGAGCTGCCTCCATCACAGAAAGGATCTACAGGCAGCTTGATTTCAGACTCTTGGGAGGAAAAAGCCTCCAGGTGCTAGGGAGGGAGGAATTCTCTCCCTGTTCACCCCCTTCCTTGGAAGGGCTAGGAAGATTAAGATCCGGGCGCCAGCTGGAGAGGGGAGTGCAAGTTACCTAGCCCTACAAGACCTAGCTATGATCCTTTGAGGGAAAACGTGTCCTGGTGTACACGGACAACACAGTGGCAAAGGCGTACATAAATCACCCAAGGGGCTTCCGATCAGATTCTCTCCACCAACAGCTCTCATCAAGGGGGCAGAAAACCTGAAGTCCCTCAAGGTGGTTCACATCACCGGAAAAACGAATGCTCAGGCCGATTGGCTAAGCCGGGAAAAGATCAACCCGAGAGAGAGGGTTCCCCACCCAGTGGAGTTCGAGACCATAATCGGGTCTTTCGGACAACCAAGGATCGACCTGTTCGCGTCCCCAACTAATACAAAGTCTGAGCTCTTTGTATCCTGATTCCCAGATTGCCAAGCAGCAGATGTTCTGGCCTGGCCTCCAGGACTCTCGTACGCCTTCCCACCCTTTCCTCGCATAGGCAGGACAGTGACAAAAATCAAGAAAGAGTTGTCGACCATCATACCGGTAGCCCCTTAAGGGCCATGATGATCATGGTTTACAGAGATCCAAGACCTGAGCTCAGAACCTCCCCTCAGACTCCCGAGTGTTCCTGACCGCCTGTCCCAGGGACTTGTCCTTCACGACAACCCAGAAGCCCTGAAACTAACAGCGTGGAAATTGAAAGGAGGGCGCTGAAGAAGCTGGGCTACTCCCAGCAAGTCCTGGACACCATGCTTCAATCCAGGCGTCCAGCCACGGAATGCATATACTGGGGCTACCTTCGCCACGTGGTGTGAGAACAGGGACATTAGACCAGCTATGGCCCCTTTTACGTCTCCTTAGATTTCCTTCAGGAAGGACTAGACAAAGTATTAAAGCCCAACGTGCTCCAAGGGCAGGTAGCAGCCCTGAAAGTGTGTCCTGCATAGTCAAGGGCCGCAAGGTAGCTAAACACCTTTTGAACCCCTCAGAGAGGTCGTCCTCTATTACTTGTCCCTCAAACTGGCCTTCCTCATAGGTTTCTCCTCAGCTCATAGAGTCTCCGAGCTTAGCACCCTATCCATGGCACCTGCATTCTGCTCCTTTAAAGAGCCCTCTGCGGTCCTTAAGCTAGACTCGGCCTTTTGCCCCAAAATGAACACTCGCTTCCGCAGGGAACACAAGGTTGTCCTTCCTTCCTTTTTTCCCCAAGCCAGCTCACCCACAGGAACGAGTCTGACACAAGCTCGATGTGAGAAGAGCACGGAGGGTATACCTAGACAGAACGGCTCCCTTCACAAAGTCGTCTGCCCTGTTTGTATCCTTACATCCTCGAAGAAAAGATATGAGAACATCCAGAGCTATTATCGTGCTCTGGATCTCCCTCTACATCACAGAAACCTACAAGGTGGAAGGCAACCCACCCTCCCCCCCATTTCCTGGGAGGACCAGCCTCCTCACAAGCCTTTAGAAATTTGGCCTTCTCCAGGGAAATCTGGTCTTCAGTGCACACCTTTATGAAGCACTACAATATCCCGCTGCACGACTCAGCCGTACCAGCTTTCGGGAGACGGGTGCTACAGGCAGTACTATGAGTGATATACCCCTAACCCCCTTCTGCCTGATGCCCCCTTTTTTTTTGTCTACCTCCCGTCGTTTTCTCCCCTATATTTCAAGAGTGGGACACTGCTTTGAAACGTCCCTACAGTTTTACTGGCTGTCCAGGAGGATCTCCCGGGAGAAAGGAAAATTGGCCTCTTACTTTGTGAAATTTCCTTCTACGGGAGATCCTCCTGGACAGCCAGTCCCACCCAGAGTGAGAAGTAACTCTGTGGTGCCTGGATCACGGACGCTTAGCTTAATGTTCGCTTCAGCCCTAGAACCACACCCTGTTGGGAGTGGCAGCAGGGAGCTTACGATCAAGGTTTACGTTGATAACATTTTTCTCTAGTTACAGAAAATTTTCCAGTTCAGCATAAGTTAAGCAGTGTGAAGTAATGCTTGAAAACACTGGAGCTTAAGGGCTAGATCCCCACTGAGCATGCTCCAGAAAAATCAGGAAGTCTACCGCCTCCTGGTGGTGGCGGGGATCTAACCCTACAGTTTTACTGGCCGTCCAGGAGGATCTCCTGTAGAAGGAAAATTCACAAGGTAAAAGCCCAATTTTCCTTTCTCACCATGCTAACATGCAGTAGACCCAAGTCTAAAATTCACTTGCCTAAGGCAAGCAGGTGCGTGGGTATATTTTTACAGCCATGGCTATTCATAGTGCTGTTTCCAAAATGGCAAACTTTGGACTGGTGACGAGCAGACTTACGGCAGGGCATGTTTGTAAAGAGTGGTGAGAGCTTGCGGCACAGTCTAAATGGCTAACACTTTGCAGACACGACCTTAAAACTGGGTGTTTAAAGTGGAAACTGCTTGGTGACCTACCAGAGAAGCAGTTGTAGCACATTGTCAGAAGCAAGCCCTGAAATCCAGCAGCCCTTGACTGGAGTGGGAGCTCTGAGGTGTACAATAGCTACAGTAGGGATGGAGAAACAAGAGGCCAAATGTAGCCCATGGCTAATTCAGATCTGGTCCCTAGGTCCGGTTCTTGCCCCCAAGTGGTGAAAAACTGCGCTTGGGAGGAGGGAGTGGAAGAGGGCACGCATACAGCGTAGGGGGATAGATGCATGATCTGGACCCTCCTCTTCCTGGGTGCACCCCTGCCCCCAACGTCTGTCTCTGGGGTCATAATTGTACTGTCATTTTTAATGAAATTGGCAGACATAAGGAACCTCTGGCCGGCAGCTGGGTTTTATTCTTAACCTTTTTTTAAAAAATAAAATAAAAAATCAAACATTGTGTATCTGGATGATGAAATGGGTCCTTATCCTTAAGCATTCAATGCATAAGCTATGGGGAAGGGAGCAGAGATGAGGGCACAGGATGGATTCATGATGTGGACCCTCTTCCCCCCTCCCCTCCCCCATTCCTGAGCACTCCCCTCGAGCAGCTCTGTTCCCAACTTCCATCCAGACTAGGAGCTTGCTCAATGTAGCCTGTAGGAGGCAAGAGTTTCCCCACCCCTGTCTCAGACTCTGACTGTTATGTTAGGAAACCTTGAACCATATTCGCGTATATTAATATAATAAGATTACTTGGGATTATTATTATTATTGCTGTCAGTGTTCAGGCATAATGCCTTGCCTTCACCCAGTAGGGATGTATTGACCTAGCTGACTTCACTCCTCTCTGTCTATTTTAGAGCCAAGCCTCGCAACATTCGACCATCTCCTTCACATATTTTATAAATCTGGTAGGTACCCCATAAACGCAAAGTGCGCTCTGCCTAACCTCTGTTCCAAATGCTTACACGAGAGCCGATGGCCTGGAAAGGTTTCCAGCCGCTGTTGCTCTGTCTTGAGGATTTCCGCAAGACAGCTCGGCTGCCAAAGGGCATTTTAAAGTGGGGGAAAGCAAGGGGGTCTCTCGCCCTCTCTGAAGAGAAGGGAGAGTCCACTTAGGTGGAAGACAATGGTGGAGAGTTGCCTGTCCCACGTGGAGATCAACAAATTTTAAATCCTGGTCGAAGCAGTCATGGGGCAGACGTAGTAAGCCCTAAAAGCGCACTCGAGTTGGCTTGGCCCCTGGGGAGATCCTGGAGACTGCTTCACCGGCTACCATGGAGTACCACCTGGGTAGCTTCCTTGAGGCCTGATCCGTGGATTTCACCAGGAGGCAGTCTGCTCTCCGGAACTGAGATGGGGTGGAGAGAAAAATGAGGATTGTTGCTGCTGCTGTGACACAGCTGTGCTGATCTCTGGCCAGGAAGGGGAGAACTTTGCATTCTTACCTCAGCAACTCTGGGGATTCCCTGGGCTTATCGATCTTTGGGGGCTTCACGTAGGGTTAATTTGTGTTTAGGGTACCGTCCCTATCTTACCATACACACAACTGTGGCTGATTTGCAGCAACTAAACCAGAGCAGCTGCAGGCTGTTGCTGTTTTTCATACCAACTTTGTGGTGCGTTGTGTGCTAATAGGGGTCTGTTTTTCAGCTGTGCTTTCTAAAGCCCCAGAAAACATCCTCCTTCAGGTGATGAATGAAATTGAGGGAAAGAGCTTTTCACCACTGGACCCAGATGATAGTAGGTACTTCTGGTGTGACGCTTTCTACCATAAGAAATTAGGGGGGAGGGAAGGATAAAGCAATTGAGATTGCACTGTTTATAGAGGAGCTGAACAAACTGGTTTCCAAAACTGACTTTAAAGCTTATTCTGTGGAAAGCAAGCCAGTACCCTGCAGCTAGATGTACTGAGAAGATGGGGGCATCCCAAAGTGGTGTTAGAAATTTTCTCTCTTCAAACAGTCAGTCTCTCTTGGCCGCCATTCTGACCCCTCTTCCTGTCCTCTCTCTCTCTCCTGGCTTTGCTTTCTGCCATTTCCCTGAACACCAGGGTTCACGAGCATTTCCCTGCCAACTTGCAACTCTAGTCCCACCCACAACTTGTCTCTCGCAGGAAGTGGAGCTTCTGTTGTTGGTGGAAGGGGTTGCGGAGAGACGTCCCTACCGGTAGCGGGAGAGGGGATGATGTGTTTGAGGTTTTTACAGCTATTCCCTTCCCTCTGTGAAGTATTCTTGTATTGGGTAGTCTGCTTAACTAAAAATGCCTTTCCCCTCCTGTGTGGCGCTGCTAGGCTGGTTAGCAGGGGGGCCTGGCTGGTCTCTCAGGGTCCAGGGGTGGGAATGCTACCAGCCAGAGTTGCTCACATCAGGCCAGGCTCCCCAGCAGCGGAAATCCCTGCCTCCCCAATCCTGGTGTCCCATGCACAGTGGGGTCGTCTGCACACGTTGGACCCAGGCTTGCAAGAGTTTGGATGCCTCGGGTTTGGACCCAGTGCAGATGGATCGAGCCCAAGCAGGGCTGTAGGGGGAGCTTTCCCTGAAATCTAGCACTTAATGGACTTCATTTTTCTTTTTCAGACAACTTCTTTAACAGAACTATGGAAATAGTAAGTATAGAATATAGTTTGTGTATTTAACCCCTTCCCCCTACGAAATCCAGTTCAAAATTGCCTTGTGCTCAGGCGAGTGGATCCAAGCTGCTTCCACACTCTCTCCTCTGCCTGCTTGCTTGACTCCACGCTGCCTCCTTTGTGTTGTCCCAGCCCAGAACTCTTGCCCCAAGCTTCAGCCCATTAATCAAAGCCCGGGGCTGCGTCCGGCCTGAGAAAGGCACGTTGGTCTCCAAATGGGGGTTACTCACCTGTAACCTTGGCTGGTTGAGATGGGCTCTGTCCTGGTCCAACAATGGGCCAATAGGGAGAGGCCTTGGGATGCACGGAAAACTGCTTGGAGGGGTTCCCGGATCGGACTGCACAAATGCAGATCCCATAGGCAAGAGTCGCGGAGCCCCACTTGAAGCAGTTTGCTTTTCTCCGATTCCATGGGTGTGTTGAACCTGCCCACAGCATCCTCTTTCAAATTCTCCAGAGATTGGTTGAACCTGACGCTAGGATCCTAGTGAGCGTTAGTGTAAGAGTAGCTTCTTCAGTATCTGTCCTTACAGCAGGGGGTCCCAGATGAGAGGTCATGATCTCCAGGCGAGGTCACCTCATTGCTAAATAGGGGCTGTATGAAACTGGATCTGCCTTAGTTGTGCACATTTTCAGGACTGTGGTCATAAGGATTTCCATTTCTGTCATTGCCTGACCATTGTTGTCTGTCTTGGTTTCAACTTCATGGTAATAGATGATTATAGGAGGCTGCACCTCCCCCCACCTGTGCTGGTTGTGACTCCAAATACGTTCCTTCCAGTGCTTTGACCTGAAAGACCTCAAGCTTGCGTATAGGCTTCATGGCCTGTTGGAGACGGGGGACAACTGGAAAATGATTGGAAACGCTGTCCGACAACGCTACTATTAGTAAGCTGCACCATTTCTCATTTCTTAAGACAGGGATTTGGAAATAGATGGTACAGGAGGAGTGCCTCATAGGGCTGAAATGGGAACACATTCTAGTTTTTGGGTATGCCAATTCGGATACCCGAAAAATGCAGGTATCCCACTTCCAGCTCGAGTTCCTTGCTAGTTGCACGTGTTAACGGAGCAGTCACAGCTTGGATACGCCATGGCCTATATCAATCAAAGACTCCTCTTTAGTATTCAGACCTCATTAGCTGAAGAAATGTCTGCACTTATTGCTAAGCAATTCCTTAGTCAGAATTGCTGCCCCTGGGGGATCCCTTTGTATGAGAAGGGGGACATCCTATTCTTCAGATGTTCCCCTTCCCACAGATGTGTCTGGGCAGCATGCGTTGTCAAGGTTTTCTTTTGTGACACGCATATATATAATGGGGAAACTTTCTTCACATTCTGCAGTTCTACCAGAATCTCTTGTCTGAGCCACAGCTTCTTTCCCCCCCCCCCCCCCTAAAATTCCTGGATCTGGCCTGTGGGTCCAGTTCCTATCCTTGACCACTGAGTGAGCTCAGGGGGGAAGGGTGCAGAAAGGAAGGCATCCCCTTGAGGATAGGGGACAGAGCCAAACTATGATAGATCCATTATCTGGATTATTTCCCCCACCACAGAGCTGGTACCAGTTTTCAGAGCAGCTACTGAAAGGAGAAGGTTCCCACTGCCCTGTGTAGGTTCTCTGGTCTTGTAGCCCTATCATGAGCAGCGCACTTGCATAGATAACTGGAGCATGAGGAAAACAACACGCAAATGCTGCCCACTGATGAAGCTCCAGGCAATTTGAGAGTAGGAATTCAGTGATAGGCAAATAAAACATTTATGGCCAGTGTGTTCAGAACAAAAGGCTCGGGAGAACAAGTTCTAAATTCCCTAGTGAAAATTGGTGTATCCAAGAGCTGTGCCATGCGCTTCTGAATGTCTATGTAGTGCCGAGTTTTGAAAGTCGCTCCATGCATTTCTTCTCTCCCAGCTTACGTTTTTTTAGCTTGCTGTGTGTGATGGAGCAACTTGATGTCGTGTTGAAGTGGTACAAAGATCTGTGTCCTTCGGTAAGTGTTGTTTCCCCCATATGTATTCAATACTAGCACTTAAACAGTTATGTGCAGCACAACTATTAGGGACTAAATCCTTCTCTGCTTCACCAGGTCTTCTATCCCAGCTGGACAGAAATGCTGCACCTGCTTGAAGCGTTGGACATGGCGAATCAATTGGAAATGATTCCTCAGATTTGGAAAGGTGACTAGTATAATTTGACAGTCCGAGGCACCCATCCACAGGTTTTAAGGTAGCGATAATTGCCTTGGATGCACACTAAAGCCTCTAGTGCTGTCTCATGGATCAGTAGATCCTAGACAGTAGAGGTCATGGTCCTACAGGGAAATAGGTGGGAGTCCCTTAGACCGGCAATGATGATTGGCGCAGGGGTACGGACCTCAGCAGAATCATGGGAGCTGAATGTAAACGTTCCTCTGTCCTGCGCGTGGCGGGATGTCTTGGGACGTTTACATGAGAATGGTGCCTAACTCTGAGCCGCCAGTTGAGTCCCTCCTCCCTCCCCCAGCAGTGGGAGCGTTGGGCATGTAGGTGCTCCTGGGAAGACAGGAAGATTCTTGTGCCAGCTTAGTCTCTAACTGTCCTCCTCCTCCTTCATGCAGATATCAAATGGCTCGGCCATGCTCACCGACCCCGCATGACTGAGGAAGTGCTCTCTCTCATGGCCAGGGATACACATCCTCTGGAGGTGAGACTGCATTAAGCAATCTGGACACAGCACAACAGACTAACCCCTCCCCACTTAGAGTCCTGTCCTGAAACTTTGGCCTTTGTCTGGCTTTATTGCTTGCGGCCTCTCCTTCCTCCCTTGCTACAGCTTACCCCTAAACATCCACCACAAACTGCCATGCACATTTGTCAGGACCGAATACGCCCACTGTTGCCTCGCTCTTTCAACACACAACTCCTTGGTCTGCATTGAAGGCCCTTTTTAAAAGCTACCTCGTGGCCTAATCAATAGGGTGGTTTTAACTCCTCCACAGGAACTTGAAAGGCGGTAGCTATTCTGTTGTACACAGACAATGCACTTTTGATTTCACAAACTAAAAAAGGCCTTCAGAATAGTACCAATCCTCTGCAGTCTTATTGTGCTACCGTAAATGCTCAAAAATCTCAAGTCCTCTGTTTTGGGTGTGCTTAGGTAAAATACAATTGGCCATTTGGACAATGTTCTTTACCACAGATTTCACAATATACTTAAGAATCTGTCTTACTGCTAGAGAGACCTGGGTCAAAGACTTGCAGGGACTTATACCTCAGTTGCTGGGGTATTGGGGCTTGATAGGCCCTCTGTACAACCAGTAACCAGCGTTTATAAATCTAAGGCTTTAGCCCAGGTTACGTACAGAACTGAGATTTCTTTTGCTGATTACTACAGAGAGTGAGAGAGTACAGAATAAGTTTATGAGAGGCTTGCTGGAGGTTCGTAACTACAGAGATTCCTACGTTATCTGAAAGTGGGTTGCATTCTGTAACACTCTGGCAACCTTGAAAGCTCTATGTTGTTGGAGGTTTGCAAGCTTTCGGACCTCACGGGATCCTTCATCAGGCAAGTCAGAAATCCAAGCGACTAGTCAGAAATAAGTGACTGTTTGGAGGCCTCTCGACTCCCTCATGTGCTGGGTGGAACAAATGCACAATAATGGTGGTAAATGTTGTTGATGGGTGGAGTTCTCTAAAGCTTTATATAAAATGGGGTTCTCCCTTGACTATTTTCTGAACGAAACCTAGTTATGTCCACTTTTAAGGAGTTAACTAAGTGAACCTCATTTAAGACACTTACACTTGGGATACCACATGGTTATTTTCCAAGTGGAATCGTATCTTATTCTTTTGGAAGAGTTTCAGCTCTGCAGAATGATGTCCCGGATTCGTTATCAGCTATTTTGATTCTGCTGTTACAAGGGGCAGAGCAGCAAAGGTGAAATATTCTAAAAGACTTTGCGTCTGTGTCTTGAAATAGAAACTTTAGAACATGTTTTGATTTTCTGTCCTTTATACAATGATTTGAGAAACTGCTGGCTGCTTCCCTTGTTTCCAAAAGACAAGTTGCTTTCTCTGCCTCAGACTTTAATTTTGTTTTTAACATCCAACAACAAAGAGAGGTTAAAAGCCTTAGTTTTGTTCTTTATATTTGCATTGTGTCTTAGGAATACTTTGCTGTAATTTGTTTATATTACTATGCTGGTAAAGAGTTATCTCTAAGAGTCTTTTACGAACGTATGCAGCAGTCAGTGTTACGCTGAACATGTGTAACTTTAGATTTTACTGATTCAGTTTGAAGGCGAAAGTCATAATAAACTTTACTACTCCGTTAAAGGCATTATGGTCTGGGCCCCATCTATCCTGCCCCTTCCACAGCACAAAGGAAAGGAAGAAGTCAGTCTGTCCTTACTCCCTGCTTAAATCCAGCCCTTCCTTACCTGCTGCCACTGCCAGAACCCTAGGCTGTGCTCTTGTTATCCCTCACCTGCGCTACTGCAACCTCCTTGCTGGTCTTCCCTGCGCCTCCTGCTATGCTCAACACTGGTCAAGGTCGTCCACCTCGCTGCCGGCTTTGAGCATGATTAGCCCCCTTTCCACCACCACAAACTTCAAGGCTCTTGGTGGCTTTGCTCCTCCTCCTCCTCCCTGCTACTTTCACACTTGGAAGCTTCTACTTTTCTCTGCCATCACCCATGCTGGCCCCCGTCTCCTGCTCGCTAACGGGCATTGCCCCTTCTATGCCCCATGTGCTTGGTTCACTCCCTTCCCAAATTTCAAGTTCTTCCTAAAAGCTACCTTTTGTGTCAAGCTTTCCCCAGCTCCTTCCAACCATCTGAGCCTCCAGGATCATCCTCTTCCCCTTGTAACGAAGCTAAGCAGTAGCCCTTGCTGCAGCTTCTCATCTTCATCAGTGTGTCCCCCATTTCTCCCTCTCTCTTCCACCACCCTTGTCCATCCTAGATTGGAAGCCCCTCGGGCCAGGGGACCAGGTTCTAATCACGACTCTCCAGCACCTGGCACATTGCTGGAACTATACAAATTCCCAGAGGCTTTTCCCAAGAGAGGGAAAGGTTCAACACTACTCCCCAGCAATCGGTTTGGCCTGCAGTCAGTGCTCTGGCAGGGGAGGAGTGCTGCCTGCTACCTTCCCTCCGATTTCTGGCTGTGAATAATGCTCATGAGCTGCCTCTTATCAGGGGTTTAATGGAAAGCTGCTTGCTGTAGTACTCCCACTCTCTCCTGACAGCACTTTTTTCTTGCCTTGATAAAAAATTAGTTTTGTTTGGGCAAGTTTCCTATTCCCTTACAAAAGAGCTGTCTCATTGAGCACAGTACTGCTTGCTAACTGAATTCTCTCTTTGTAGACCCAGATGTCCTTTGCCAACTGCGCAGCGGAGATAAAATCTCTGTATGAGAGGAGAGAGAGAGAGTGGCTAACCCTTGAGTGGACACCCAGTGCTCTGGGGAATATTGCCATACTGTTCTCGAGAGCTGGTTGGACCCAGGAGGCTTGGTGAGTGGAGCAGTGCTCCTGGTCACGGTAGCTCAGCTTGCAGTAGGATTTCCCAAGTCTCTTGCTGATCAATGTTCATGCATTTTGACATTGACTTGCTTATTATTATTATTATTATTACTACTATAAGCATTTGTATAGCGCCAGCTGTGTACCCAGCGCATTACAGAACAATAAGATAGATGCGGTCCCTGCCTATGGCTTACAATCTAATAGACATGGAGTGGGGAGACAAGGAGAGGGAACATAGGGAGAGACAAGGGATGAATAATATTCAAGCATGTGCCAAGTCTCAAGTGCACGTGCTTGGCTTGGTTGCAGTTAGGCAGGAGTCTGCAGGGAGGGAGGACAGTTCTAACAGGCGTCGGGAAAGTTGACGAGGAAGAGGTCAGGCAGGGAGTTCCAGGCGTGGGGGGCAGCAAGGGAGAAGGGACACATCTGTATCAGTGCAATCCTAATGTGACCGCTTGATTCTTCGGTGAATTTACAAAGCAAGAGCCATTCTGTGTTGGCAGTCTAGTTATACATTGCACTTCTAGACTTCCACCAAGCTTAAGTTTCTTGCAGCACAAGGGTTTGGTCCATGGAGAAAGCTTCCAGCTCTGATGATTGGGCCTTGATTCCAAGGTCTGCTCTCTTATCTGTCAAAAGTAGAAACTTGCCCCTAAATTAATGAATTGCTCAGGGCTCCCTAGGCACAGCTACAAGAACAGAGTCCCCTTTCCACCAAATACCATGGCCACAGCAGTTCTGTCTGCCTCGAATGGGATAGGTAGGGGATTAAGTGCACTTTTTGCATCTATTTGAGCAGCTCCATCTTGCTTGGTAGACTGAATCCTGCAAGGGCCATGAGCGCATCAGCGGATAGAATCCCTGACTTCGAAACGTACTCACTGGAAGTCACTGCCTAATGGGCACTGTGGATTATGTGAATGGCTTGAGTCATTCCTGGATCTTGCGGTGGGCAAAATGAACGGGACTCTTGGAACTCGCATCTTTTAGGAAAGACCATAGAGCTGTTTCTCTCTGAATGGGGCTAACTAGAGCATTGTTTCTTCCCCTGCACAGGGAGATGCTGGAGTTATTCAAGAAAACCAATCGGATCCCCAGGTGAGTTCACCCAGGGCTTGGACCTCTCTCTGTAAGCTGGGCTGCCTGGGAGCAGATGATGAAAACCCTTTGCTTTGATCGTCTCCTATCTAGGCGGCTAGGATTGTATGGGGCATGAGCCTCCCTTCTCCAGTGCATAAGGGGGTTATGCACCCTTAAGCTGAGTGCCCCATCTTCCTTCACATGGAGACAGACAGGGCTGCCTGTTTGTGCAGACGGCATCTGCCCTGCTGTGTGGCCAGCGTTTAAGCATGACTTTGAACCACTCACAAGCATGGCTGCATTCTCCCTTTCAGTGTTCTAGAAGTGCTGGTGTGGCAGTACTCGGGCAGCTCATGCAGGCGTGACCTTCTTCTGTGCCTGGATGCATGAGAATTGCACCCATGCAATGATGCTTCACTTGGATAGGATGGGACCATGGTGACTTACTGGGCTTTTAGGCTCCCCCATTGCTCTTTGAGAGCATGACTTACATTCATCAGGATCCAATGTTAGCTTAACTTTCTACGGGGGGGTGGGGGGTGCGTGTTGGTTTTTTTAAATGGCCATTGTCGTCCTCGTCTTAAAGTTGGTAGTAACTTAAGCTACAACACTGACTAGCTAGGGATCTAATCCTACTGGCTTGCTGAACTCCTAGAGCTACCCCAGTTCATGTGTTAAACTGGTAGAGCTTCCACATACTTAAGTTGGTCAGTTTTATTCTGAAGAACTAGCACGATCTCTCGTACACATGAACACGCAGTAGGTTGGAGTTTTCCTCTCAAGAACTGTTCCTCCTGCTTTCAGAAGCTAGGATGGCTGTTGTGTAGCGGGCTAGGTGCCAGGACTCTGGCTGTGCGGGCTTGTTGCCTGGCCACGGGCCAAGAACTGGACCATGCTACCCACACGAGTCCATGCACCTCTTTGCAGATTAAAATTAGCCCATTGCCTGACACTGATCCTGGGTTTAGAAAGTCCATTCTTTTCAGACGCACCAGCACCCTGACCCTCCCTAGATCCAACATCCAGCCAGATTTGTTTGTGGACATGTGGTGTACCGATTGTCAGTGCAGGCACTGACCAAAGCAACCTTCTCCTGGCCAAACATAGCTCTGGGAAGTAGCCTTCAGCCTGTCTGAATTGGTGATTTTGAATTGGACATGCCTGTGTGTATGGCTCCTTAAAGCATTCCCCTTTTTGCTGATGACCTGAGGCATCAGGCTTAGGCAGAACCTCCTTGCCCCAGAGCGTGGGAGAGGGATAGTTTTGTGGCCTGGAATCCTTGGGCAGCTGCTGCTTGTGGATGGTAGAGCATGGGGCCAGCAGCAGCTCAGTGAGGAGCAGCAGAGGTGGAAGCCAGTTTAGCACCCCTTCTGCTTCCAAGCTTTGCTACCTCTATAGCTTTGTTTGCACACTCTGCTGGGGTGGCTGAACCTTTCGGGGACAGGCAGAGGAGAAAGCTTTTCCTGTGCCTCTCTTGACAGGCCGATTCCTACCAGATATTCTGTCTGCTTGAGGCAGCAGCCTCTGACCTTTCTTTGAGAGAGGCAGGTCTAGGCTATATTCAC
Source organism: Sphenodon punctatus (assembly GCA_003113815.1). NCBI lineage: Eukaryota > Metazoa > Chordata > Lepidosauria > Sphenodontia > Sphenodontidae > Sphenodon > Sphenodon punctatus. Next base: position 373,560 of record QEPC01005526.1, read on the forward strand.
CCAAGCAAGGAGGGAAAGCTCCATAAAGTTCAGTGGATGTGAAGCAGTTTTGAAACTCTCCTCCACTGGCCAGCATGCTGGTCTTGCTGTAGAGTAGAATACCTGGCTCACTTTATTCTCTGTGGATATTTTGACAGCATGAGGTGCACCCTTCTGGGGGTGGTTGGGAACCAGCCTGGGGCGTGCTCTTACCCTTTGTTTCTCTTGCAGGCTGCATGTGATGGACAGGGTCTTGAGCAGCATGCAGCAAAGCAACCGCTCGGACCAAGCCGTCAAGCTAGTTGAGCTGGCTGCTGCCTGGGCTTTGCCCTTTACTTCAGTGCTCGCCGCGCGGGTGATGGCCGAGTTCACACTCTCTGAAGAGCAGAAGTAAGTGGTGAACCTCAGCAAGGAGGCCTGGTGTTTTCCTAGTTTAACCACCTTTTGGAACAGAGGTCTTAATAGTTGCCTTCTGCAAATGGTTGGGGGTTAGCTAAGTATTGCATTGCTTGGGCTAGTCTGAGTGAGGAGGGAAGGGTCTTGTAGGCTGCATTAGCAAGTTCATGTTTGCATTTGTTATGCAATTTTAACTTGCCCTGATCCTCTGTTGGGAAGAGTGGGACAAATTCCAAACTAAGCTATCCTTTAGCTTTCACTCTTGTGTGCAACAATTCCTGTGTTGTAGTAGCCACAAGGCTGCTGCTGACTCCTGAATTCTCTTTTGTCTACAGGCAGGCTATGGAGAGTGTGGAAGCTGTCTGCAGCAAGGAGCCATAATGAAGGAGCGTTCTGCTACACTACCCGTACTACGCAGAGTAGCTGTCATGGTTTCCATTCTCCTGACAAAAGACTACTCTAGTCCTCTTAACCCAGAACTAAAGTTCCACTGTCTAAACTGCTCAGAGGACAGATCAGCTGTGCAACTGTGTTGCTACTGTTGCCCTTGGTTTTGGCTTACTGTTTTGTGGATCATTCCTACTGTAATTAATTCTTAAGTTGTATTAAACTATTGACATGCTCCTGCCTCTTGTCATGGATGTTAAAGCCAAGAGTCTGCTCGATCAAAAGAGTCTGTCAATCAAGAATCCAGTGAATGCAGGAGGTTAGCTTCTTCAGACAATATTTCACATAACCTGTTGTACCATTGGTCTGTAAAAATGCTGCTTCTGTACTAGGCCTCATGCCCCCAAGAGGGGCTAATACAAGATATGTTAATGGGGGAAGAGTAGCTTTTTGAGGCTGGCAACTGCAGACTAAGTTGCCAGGCTGAGCTTTGTTATCAGAATCTGGGAATGTACCCCCTCCCCCTTGCCTGTCTCTTCTCTCCTTCCCTCTGCCCCTGCCATCATCATAGAAACTAGACTAGCCTTTCATGGTCTCTAGAAGACCAGAACCTGCTTCCAGCAAATTAACCCTCTCAGGAGATAGCAGGAGCTCTGCTTCTGTAGCCAAGCAAGGGGGTTTAAAGCCAAAATATTACATCCAGTAATTGCCTCTATACTTCCTCAAAGCTGATCTTTTCTGGGCACAGGCTGAGCAGTCAATCTCACTCTCCTAACACAAGGTAGGCTCCTTTATAACAGCATCCCTTACCCTATGCCCATCCCATTAAGGACCTGCTAAGCTAACCTCCTGCCTTTATATAACCAAGCACACACACCTGCATGGATGTTTGGTTTCTTCCTTGTCTCTCCCCCTGTCCCCACTCCTTTGATTGTAAGCCACAGGCAGGGACTGCACCAGGTACACAGCTGGTGCTATAAAAGTGTTTATTATAAGGGAAAGGGGAGTGCCTTTCCATATCTCCACATTCCAACCATGCACATGCTGAGTCAGACATCTTGAGAGTCAACATCTGATACAACTACAGGGGGAGGGACAGACTGCTATGTAAGAGAACAGGTAGACACTGTTTGAAACCTGTAACTGCTGCAGTTTGAGGTGGTCATGGCAGTTCAGGATCTCTGCCTGTGAAGAACTGGGCAGGGGAGCCAATGCAGACCAGGAGGTGGGGAACCTTCCCCATGGCATTCCTTACCCCTGCTCTGTTGGTCTCTTGCCCAGTCCTCAGCTACCAGGCAAGTGAGCTGAAGGGAAGGTATTGGGTAATAAGCATGGAGATGAGAAAGGAGAGAGCTGCACTTCTCCCCACTCACACTCTTTACCCCCCATAGAAGTTGAAATACATTTCCAAAGCAGCCTGGAGAAGGTTCCCACCGCTGCCCATTAGGCCAAGCCCAGGTTTGTGGTTTTAGAGCAAGGGGGGGGAAGGGGCAGCTCCAGTACTGCTGCTCATGCACACAAGAGCAGGGTGCAGTAACAGATCATTTTCCATTAAGGGCCTGAAAAGCATGCAGCGCGCCCACAAAACAGACTCGTGCTGCAGCCTTGAGCCACCCCATCTTCCCCACACGAGCTAGTTTTATTTTATACCCCTTTTATTCGGCAGGTTGTCAGAACAGAGAAGCCATGCTTTTGGTGACATCTTGTTCTTGTTTTTATTTAGCTGCACCAAGTGACAAAATCAACAAGGGGGGGTTAGAAACATTATTTTGGTTGGATTCCAAGCCTGATCTGTAACACAGGGAAACTTAGAATGGTTATTGAGGCAAGTTGCAACAAAAGCATTCCTGAAGGTTTGCTGCCATGATAAAGGACTCAAAACAATGCAAGTGCAAGAAGGGGGTGGGATTCAGCACAGCACCCCTGATGGGCAAGGTGACTCAATTTTAGCCCAAGAGAAGGCAGCCCAGGTTAGCGAACCCCTGACCAATTAAATCCTGCTCTCTTCCCAGCACGTGGAACATTCTGCTTTCGAAATCCTCCTCCTCCCCCAGCGGGCCTCGCTCACGGCACTTCTGTTGTCCCTAGCCCCACTGCGCTGGCATAAGCGGTCAGGATATCCACCACCTGTTTGGTTTCCAACGTCATCCGCGCCTCAGTCAGCCAGTCCTGCGCCACTCTCCTAGATTCGCCTTTTAGTTGGTTGACAAATTTAGCAGCCAGCTCCAGATCTCCATGCTCGATGCAGTAGGAGGCGTAAGAGAGTAACTTAAACGTGTCCATGTCATCGGGGCTGAGCTCGGCCGGCGGCTTCAGCTGCTGCGGGTGCAACAGGAGCAGTGACTGAAGATAGGAGAGGAAGTACTGGTACAAGCTGTTCCTTGTCTCGTCTATCATGGCCACCCTTTGGGCCAGTTTTTGGACTGTGTAGAACCGGGCTCTGAGGGCCTCTTGGCTATAGATGCCCTGCTTGAGAGATTCCTGGGGAATTGCTGCCATTAAGGCCTCGGTAAATGCATTGTCAGAACAGCTGGCTTTGACAGCCTCAACGGCACACTCCAGTGGCTCTGTGCGATTCTCTCCGGTCGCCGTCTTCAGACTGAATTTTAAAGCCTCCACTGAAAGCCACAACTGGTGAGCCTTTCTGGCTTCTTCTTCAGCAACTGCATGACCTGCAAAGTAAACCGAGAAGGAACAGCTTCTGCACAGGCCATTGACCAACGTGCACAAGGATGCAAACCCTTGCAGACCAGTTCAATGAATGAGAATTCAAAGATGGCAAGTGTCTACCTGGGTTAACGGCACATTAAGCTAACACATTTGATCTCACTGTAGCATTCCACTCCAACTGTATGCATAAAGCCTACAGTTCGGACTTGTTCTACACCTGAGAAAGGGCTCTAGGGGGCCAAAGGCTTGCACATGCTCCAACAGTAGTTGGTTTGATAAAGATAAAATTGGTGTCTCTTTAAATCAAGCAAGGCTACAGCTCCGTGACTACAATTCCAAGAGGACAACACTTCTTACAGATACTCCCTGCTGGAAACATGGGCCCTTGAAACTTAGCTCCCTAACTTTAGCCTTAGTGCTTAGAGGGGAGTGGCTATTGCTTTGAGTCACAATAAGTGTCTGCTCACTTTCGACTGCCTGCTCAACCCCTTTCAGCCTGGCATAGGCCGTGTTTATGTCCAGAGTGAAGTTGTCAAGCTGTTCCTGAGTAAGGCGTTTGAACTGCATTTCTTGATCGCAGAGTTGATCAGATAAGTTCTGAAACAAAGAAAACCACACACTTGTATTATTTTAGTGGATCTGCTTCAAGACACCACCTGGCTAGGGAAGGGAGTTTCTTCCAGAGGCCCCCATTCCTCACTCCACCTCCCTGCCCATGCTAATTCTTAAGGCAAGTCCACAAAATTACAAAGGAACTGTTGAATCAGCTCAGATTCCCTATATATGCGAGATGCGACAGGCCCCACGTTAGCACCCTTGCAAGCTGGATACTCCAGGCTTCGTTGGATGCCCGCTGAAGCCAACGACAAAGCGTCCATTGACTTTCAAAGGGTAGGATTAGGGGTCACAGAAAGCCAACAAAGGCTGCAGCCAGCTTGCTCCAGAGCTGGCCTCGCTCACCTGCTCAAACTCCAACTTGAGTTCTTGTGCTTGGACCTTAAGGACGTCGTTCAAGTGATCAGTGTGGGCAGCTGCCTGCCGGCGCAGCTGAGTCCTCATTTCACTCTCCATAACTTCCCTGACTTCTTCAACCTGGAGAAAAGCATGAGGTACTAAACGCCCTGGCATTTCAACGTCCACCCAGAGATCAGGGCAACCAGGTCACCTCCACTTGCATCAGCATCGCTGAGCTTTTGGATTAGACACACTGGATTTCTTTCCTCAACGATTTTATAGAGGCCTTCACTGAATTCTGTTAACCAGCAAGGCAGCCCATGATGCCATCCTCTGTGACCTTACTCGCTGGACAGGAGACAAGTGTGCACACTTCTGGTGCTATAGTATCTGCTGAAGAGCATGAAGCTAATACAGGAGGTTTCAAGAATGGCTGTAGGTTTGCCTGAGCTCTGGGCAATTTTATAGTAGCAAGAAGTGCTAATGAAAAGCTTGCAGACCAGCCATGTCCTGGGATTGGTAACCATGCCCTGCCCCAGCAAGCTTGTTGGTACTAGCCCCTTCTCACATTGAGTCCAATCTCATGACAACCCTGACTTCAAACAGCTCAAGTTAATTGTGGAAAAACAGGTGAATGGCTTAAGTTCTTTTGCACAAAGGAATGATTATCTGCACTAACATGCAGCGAGCACCACAGCTGCAGGCATGATTTGCATACATATCCCACCCACTGTGCAAATCCGGTAAGTATTTGGGCCAAACTGCATAGTCTTCCATCCTTTAAAAGCCATTAACTCACCTCCCAGTGAGGGTGGAGATTGCCCCCTTTCTTTCTGCATGGACCATTCAGACCAAATCTCTTAACAGCTCCCAAGTGACGCCTACATGGGAGGACTGAGGCATGCCTCAATGTACCTTTTTCTCCTGTTCGATCTGGATCTCGCTTTTGTGATGTTCCAGTGCCTTGGCCACGGCTGATTCCAGGGCTCTCTTGTTCTCCAGTTTCTGGTTTTCCAGGGCTACCTCGATGTGCTGCTGCTCTCGGACTCTCTGATTTGCCAGTTCCTGGTTGAGTTGGTCGATGCGACGATGAGCGTGGGCAATGAGAGAATTCAAGTCATCTGTGGAGAGTTTGCCAGCTAAAGAGAACAAATTCTGTAAGACTGTGTGACTGGAGAAAGGCACCGCAGCTTCCCAGCCTACTCTGCATGCACACACGGGTATCCCAGGGCCATTAGGCTGCCACTGTTCAGTGTCCATATTCAATAGCACCCTTTATACAAAGATCTCAAAGCACTGCATTGTTTTCTCCATCAAAGCTTATTTCTGGCCAAGATGCTCCCATCTGCAAGGCACTAGCAAGCAGCTTGTCTCACCCCATCTGTTTTGTTAACCTTCAACCTCCCACATTTTTTGGTCTCAGCTCTAAATGCTTCAATTCCAAGCTCCAGCCTGCTGCTGACACAAAACTATGCATTGGAACACCAAGTGCATTTACAACTTTGTACTAACAAAGTTGCACTGCCCAGCTACGGATGGAAGGGAAGGGTTGGGGAGGGTTGGCACAAACTAGACAGTTTTGCCAAAGCAGGACACACACTTTCCCCTTCTGGTATCTGCAACCCATGCAGGACAGGAGGGTTAGGATACCCGCTTTGTCACTTCCAGAATGGACTTGTGTAGTGTAGGAGGAGCTATGGCTCGAGTCCATTCTAGTGCAGAGCATGGCTGCCTACTTTGTAATAATCTCTTCCTATAAGTGTATCATGTCTGTGTTCCAGGACCTAGACCTTTGTGAGAGGCCCTAAGTGGCATTTAACTCTGGTCACTTTGCAAGTCAGAAGAGAGCCAGGATGAGAGCAGAGAAATCACACAGACTACTACTCTGAAAAGCTATCCCAGTCAAATGTTCGTAGTGTCAAATTAAGAGTCCTGCAATTCCTACACCAGCAGCAAAACTGCTAGAGGTTATGGCCAACACATCCATCCAAAGGAGATTCCGATTTACCTGGAACAACATGGGGCAGGAGAAGGAAATTGTCACATACACACTATGAATATTTATGAATGGAAGAACTCTATGCAGCTGTAAAGCAATGTGCACATTTTAAAAAGACAATATAACAGGCAAGCAGGATAGCGATAGAAACTCACCTAAGTCAGTTACCTCTGCAAGAGAAAAAGGAAGTTTTGAAAAATTAGTGCATGATCATAGCAGCAAATCAGTGGGATGTTAAAAGCATACAGAGGGGCAGGAGCAGATGAAAATGCAACACCCCGAGAGAGCTGCATGTCTCAATTGCCAGAGCACAGCAGAAGAATCTTGGCTAGATCGTACAGTATAGATAAATAAAACGAACTCCTATAAAATGCCAGGCTACAGTCCAAGGCCATCTGGAGTGGGCGGCTGTATTCCTACATCATGGGAATTAAAGTATCCAGAGGGCCTGTATCATTGATCACCTTGGGGTGAGAACATGACCCTGGAGCGCAGTTGCTGAGGTTTAGGTGACAGCCGAACACACCACTAAAATCATTCTCAAAAACTCTCCACTATAGATTTTCATTTCAAACTTCTCCAAAGTGACTGAGATTGGCCAATGTCAGAGACGGGATGCTGGGCTTGATGGACCATTAACCTGACCCAGTCTGGCATTTCTTATCCCCTATCCAGGTTCTCCCTTTAGGTCAGGGGCAGGCAAAATGTCCTAATCCCAAGAGCCGCAACCATTTACCACAATGGGGCCAAAGAGCTAGAGGCAGCTCTAGAACCACGGTTTGCCCCTTCTGCTCTAGTGGAAGGGCACACACTACTTTTATTCTAGCTCCCTTTCAACTTTAAATTCAAATTCACTCCCAAACTAGTTCCACACTCAGAAGGGAGGCATAAAAAGGAACTGGTGTACCTTGATGACTTTCCAGCATCTCTACAACTAAGTACTTCGGCTGCAATTGCAGCCTCCTGAGTCCAGTTAAACATATGAATTGTTAGATGGTTCGAAACTTACTTAGCCCCTTCCAGCCAGGCTGCACTTCAGGAGTGATGCTATTCAGTTCTCTCTGAAATTCGTCCCTAGCCGTAGCCACAAGCTCGTTGTACTGAGCTGCTATTTTAGCCTCCGACTGAGCTGCCTGAACCTACAAAACAAAGAGGGTTGGCTTTACCAAGAAGCGTTCAAGGTAGCAATTAAGCCTCCTAGTCCCAGCACAAGCCCACTACGTTTACTCTGCCAGTAACAGGCCATCCAACGCCAACTTGGGCACTTTCTAAAAGGCAAGTTTCCTAAAAGTAAGTGATTTCAGTAGAATTTCCCTCTACATGCCACCACTCCTTGTATAAGCCACCCCAGGCCTCCACATAGCCCAGGGGTAGATAATCTCCAGTTCACAGCTGGTTTTATTTGGTCCCTTTCCAATTCCTGGATCTAGTTCCTTCCCTCAAGCACTGTAAGACTGCACTCAGAGGAAGGAAGGGACAAATCCATAACCTGGGCCCTCTACTTCCCTTTCCCCTTCTAAACACAACCCTTATGATTTTTTGTCTCCAACTCTCTTATTTGGCCCACAGAGCTTGTACTAGTTTTCCAAGTGGACCGTGGAAATTGAAAAGGTGTCCCCACCCCTGATCTACACTGTCCAAGCAAATTAGTTACCTGGTTGCAACTAGGACTGCTGTCACACGAAATACTAATTGTGGGATTGTGATTTGCTCCGGCAAGGTAGCAGCACATGCAAGTGTATTATTCCACATTTGTCCCCACAAGTGATGCCTTGAATGCTCGTGCATTACCGGGCTCCAAAATCCTACACTTACAGGGATGGGCGTTATGGTTGTGCAAAGTTGGGAACATGGGAACAGCTGTTTGTATTTCAATTGCAGGATAGCAAGCGTGGAAATCAGCAAACCAGCAGGACGGAGCCACGGTTCCTTCCCGGCTAGTTAATTTCACCCAGCTCTGCCATCATCTTGTTAATTTCAATCCACTGCCGTCTTGTGGATTTCAACCTCGCTTGGAGGTCAGTCGGGCAGCAGGTGGGGCAGAATGAAAGTTGTGCAAACTTCGCACTTGAGAATGGTCGATCCCGCAATTAGTGAAAAGGTGCAAACAACAAAATTGCAGGAGATGCATCTCATGAGAAGGGTGCCCAGAAAGTAAATCACGTGATTTTAAGATTGTGGGAGCAAGAAAAAAAAAAATTTGCAGGAGACACCATCCTGTGAAATCAGCCCATATTTGAATTTGTAATGGAGAAACCCCTAGCAATCTGCAGACAAGTAAAATCCTTGCATGGATTCAAAGCCCAGTTACAGAACACTGTTAAGGTCTCATATATGCTCCAACTTGAAAGCAAAAGGGGTGGGAGGTGACAGGATCTAGAACATCTGCATTTCAGGTCTGTAAACCAAGCATCCTTGTGATCATGCAGACAAGGCACATCTCACTAAGTGAGAGTCACAGAAATAGGAATATTCCTTTGAGAGGAAGTAAACCACCATCCTTTTACAGATGGAGAAGCGGAGAAAGATTTGCCCAAAGTTACGTAGGAACTTCCAGGTAATTGGCAGAACCGGATTAGAAATCAGGAGTTCCTAGCCCTCTAACTCAACGGATGGTATTTTGCTCTCTTCTTATGCCTCTTTAAATGACCCCCACCCCCCAAAATGATCATGAAAGTATGATGAAAGAAAAAAATAAAGCATAATTGAAAGAAAAAATCATGCCAGCATGGTGTAATGGCTAAGTGTGCAGGACTGGCAGGTAGGGCGGGACCCTAGTTCTAGTCTCACCTTAGCCAGAAACTCACTGGGTGACCTTGGGCCAGTCACAATATTATCTCAGCCTAACCTACCTCACAGGCTTGTGAGGATTAAAGGTTGTGTTAAATTGTTCTATGTAAAGTGCTATGGCATGGGGGCGCTATATAATAATAAAGATGGTTATAATAAAGTAAGAGGAGACTGCAGCTGACTTGGAATGCTGCTGTTATAGTTTGCTAGAAGAGAAAAGCGCAGGCCAATCCAAGCAGCTATGGAAACCCTTGTACCTTGAATACGTCAGATCAGGCTGTGCAAAACACAGCTACTTCTACGTATTCTTGCAGAATTCCAAGCACAAGAAAATCTCCACAGGTCCCCCATGTCCTAACAAACCAAGGAAGACCCCTCACCCCGTTGACAAGGACCAAGCCAGTATCCCATGCTCTCACAGGTACATGAAGACTACGAACTCATTGCAAAACACCAGCACAGGAAGAGCTGCACCATTTTGAAGAAATGGTCTATTTGTGAAATTATTCTCTTGATTGCTTCGAGCTCCCAGTAGTATCTGTAAATATGCTGGGCAGATCCGGTTATGGAGTTTCATTTCAACCAATTTGACGAAGGCTTGGTTACCTTTTTGACCACGTTGTCCAGGTCCACAATCATATGAAGAAGATTCTCTTCTGCGGCGATAATGTGAGGTTTGGCTCCAACAATGGGAGTCGTCTTGGCATTATCGATCACCCCCTTCATTTTCTCTAATTCCTCTCTGGAAAAAAGCCGCAAATGGTTAATTAGCATATACAGAAGTTCCACTGTCTATCTTGGGGAGGGGAGGACTCTATTGGGCCACACAGATCATCCCTAGATCCTGTCACTGATATACTGTGGGTCTCTTAACATTTCAGAGTTTAACACAATGACTTTCTATAACTATTGAGAGGAGCGTGGGAAAAACCTACATTGATTGTCTTAACAAAACAATGGAGAATTTAAACAAACGTTTGAAGTATCAACTGCAAAGAAATTGCAAAGAAATTGCAGAAGAAGTGAAAGCTTGGCTTGGCATAACACATGCCGCTAAACAGACTGGTGAATGAGGCAGAGCATAACCTAGCCATAAAGACATCCAACTGCATGCACACACACTCTGCTTTGCATTGCGTCTAGACTTCTGCCCAATTCAATAGTGGGAATGTGACATTAAACTGCAGAAAGTGAGGAGAGACATTTACTTGGCTTTGAGAAGGGCATCCGCAGCTTCATCCACCGCTTTCCTGCGATCCTTCAACGCTTCCTCCAAGGTACGCCACTGAGCAGACTTCTTTTCACTCGGGATCTAGAAGAATACAATCTCTCTCATTTTGCTAGCTATGCAAAATTATGAGCAAAAAAATTCAGAACAGTTGTGGATACTTAAGATAGCCGGAGGTTCAAGGTATTTAAGAACAAAACCACCACCTGCAACCTAATCTACAAGTTCTCACTCAATGGATTTTCCCAACCACTTTTCCAACTTTATTCTGCTCAACCAGGGAGAACGAGCTTGTAACTCTGCAGACTGCTGCAGTGCTTGAGTTCAAACCACGATGGGGGAATGCTTAAATGCCAATAACTGTCCTTTAAAACTTAAGACAAATAAAATGGGGGTGGAGGGAGTTACAAGTGTGCCTTTTAAACCCTATTTAAATAAACCCTATTTGGAGATTTTTTCTAGACTAGTGCAAAATTAAGTCAGATCTCACCCACTGCCGTCTCTCTCTGAGCGAGAATCCCAGAGTCCCAAGGCGAGCAAATGGTGGCTTGGGAGCCATACGCTCTGCTCTTGAAAGAAAGACGTCTTGAGCCGGGCTGCCTATGGCCCCCGTGCCAGCATATAGAGGCAGGGAAGGGACATGGGAGGTGCCAGAGCCAGCAGAGGGGAGCAGGATTGCAGCAGGTGAAGAGTGGGCTAAGGCAGAAGCTTTGGGGGGCAGGAAGAGTGAGCGGAATATGGTGACATTCAACAGTGGCTCTTGGCCATAGGAAGCGGTCAACACGCAGCTCTTGGGATGGGGAGCTTTGCCCACCCCCGAGACAGCCCTTGGTCTTGAAGTGAGTGCCTCCCGTTTACCTCAGTGTTATCCATGGCCTCTTTCAGCAAGTGTGCATGAGCATTAACAGCCTGCACCGCGGCTTCCTGCAAAGTGATGGCCTGCAGGTTGACCCGAGCGGTACTGCTCAGAGCCTTTTCCAAGCTGGCCACAAGAGCTGGAGAAACGAAAACAAGAAAACTGCCTTTTAGTCACGTTCCTCAGTCATGCAGAGACATTGTTTCTCATTAACCTCCTCCTCTAAACCTTGCAGGGCGGCCTCCTTTCTCCAAGCAGATCCTCACCAGAGACATGGGATGGGGGCGTGAAAGCTCCATGTTCCCCACTAAGGTGCTGCTAGGGGGGGGGGGGGGGAGGTCTGGCTTGGAGGAGGGAGTTAGAGAAATCTTGCTCAATCAGGAGCTACAACAGGAAGAGCGATTCAGCTCTGCCCAGTCCCTCCCTCCCCTCAAGCACCAAAAGTTAGCCACTCGAGACTTAATAGCATCCCCCCCTGCATAGGACTTGGGCTCTTGGATAGCTTGGACAGTGGATTGTATTTTTCCATCTAGGGGGCACTCTTGCATATTTACAGCAAATATGGATATTTGTAAGTGCAATGTATTGCTAGCAGAGACACAAGCCGAATGAGCTAGTTTGCTCAGCGCCAGCTGACACACCTGAAATCTTCTCTTGCTCCTCTTTCTCTTGTTGGGCAAGTCGAGCGGCAACCTCCTCCGGGGGCCGTTCCTTTACCGCACGGGGCTCCTCACAGGCACACGGCCCCTCTGCTCACAGGGAAACAAGCTTTAGTTACCCATTTCAGAGCTCACCCCACCAGCCTCTCCGGACAACCCCCAGGCGCGGGTTTTTCCCAACCACACTATTTTCAGTCGCCTACTTTTTGTCTCGACTCTCAGTGAAGCCAAAGATTACTGCGTGGACACAGATACAATTAGGAAAAAGGAGAGGGGCTTGGTTAGTAGGGAAAAACTGAACAAGGGGGAAAGGGTTAAGACTTGCGAGACTCCAAACCATCCTTCCTAAACCGGCTCCCTTTGCTCTTCATTAACTTGGGGGTGCTTTGGTGCCAGCATGACTTCAGCTCTGGAGTGTAGCTACGAGACCAGGTGATCTGTGTGCCAACTCGCGCTTAAGGGTAGGTTCACATACTGCAGGTATATCGGTTACCAGACCTTGTAACACAGACTCAACCAAAGGTTAGGGTTTTTCTTAGCAAATCTCTGTTGCAGCAGAGTTACAGCATCCGTTTAAAAGCACATGGGTTTGCATGCTGCTGCTTTACTAAGGCCCAAAGACAGCTCTCCCAGTCACCAGTGCCTCAGTCAAGCACTCATTTATTCAATAAATAAAATAAATAAAGCAGGCTGTATGCAACTCGGATTTCACACAGCAAGGTTTGCGTATGGTAACGCCGGAGGCAGCGAGTGTCCCGCACCTGGTCCGCCCACAAATTTGAATATTTGAGGTCTGCCTTCTGAGTCCCTGGAAGCACGACACACCCACGCTGAGGAGTGCCAAGCAGGGAGCAAGTTCCATATGGGCGAGCCCAGCATCCTGTCACTGACAGAGAGGTACAACAGCTGTCTAACACCCGGGTCCCCATTATGTTTGATCACGGCTCCATGGCAGCCTCCTGGTTTGATGCCTGGAATGTATCCAGGGAACCCAAGGAGATCTGCAGTGCAGCCAACAACATGGCACAGGACACTGGTCATCCAGGCCACCGTAGAGACATGGGAGCTTTGAGATGTCCCTCTGCCTACCTCTCCGTGGTTAACCACTCCCCACTCCTGCTGCTGCTGCCACCGCCCAGTGCCACAGCTCAGGCTAAAGTCAGGCTAATCCCCTTCATACTGCCGGGTGGGGGTAGTGGGTGAAGCTGCATTTTAAAAAAAAAATGGTTTGTGCTGTGTGATTTCCACTTAAGGAAACATGTCTGCGGGGCATATGGGAAACTCCAGAGAGGACAAGGTTCCTGCACTGCCATCTGGTGGAAGTGAAGAACCCAGTCTGCACCCAATCCCTTGCAGAAACTGAGTGACTGTTTCCACTACCCTGGACCCCATGCCCCACCTGACAGCTGACCGACCCACAGGGAACCCCAACCAAGGGATTCCCTGTCCCCCTCCAGAGGGGTTCCCTTTGTGTCAGCTCTTGGGCAGGGAAGGAGCCCAGCCCACACTGAAGAGTAAATGAATAAGTTTCAGGAAGTGACCGGAAGCGCTTATCACACCAAATCAAATGCGATGAGATGAGCAATCCCAGAATTCACTGCGAGCATAGCCGTGTGCCGGGCCCCAAGGAACAGCTCACTGCAACTCAAAGAATTCCCCCTGGTGGGCAGAGTCCACAGAGTGGCAGCACAAACACGGGGCAGCGTGAACGTACCGTCAAACGGCTCTAGCTTGGGACGAGCTCACCGTTAGTGCCACAGGGGGGTTGACTCCCCAGTGGTTAATGCAACATAAAGAGACCCACCCCCAGGTCAGATCTCATCACTCGTCTTGTACACTAATAGCCCTGTATAGACCTACTCTCTAAAAAGTTACCCAATCCTTTTTGGAAGCCAGTTATGCTACTGGCCTCCGCAACATCCTCCGACAAGGAGTTCCAGAGATGAACTGGGCAGGAGTGAAAAAGATACTCCCTCTTGTTTGTTTCAATTCTCCTGCCAGTTAGTTCCATAGGGTGTCCCCTACGGCTATTATTTTGAGAGAGTAAACAGCAGCTCCTTATTTACTTGCTCTGCACAAGATAGGATTCTGTAAACCTATCTCCTGATAGAAGTATTTCTTCTCCAGGCTGCAAAGTCCTAACCGATCAAGCCTTTCCTCCTACAGAAGCTGTTCCATGCCTTCAATTGTCTTTGTTGGCCTTCTCTGGATATTTTCCAGTTTTACTACGGGTAAAGCCACATGAGACCGCCAGGGCTGGTCAGATCCCTTGCCTGCCCTGGGCAGGGCGAACGCAGCCACCACACTTTGGGCTGGCGAGGAGAGCCTACCAAATGATCTGCCCGGGCCCCACCACGGGGAAACCGGGCAGGTGGGCCGCCATCACAAATCCCGCCACACCCCAGGACAGGTGCCTGGGCCCGTCCTCCCCAATACAACGTACAGGAATGGTGAGCTATGCCCACAGCTCTACGGTGCCGGCGGACCTTGCCATGGGGCAGAGCTGCGACAAGACAAGGACGACTGGAGGCAGCCCACATTAGCCCAGGTGGGGCAACGGTCATCCGTGATGCGTCACTGGCCTTCTCCAGCCCACACGTCATAGAGCAGCCGCCGCCAACCCTGGGGTGGAAGTGGGTGAACATCCGGTGGCCGCTGGCCTTACAGTGAGCTGCACTGTGGGGCTAACATCTCGTGTGGCCTTATCCTCCCTCTACTGGATCACTTGCCAAACACTCAACCATAGGGCAACTATAAGCACGCACAATACTCCAGGTGTGGGAACACCATGGATTTATATAGCGGCATGAGAATATTCTCCATTTTATCTTCTATCCCTTTCACAATCCCTTTCCTAACATTACTTGCTTTTTTGACTGCTGCTGTGTACTGAGCGGATGTTTTCAATGGGTGCTCCACAATGGCTTGAAGATCTCATTCTTTGCTCTTAACTATCTCAAATAACTGGGTGTCGTCTGTAAATTTGGCCACCTCACCCCCTCTTCTAGCTCATTCATGAGGATGTTCGATAGTCCCAATGCAGTACAGACCCCAGATGGACTCTCAGTTTACTTCTCTCCAATGTGAAAACGGATCATTTTCTTATAAGACTGGTGTTAAATGCTTTCTGATTATACACGGAGCACCCTTCTCCACATGCTTGTGGACACCCTCAAAGAATTCTAGTAGACTGGAGGGGTAGGACTTCCCTTTACAAAAACACCTATGTGGGCTCTTCCTCGCCAGGTCCTGTTTGTCAACATGCCTCGTGTCAACAGCCTCTACTAAGCTGTCCTGTACTGACATCAGGCTCATCCATCTAATTTTCAGGGTCACCTTCTAAAAAACTGGCGTTACATTTGCTACCGTCCAATTCTCAGGCACAGAGGCTGATTTTAGCATTCGGTTGCATATCCCTGATAACATACTGCAATTTCATCCTGGAGTTCCTTCAGAATTCTTGAGTGAATACTGTCTGTCTGCTCTTGGCAACTTGTTACCAATCTGTTCTAAAACCTCTTCTACTGCTACAGCCACTGCTGACAGTTCTTTGTGCATGATGATAGCAGCTCTTTCAGTAGGGGGATCTCCTCCACCCCTCTCTGCTGTAGACTGATGCAAAGAATCCATCTACCTTCTCTGCACTGGCCTGGTCCTCCTGCAGCATCCCTTTCACTCTTGATGACCTAGCAGTTTGTATGACTCGCCTGCTGGCTTCTTGCTCCTGATATACCATACTCTTAAAATTATCAATAGATTTGGCATCATTAGCAAGTCACTCCTCAAATTCCCTCTTGGTCTGCCTTATTATAGTTTCACGTTTAACTTGTCAATTATGCGCCTTCCCATTTCTTCATTCAGACTAGCCTGCTTTACTTTATTGTTTAGCCATGCTGGCATTCGCTTGGTCCTCTTGCTACCTTTTCTGATTTTTGCTGTATGTTTAATCTAGGCCTCAAAGATGGCACTTCTATAACATTTCAATGACTCCTGTAGACAACTGATCTTCATGACTGCTCTTTCAGCTTCCTTTTACCTAGCATCCTCATTTTCTGAATAGTGCCTCTTTTTAAAGAGAAATGCTACTGCAACAGGACTTGGCATTTCCCCTCCTATAAGTATGTTGAATTAAATTATGAACACTCTTGCCAAGCAGCTCTGCTATGGTTACCCCTTGGACCAGATCCTGTGCTCCACTAAATCCAGAATTGCTTCTCCTCTTGTGATTTCCAAGACTAGTTGCTTCAAGACACAGTCAACAACTGGAATTGTGCATGCAGATGGGATATAGATCCTTATATTACAAGTCATTTAAATACCCGAGGCAGCAGGTATGTGCGTTCCTTCATGGTGCCCACGTTCATGGTCTTTCCCACGCTCTTCATCCTGCATTCCAGGAGCTGGAATGGAAACCGCTTCTCCTGCTGCAGAAATGATCTGAGCTACTTCTGAGGAGGCTGCAAATATATAAATACAAGGAGTAGCGATAGCCCAGTATAGCTTCTATCTATAACATTTATCAAGGTATGTACATCGTTTAAGACGGGTGGGAAAAGTATTCCATGTGCAAATAGCGAACGTCTTTATTCAGAAGCAGAAATGAATGAATGAATGGTTGCCAAACGTTGTCCCACGCCCTCACAAGTCTCTGGAATCTTCCTTATTTCGCTGAAACGCAGCCAGACTGCAAGGACCGACAGTTACTGGCAAACCCGCTGCTGTCCAAATAATAAGAGCCTATTCTAATCTCCAAGAGAAAGTAGGTTACCAAGCCAAGCGCGTGCACCTGAGACCTTGCATCTTTGTGAACGTTACACTCTTTGTCTCTCTCTCTGTTCCCCTTCCTTTGTATCCCCGCACTCCACCCCCGTCTCTCAGATTGTAAACCCTAGGGCAGGGACTGTCTATTCATTACTTTGTAAAGCACCAGGTACATTGCTGGCACTATATAAATGCTTGCTAAATAATAAATAATAATAATAAAATTCCAGAAGAACCTTCAAATTAGTTTCATAATAAGACACAATTCACCCAAAATAAGCCAGTTTATTCATCTTTTCAGTTAAAAATAAGGACCCTGGTAAACTGTATTTCTGGAAAGTTACCTTCCTTTCCTTCCCCCACTGCCAGAGGTGCCTCTGTTGTACTCTTTGGGGGTTTGGCCGAGGGCTGCTTTGATTCTTTCATGGTCTCAGTCACAGAGGAGATATTTAGTGGGCCAGGGTGGAGCTGCAAGATGAAACATACATGAATTCCAGAAGCCAGACACCATTTGCTATAGCTAGAAAAAAAGAAAGCTAACATTTTTATGGCATTATGAACTTTTCAGTGCTGATATTTTGGTACGTTGTATTACAATGCCAAGCACTTGGTTGGTACTTAAGATACTTATCATCGCAGTTACCAATGGAAAATTCTCCCAGTAGCTACCCAAAACACGGTTACATGACACAATGGCATCCCTATCACCTAACATCCCTTCAACGCACTTTATACTTAGACACTACATTTAGAAGTTCACTCCGTAGGTAATTTTTCATTTGGAGGCAGTTCCCCACCAAAGTGAGCCCTAGTACAGCTTGGGTATGTTCAGAGTGAACATGATGTTGCCCCCCACCCACGTAAGCGTGTGAAGAGCAGGGCTGCAATATAGTTACGAGGGCCCGATCCCAGCGGTGTGAAAGCACGGCCGCCAACCGAGGGGCAAGTGCAGGGAAGCTGGGCAGGCCTGCTACTGTCGGAGTCGCTGCTTCCCTCCCCTACCCCGGCCCGACCTTAATCCTGCCCCCGGCTGCGACGTGGCTGCAGGCAGCCGTGGAGTTCACTGCGCAGTGGGGCAGAAGGGACCCGGGCATGCTGCTAGCCCAGCCCTGGGGTGAGTAGGGAGGGAGAACATCTGGAGGGCACAAGGCACTGCATCACGTGGCCTGGCTGCCCAGAGGGGGTTAAGGCTATGCCGTGTGGCTGCACCCGGTGTTTAGGTAGCATCTCCAACATTCAAGGTATCCCAGAAAATCATCTGGATTAAGACTGTGCCCTCCTATCCAGCTCTGGAGATGCGTTTCCCTCGAGACTCCTCCTCCCACGTTTATTAGATCTCATTAGCAAATGCTTTCCAATATTCAGCTTAAGGGTTTTCATTTTCTTTAAGTTGGTTACAGATAACGTTTATTTTCAAGCCACCCCTAATTAAATTCCTCACCCCTCCTAGTCTTTACAGTCTTCTAGACTGTGCCCTGCCTTGGTGGTCATTTTACCAAGATAGAAATAGCTCGAGAGCTTTTAAGTCTCTCTCTTGGTTAATCCAGGTTATGCCCCTTCAGAAACAGTCGCAACTCTTCTCCCTGGGAAAATGTTTCCATATATTTCAAACGTAACATTCCCCCAATTCAAAATACACCATCTCTACAAGTGCACCTCTGCTTTGGCAAGAATGGCTAGGGCAGGATGACAGCAAAAGATTCACCTTGTCTGAGATTCTGCCTGTGTCACTCACTGACATTTTGCATGTGATAGTAGTAAGCACACAGCTACTACTTGCGATCTGAACTCTTGAACTTCGTAGCCAATAAAATCTAGAGGTAACAGAGTTTAGATTGGTGGACTGCCAACTTCGCTGTCCAAGAGAGCACTGACTCGAGTTAACATCAAGCTCTTGATCAGGAAATCATCAGCTAACATTAAGAACCTTACCACCACCCACTCCTTCTGGGGGGTAGAAGCTGGTGGGGAATAAGCTATGGAAAAGCCTAAAACTCCCAAGATTCTTTGAAAATGATTAGCTGCATTTCAGAACAAGGGGAAGGTGTTCAGAAATGCACTTATTTTACTGGTAAATAATTAGTGGATAAGAACATTTGACTGTACCAACACGAGGCATAATCCATACGGTTGTCAACCTTGCTAGGGACCGACCTGATGAGCCCTATTTGGGGGGCACAATTCATTTTAGTAAACCAGACTTTGTACCCAAGCAAGCAATAGCAGGTTTTTCATGCCAATGGGTCATAAATGTCATGGAGTCTAGAAAACCATGCGCTTTTTTAGTTTTAACCACTAAAAATAGAAAAATGCAAAGGAAGTAGAAGTGTGGGATAACAAGAGAGACAGCAGCTGAGTTAAGTCAAGAAGTCAAAAGAGGCTGAAAGAGAAATGGACATACACGAAAACTCTCTCTCATCAGTGACAGGCACAATTTTCTTTGTACACTGGTAAATACTAAATAGGATTTCAACTCTGAGACGCTGAACAAATATTTTTAGTAAAAAGGTTCAACGGACAGAGAATAACCTACCGGTTTCCTTGGTGCCTTTATGCTATAGGGAGCTGGACCAAGTGCCACCTCAAATAATTTACTGGAATAGGGGACGTTCTTCTCTACATCCTCTCGGAAGCGTGGATCATAATTGGCATACAAAATGGTTCCGCCAACTCCTCCGCCGACAAACAAGATGCCGGCCCCAATAATTTTGCCAGCAGAAACACTTTAAAAAAAAAAATAGGGTTGAGAAATTTAGATGCCCAGTCACCCAGTCTCACAAGGTCCTCCTGCCATTCTTCACTCTGCTCGTGTTTTAACCACCCTGAATAACTGGCAGCTGTCACTTCACTCCCCTTTCCAGATCGTTAATGAATACGTTAAACACCAGTCCCAGTACAGATCCTCCACTAGTTACTTCTCTCCATTGCAAAAACTGACTATTTAGTCCTACCCTGCCTTTCCTACCCTTCAACCAGTTCCCAATCCACACCAGGACACTGCTTCTTACCCCACCTCTTCAATCTCCATTACTCCTTTTTTAGTCAAGGATCTCAAAATAGGTTAGAAAACTGCACAAGCTTTTAGCAGATGCTAAGATTCAGTTCTCTAGGATGAAATAGTTTAACAGGGCTGAGGAACCTGCAGTCATTTTTTATTTGGCTGCTTCCCAGTTCCTAGGTCCAGCGCCTGGCTCCATTCCTCCTCCTCCAGCACTGAAAGAGTGAGCTCTGGACCAGGGAGCAGAGATAAAGGCTTACGCTCAAGACGAGGGGATGGAGCCATGATCTGGGCCAGCCTTCCTTTCCTTCCCCCATTCCTTACGCACCTCTGCACCCAACTTCTATCTGGCCCTTGAAGCTTTTCTAATTTATTATTTTATCGATTTATATCCCGCCCCTCCTGAAAACAGTTCGGGGCGGCTAACAATTTTAAAAGCATAAAAAATACAATATAAAATTTAAAACAATCATAATATAAACAATTAAACACAGGGATAGGACAAAATAAAACAATAAATAAGGGTAGGATAGAGATAAAAACCCTAACCCACCCTCCCCAAAGGCCTCAGCAAACAGCCAGGTTTTACAAGCTCGCCGGAATGTTAACAGGCTCGGGGCCAGGCGAGCTTCCTCTGGGAGGGAATCCCAGAGGCACGGCACGGCCACCAAGAATGCCCTCTCCATTGTGCCCCCCCCCCTCCGCTTAACACAGGGGACCTCCAAGAAGGCACCCCCGGCAGACCGAAGGAGCCGCTCTGGGGCGTGGAGGGTGAGGCGGTCCCTGAGGTACGAGGGGCCAAGACCATGAAGGACCTTATAGATCAACACCAAAACCTTGAACCTGGCTCGGCTCGCTATTGGCAGCCAGTGCAGAGTCCGGAGCACAGGTGTAATCTGTTCCCGATGACCCGTCCCCGTAAGGAGATGAGCCGCCGCATTCTGCACTAGCTGCAGCCTCCGAACCAGGAACAAGGGAAGCCCCACGTAGAGCACGTTCCAGTAGTCCAGCCTCGAGGTGACGAATGGATGAGGGAGGCCAGGTCCGGGCCGGAGACGTACAGGCACAGCCTCCGCACCAGATATAACTGGCGGAAGGCAGCCTTCGCCACCACCTCCACCTGTTGATCCAGGTGGAGATTTGCGTCCAATATCACTCCTAGACGCCGAACCTGCTGGGCTATAGGAGACCGAACCCCCCCAATCAGGGGGGCTGACACCTCCCTCGCTCTCCCCACCACCATCACCTCCGTCTTATCAGGGTTGAGCTTCAGTCTCCTCTGCCACATCCATTCCGCCATGGCCTCCAGATACATTTAGTGGCCTGTGGAAAGGAATAGCTTCCCCACTGCTGCTGTATCACTATAATTTAGCAGCAGTCAGCAACTTGACACAGCAGGTGTGGAAGAGTAAGATAGACCAACACCACCAGTTTAAGCTACAGATGCTGTAGAGGGGACAGAATAAAAACCAATATTTCAAC
The DNA here is from genome assembly GCA_003113815.1 of Sphenodon punctatus. Lineage (NCBI taxonomy): Eukaryota > Metazoa > Chordata > Lepidosauria > Sphenodontia > Sphenodontidae > Sphenodon > Sphenodon punctatus. Next base: position 394,719 of record QEPC01005526.1, read on the forward strand.
TTGGTAAAAACATTTTGTTTCTCCCCAAACAAGTGACAAAAGTATTTCACCACACTATGTAGACAGGGACATCAGCTGAACAAATGCTATTCTAGAGCTACGACTGCTAAGAATATCACCACTTAACATTAGCTGTAGCCACCTTGCTTGCCCTTAGTTGTCTCCCGCTACTGACAAAATTGCTTCTTCCTAGATTTGGGCTTGACCGATCACAGAACAAGATGGTGGTGCTTCCAGTTGGGAATATTAGCTTTCAACAACGATTGCAACAGCCATTTTAACTTAACGGCACAAGCAAAAATCACACCTAGGGAACCAAGTAAATGTGAGACAGCCATCCCATTTGAAGACCAGACACAGCCAAGGGAGGGATTTCACAAGGCCTGCGTTTACTCTGTAATTACTGTCATAATTAAACAAAAAACTAAGTTACATGAGCATGTGTCAACTGTAAGAGTGTTTGTTTTATACACTCTTCATAGTGATAGCTGATAGTGTTTGTATAAAATTCAACAAAACATCAATCATAAAAGAATGAACGTTTTAAGTGCATGGATGTTATTTATCGTTTTGGTGCAAAATTTAAGTTTTCAAGTGACGACTGCATCAGGAAACTGGTTGGTTTTTGACTGGCTCTTTGAAGCCCAGATACTGAATCTGAAATGGAAGAGAGGCAATCATCTGGAAATAAACTACATACCCCGATTCTCCAGACGTAGCATATCCACGGCACAGTCGTAATGGACGGAGTGAATATTTACCACAAAGGCAAGTCTAAAGAAAAAAAATAAGATGATATAGACACAAAGATAGGATGTTGTGCGATGGTGGTGGTTTTTAAATTTAAAAAGTTCTGCGTTCCAACTACTTTAATTGGAGACCAAAAAAAGGAGCTCTCATTACATCTCTCTCCTGTAAAGGAAAGGAATTGCTGTTTCTATCACCTGTTTGCAAACTTGTTCCCCCTAATTTCTACAGAGCAAGCCAGCAGCCAAGGAGCAGGCTAGCGTGCCTATTTTGTTTCCGGATTGACACACACATACTATCAGGTCAGTGCAGAGAATACCAAGATACCTCTACTAACAATGGCATCATTTTAGATTATTAAAACCAGAAGAATTTTGAAGCTAACTGATTTTCCCATTTATTTTAGTGCGTCACACAGCTCTGAAAGGGGACTGGGAACTAGTCAGAGTGTTTTCACTCAGGCAGGGAGCACATTCTGCAAGGGCGGGAATGGGCAGACCCACAAGTGGGTCCTGAAAGCGGAGAAGTAGCTGCCACCCTTCCCCCACCGGTTCTGCCCATCATATGGGTAGAACCCCAGGAATCCACTCCTGTGGCAGCAGGGTCAGGCCCCCGGAAGAAGCAGCCTCCACCTGTCAGCTGTTGGGAGTAGTGGGGGAGGGAGGGGGCACAGTATCCCGCTCATCAGCGGTTAGTGCAGACCCCAAAGAGGAACAGACGCTGCAGTAGAGCACCGCGCCCCCCCTCCCTTGGAGGAACAGCCCGGTTGTCTCTGGCTTCACGAGAAACCACTCCAGCTGGGGACACCGGGGCTGATCCTCCTTGAGGTCTGCTCCAACCGCTGATGGGCAGGCAGACAGGGCACATGCACCGCATCGCCACTCCAGCAGCCGGCAGGTGGCAGCTTCCTCCAGGGGCCCGATCCCTGCCAACACCATGGCCTTGTCAACCGTGCTGGCGGACGTCTATGCGGCTGGGGCCTTTCACATGGGAGGTGCCCCATGCGAGCCCGTTGTGCCAAGTTAACCTGCACAGCATGCTCTGCATTTCTGGGGATGATGCCGTGTGGCGCTGCCCCGGTCAAACCTTCTGGCAGCCACTGTTCACACAGGGGGGTGGATCTGGGGCAAAGGGGGGGTGGAAGGGCAATGTGAGGCTCCATCTTGTGTGACTACACCCTGCAGTTCATTATATAATTAGCTGGACTTTCTGGCACAAGTCTCAATAGGACTTCTGAGGCTTTTAGCAAAAACCTAATACTGAAATTGAAGAACTTCCCTTTCCCGTCAGGTGAGCATAAAGGGTTTACTGGAATCCAGTCCCTGGGGGAAATCTCTGTCTAAGAAGGATTCCAACAAAGGACAGAGATTAATTTCTGATGAAGAGTTATCAGGCTTGTGATATGCATATAAAAGGAACTTTTCACCCAAGCATTCTAGCCACAAGACCGTTTATAAAATAATTTCTATTGAAGAGCTATAGTAAAGGCACAGAAATTATAGTTCTTGCTATTACATCTTGAAATAAAGGACTCCCAAATTTATTCTAAAAGCAGAGAGAATTACACAGCAGCTGACCGAACTGAATTGTGAGTCATCTTTCCAAAACGGCAGCCAAGGCCTTGTAATTGGCAAAAGAATTCTCAGTGACAGGAAATGAGATTTCCTTAATGTTAGCAACATGGTTCTTTTTATACCACTACATTTGTAGAAGGTGACTGAAATACAACCTAGCAGTAATCCCCAAATACAGTTAATTACAAGTCAATAGTACAACTCTAAAAGAGGTCTCCCTTTTAGAACTTGTTCCAGATCCTCCTTTTTTAGTTTTTTTTTTTTTTAAAAAAAAGCCCCTATTCGACTGGCAGTTATCATGCCTAGTATTGGGTTACTACTAGATATGTAGCCGTGTTAATCTATAGTTACAACAAGAACAGAGAGTCCAGTGGCACTTTAAAGACTCACAAATATTTATTAGTATATGAGCTTTTGTCATCAGCACCTGCTGACTAGTACGGGGTTGTTAAATTGCTGGGATAACAAAAAACAAAACCACTAGTTCTCCAAGTTCAAGCCATTCTTTTCATTCTGCTCAGAATTAAAATTGCAAAAAGATCCACAAGTTTTAGTTTCCAAATACAGAAGTTATTAAATGTGCTATTGAATGCTATTTTTGCATGCTGGAAGCTCACTTAGGTCACCTAACAGAGGTGAGAAAGTCTATTCGATCCCTCCAGCAGCAGAAGTTGTTGCTGCTGAAGGGTAACTAGAAACAGGAGACTAAGCTACAAGGGTCAGAAGTCTCTGGAGCCTATAGAATCGATAGTGGTAGGATTTTATACTGATGAAAGAAACGTCTTCAACTCCAGCTGCTTAAAAAAGGCAGAAAATATACCATCTTCCCATTAGTAGGATACTACATTAAGAGAGACAGAAACTTAGGAAAACATAGCAGCAGCACTTAATATTCCAAAGCTAAATTTAATTCTATCCCTAAATTCCCACCCAACCTTTTACCCATATGCCACAACTCCTGTAACTCGGTGCCTTTCACTCTGACCTCGCACATCAAACCCACACTCCTGGTACCAATATATCCATGTAGAACTCAAGTATCAAACACCACATTACAGAAATAAGACACAGGGCCTGGTCTTCAAGAGCTTCTGCTCCAACTCAAACAAATGTCACGGTTAGAGACCAATGGGAAATACACAGTAGAGCAAAAAGGAAAGCAACCATCAGCATAAGAATCAAGGTCAAGGTGAAGGGCAGGAAGCCAAGCTAAAGAACTGCCTTGTAAGGGATTTTAAAAAGGCGACGGAGGATGGTCGAGACCCAGGGAAAGTGAGCCTTTTAAACCATGTTTAAGACCGAGCATGAGAGAGGGCAACAAAGGGTTAGGATTTTGGTAGGTGTGCACTATTCTGCTCTGGGGAGCGTCTCCCAGTACAGACTGGGAACACCATCTTATCTATTTCAGCCTCCCAACATGGGTCCGACATACACACGCAGCCCCCAGCCAGAATGCCCGTGATTCGGAGCTATCTATTACTACCAGTAGCTGTAACACGACAAACATTAGGAATCTTGTTCCAGGGTAGGATGTGTCCCAGGTGGTGGGGGGAGGGGGGGAATAGGGACAATCTCGTTTGGTCATTCAGGTTCACAGCCTCGGCGCTCTGAGAGTCTGCACGGACTCCTGATAGCCTTCCAGGCACAACTTGGGGTGCCTCCATAGTTTTGACCTAGAGAACCCTAAAGGGTCAGGGGGGTCCCACATATCTAAGAGACCACCTCCTTCTCTATGCTCCATTGTGGCCTCTAAGGTCAGCCAGGAGCACCTTCTTCCATGTGTCAACAATGTCTCATACCCATATGGTAAGGACTTGAAGCTGCTCCCCAGTTACAGAACTCCCTTCCCCTAGAAGTTTACCAAAAACCATGTCTGATCGTTTTCCAGCGGCAGCGTAAGACCTTGCTATTTGGCCAGGCAGCGAGAAGGCTTGGGAGGTTGCGGGAGTACACTACGTTTAAATGAAATCAGTTTTTAGCTCTGCACCCAAATTTTGGTTGTGTACATCCTGAGCTTGTGTCAGTTTCCCACCACTGTGTTAGAACCAGTGCACGTCTAAGAATGGAAGTGCGAGCCTAGATCATCCTACAGTTTTATCACCGGTCATCTGACCTTGCTCAGAACAAGGCTAGAGGACACAGGACCTGGTCCACACTAGTGATTCTGTAATTACTATCATCTGTGAAACCATGCAGATGGTAGAACTGTACCGACGTCTCAGCGCCAACAAGGCCTCCTTGTCCTTCACAGACACAGTAATGTTTGTAGAGGTCCAAGATCACTTTCATAGAATAATATTAAGCAAAAGTTGGCTTTTTCCATGCTAGTTGCACACACAAACCTTTTTTCTCCTATTCTACAGATAATGGTCAGAAACATTATCTCAGTTAGCGCAGGCATTCCTTTTCTCTATTTCAATAATTTTTCACATATATCAAGCCCAATTCATTTAAAAAGATTATTGGCTATCAAAATATTTCAATTGTTTAAATGTATAAAATTTCATTAAAAGATTTATGGGTCTAAAAACTGACAGCCCCCCCCACCCCCCCTGGATTTACAAGAGTTCGTCACAGCTATTTACTGCTACTTCCCATGTAAAAAAATAAAATAAATCAGCAGCCAGTTTATTTGCCACTTTAGAATCCAAGATAGCAGGAATATCTTTGATAGAGAGTCGAGCTGACAGCACAGAACCCCGTAGGCAAGGACAACGCAGGGCATGCGGGTTTTCTTCTCCCTACTGAAAACACCAGCAGCTGCCTGCTCTGGCCGACAATGCAGACGGCACCCCTACCTACTCTACAAGCCACTCGCCAGTGCAAATATTCGGTGCCACTTTACAAAAGAAGCAGCAGCTGAGCAAGTGGATTTGGGATTTGAGAAGAGCCTCAGCTTACCCGCTCCAAAGGCTAAAGTCAGCTGTCTTCAGGATAGGTACAAAATGGTAATGCAAGGTTTCCTACAATGCTTCTTAAATGTTGCCCGGCAGAAGGCCTGTATTCTCACAGCAGGACTGCTCTAGGGTTCTTAACCTGAAGGAACCCCGACAGAAAGTATTTCTTCACATTCCCCCTGCTTTTGTCGTGAAGAGGAACAGCCAGCTGGTAGTCACACATGCTGAAGGACATGTGGGAGCAGCCATCACTGTGCAGGCCGCATCCCCATTGTCAGCAGCTGGGGAGAGACCAGAGATCCAGCTGGCTGACTGGAACAGCCCCTCCTGAAGGCGGGGCAGCCCCTGTTCAGTTTGACAGGAAGCAGGAGAGAGTTCACACACTACAAGGCCGTAAGGACTGCTTGTAGTGGGGGGGGGGGGGGGGGGGGGGGGGGGGGGGGGGGGGGGGGGGGGAAGGGCCACATGAGGCATTGGGGTCACACTCAAGGGAATTAACTCACCCCCTGCTATGGTGTATCAGTCTTGAGCCTCAGCTGAACTCCCTCCTCCCGGGCAGGCAGTACCCCCTCAGAACACACCACACGGTCCAGAGGATCTTAGTCTACATTCCTTCATTGGACACCACCCATGGCCTCTGTACCTGGGGCTGCCGGCTGAGTCACCTCCACCCTACAGGCCCAGGTCCATCTCTGCAGACTCGGGAGCAACACAACCTCAACCCTCCAAAGTCCTTTCAGCCAGGCCTTAAACCCCCAGGCTCTGGCCAAGCCTTCCTCAGACAAGAGGCTCCCTCCTGGGCACAGTCTCTCCCACTTGCCTGGGTCCCGCTGGTTCTCCAATCTTCAGCACCTTGGAGAGCGTAGAGCAGGAAGGCTTTCTCCGGGAGATGTCGCTCTTTCAGCTCCCTGGCAGAGACTCTTTCCGCTCTGCCTAGTCTCTCATTTTATACAGGCAGAGTGGGCGTGGCCAGGCATCCTCTACTCAGCCTTAAAGGGCCACTAACCTGTCCACTCTGTACCAGGGGTTACTCAGCCTGTATCCCCTCAGGCTGATCCCCAGCTCTGGGGTTGGCTCTGCCACACCCCTGTGTGCGCTCAGCCCTCTGGTTGGCTCACACAGGCCCCTTCTTAAAGGGGCAGCAGCCCCACTGGACTGCTCCCTGTTACACTGCTGCTCTGATTTTTTTTACAGGAGCCACAGCCCTGGGGTTTAGCACACAGTCATTCCATGCTTGTGTGTATAGATGTGCACGTAGCAGAATGCATGAAAACACCTAGAATAATCAAGAACTCTCATTCTCCATTGCCAGCAATGGGGAACACAGAGTGAACACGGGTCCCCGACAATAACTGCACCTCCCTGGTTCTGTACCAAGGAACAGCAAGAACCAGGAAGTAACTTCACTGTGCTTTCTTGCAGGGCAGGAGGCTGCCACATACAGCAAGGGGCTGAAAAACAAGGTAAGACAACAGCACACAAACACACAGGTGCTGAGTGTTCATCATTTCATGAAGCTGGACACATGCTGCTGCTGTCCCACCCCACCCACCCACCCGGTGGGTTGTGGTGTTGCACAAACGGGTTTGTCCTGTTCACAAACCTGTACAAAACCACCCTAGGATGGCAGGAACCAAAAGCCATGTCCTTTCTCCCCTTTCAGTATTAACATATAGGTTCTTTGTTGCTGGCTTGCAAAAACTGACATGCTGTGGATTGGTGTAAACCTCCTCTCCGCAGAAGATAACGCTGGCACAACCACATTCCTCCCAGGTTCAAGGTGGAGCATCTATCCGAATTAAATCAGTTTCACTCCAACATCTTTTGCAAGGCTCCCCCCTCCGTCTGCATCGCTTTTTTAGGGGCAAAGCTTGCCTGTGGCTACTGCCGTCACTGCCCTCCCATAGACACAACGGTTTTCGATTAGCCCTTCTGCTCCCTCCTACTTTTAAAGGTGTGCCAGCTCCATATGCTCTGCTCCCTTAGTCTACCTTCCTTGGTCAGCTACTTCAGCTGTTTGTCCCTACTCTCTTAGGGGTAGGGACCTGTCTGTAACTACAGATTGTACAGTGCCAAGAACATTGCTGGCACTATATAAATAATAGTCATATTATGCTAGATTTTTCACTAAAATGTATTCAATGTTTGAGTCACTCAAAAGTGACTCTTCCTTGAAAATCCAGTGATTTCTCACCACTCCCAAACCAAGACTTCCAACCTAGTCCAAGTGGCATTTTGCAAGCTTTTGCATGACAGGCTTTTTCCCCTATGGCACCCTATGATGCAAAAATCTTTCGAGTGACTCAAACATGAATCCATTTTAGTGAAAGATCTAGCATACTTTTATTATTGATATAGTGCCAGCAATGTGCTTGCCACTGTACAATCGATAGTTACAGACAGGTCCTTACGAGCTAAGAGACAAGGGAGAGGTGAACATCTGGAGAGACAAGAGTACAGTCATGAAGTTGAGAAGCTGAAGGCGCACGTGCTTCGCTGAATTACAGGGAACTAGATACTGAGTGAGGGGGAGAGGATGCAGTATCACTCATGATGAGCTAGGGAAGGCCTGACGGAAAAGGTGGGTTTTCAGGAAGGATTTGAAAGTTGGGAGGGAGGGAGCAGAGCGAAGGTATCCAGGGAGGGAGTTCCAGGCATGAGGGGCAGCAAGGGAGACATGGTGAAGATGGTTAGAGGAGCTGGAGGGTCACAAGCAGGCGAGGGTGGGGAAAGAGGAGGAGCAAAGCTCCTGGGCAGGACTGTGGCAGGATACAAGAGGAGATGGGGAATAATACAGGATAGGCAATTTCTTTTGGACAGATTCCCCCTCTTAATTCAGGTCTCATGTTAAATATGTTCTTGACTATTTCCGACACTTTCATCTTGACTGACAACAGTGGCTCAGCAGTGAAGGTATTTACTGTCCAACACTAATTACATTCTCTGGTCATTCTCTGGCATCAGCTGGCAAACATTATCTCAGGATGATGTACGCTGCCACATAAGATTTTCCATCAAGCTAGGATTTAGCTGGGAAAACCACAATTCCATACCACGTTGTGACTGCCAACAGAGCAAAAACATTTGTTTCTAATTTTCTGCTTCTTGCTCCTTTGCTGTTAACAATAAATAATGAGTAGCTTTAGTCAAACTGTATGCTCGACAGAGCAGCAACCATCTTTGTACAAGCTACAGAATGGCTAACAATGGATTTCCAAGTCTTCCTCCAATGGAATTGTCCTCCCTTGCTCTCCTTGATCGCAAGACCCTCAGAGCAGGGGCCTCTCACTAATGATCGTACCGTGCCAAGTGCACTGTTGGCACTATATAAATACTTAACAACAAGACAGATGGCTCTATATGGACATTTGGTTACTATTCTATGTACACTACAGCCCCTTCTTCTGCACGTGTATTATGTCATCCGAAGTGTGCTCCCCATCTCCTTTCAGATCCCTTCTTACACTCATGTACTTGTCAACTCAGAGACTAGACAGGGAGGCCACCAATGAAGGACAAGCATGATTTCAAAAGATTGCTTTTCAGACCATGATGGTCGAGACACCCAAAATCTCTCAGCTGTGAGACAACTCCCAAGAAATGGCTAGCCAGCTTTGAAATCTGCATTGCAGGTTCACACCCTACAACTCCGAGTTTCCATGGCTTGCAAATTTAAGACTTATTTTAGATACCAGATGGTTTGGCACTCCAAGTTCTCCAGCCTCAAGGGGCACCAACGAGAATGTCAGATGTTGCTGTAGAATGTAGTCGGGTGGCTCTAAACCAGGCACACTCCCACCATGAAGCCATCAGGTGCTTTATGTGCTGGTGGTTATTCTGTTCTATGCTGTTTGGGAACCTACAGCCTGTCAACAGATAAAGTAAGACTCCATGGAATAACGCGAGTTCAGTACGTTATTTTATACGCTTCAATAATCCAAAGTCTTGCTAGCACTTCTGTTTTCACGGAGTCTCAAGACCAAGTATCTGGAGTGTTACTTAAAGCTGTAGCTCCTGAAAATCATGCAAAATTCAGGTTAGTAAACGAGAGAGGAGGGAGCACAGAAGGCTTGTTTTAAGTTCTTTTCCTCCCAAGGATAAATATGAATTAAGAGATAAAAAAAGAGAGCGCGGGGGAAAGAAAACACGTGATCTGCAAGACAGTCATGATGGGGGAGGGGGCAAACCCATCATTTCTGAACATTTAGGGATGGAACAAGTCTGAAAACTTACTTTTTAAAAAGTTCAAAGCTCAGAAGATCTCCAAACCAGAGATAAGATCAAATACCCAAAAAGCTAGTCCATTTGATATTTTTTTCAGATTTAAATTTTACCTCTTCTGTTTGGGTTCACACGCACTTTAATGTAGAAAATGAAAATATCCGTACAGTAAAATTTATTTTGTATTCATAGAAACATTCTACCACGCAATAGCTTTTCAGTTGCTAACGCTTAGTTGACACAAGCGTTAGATATAGCTTTGTTCCAAATCAACTGCAGTCTTGTTCTTCAGACTCTCATACCTGCCCAGAAGGAGGGCCACAAACTCTTCCCACACCAAGGAAAGCCCTATCCCATGATGCTTCAGTGCACCACAGAAAGATGTCAGACTTGGCTGTTAAAACTAGCGGGTCCTGCTGATCGGAAGGATTTGAGGATTAACTCATTTAGAGATGGATTCTGAGCAAGTTCTCACGTTTTGAAGAGCTTCTTCCGGAAATGACAGAAATAGCTGCAAAACTTAAAAAAGTCTAGGCCCCAGTGTCCTATCTGTGTGTTGAACTACTGCAAATAGTTCAAATAAAGTTATGTACATACGTGTTTGCAAGACAGAAGAGTTACTCAAGCGTTGTTAACCTCACCTGGCAACTGTACAATGTTTGCTACTATTAAATGGCAACTTCTGAATATTATCATTTCTGTTCTCTGGAAGCATCACTATCCATGCTGGGGAGGGAAGAAACCCCCAGTGTCCCGACTAAGGAACATTTAGACACAGGGGGGGAAGTTTTAGGCCCGTTTTTGTGCTATTAAAATTACCGTTAGCTCATGCAAACAGAAGCAATTGTTTGACAAAGAACCAAATGCAGAGAGAGTTTCTGCTCATGCCATTTGGGAACGTCAGAGGAAGGGAAGGTCACGTCCTTTCCTGCTGAACGAGCCTTGCTACCTTAAGACGACTAGACTTCCACTGAGAGAGACCAACACAGGCTTATCAAGCTCCTGCTATGTGCCAAGTTCACCCAGACTCTGAAGCACAAAATAGGGGAATTGACCCGGCAGAGGCCCTGGTCCCGCAGAGGTGAGACCCAAGGAGACTACAGAACCCAGAATGCAATACGTCAGCCTGAGCCGAGTGACCTCTAGGCACCTCCCGGCATGCAATGGAAGCAACTGTCCTTGGGGAAACAGAGCACGTGACAGAGCTCCCCCTCCCCACCGGAGACAGGTCAGGGATGGAGCCCCATTCCCACGGCTGCCTAGCCACTCTGCACAGCGAGTTATGAAAACTGCAGCCCCCAGCATGGAGCGCGGTTCCTCCCTCCTGAAAAGGGGGGGGAAAAGCTAGCTGCGCAATGCATGCTGGGGGTTGTAGTCTGCCTAGCGCTCCCCACGCGCGCACAGCCCGTTAGTCCCACCCACCGCGCGGGCTCATTGGCCGCTCGTCCCGCCACTCGACACGCCGGCAGCCAATGGGCGCTTAGGTGCGCCCTCTCTGTCAGGCGGAGCGGAGAGAACGCACCGCCCAATCCCGCCACCCGCCGCCACCACCACCACCACCACCAACCCGCACGCCACATGCCAGCCTCGCGGGGAGTGCGGGACTATCGTGATATGTCGGCGACAGGTCAAGCCGCGAGGCGGTGACAGGAGCGGCCCCGTTTACCTGGGCGGCCGCCGCGGCCCCCGCGCGATGACAGACCCGCAGCATGCTCTTCGGAGGCGGTGGCCGCGGCGGGGAGGTTGAGGGAAGCCACCGTGCGCGATAAGTCCCACTGCTGCCGCCTCCGCCCCCCACCTCACGACTCGTTTTCCCAGTGCGCAGGCGCAGCAACCGCTTAGGGCTGAGTCGAGCCGCTGAAGAGCCGAAGGCGGAGACCAGGCGGGAAGCGAGAGCCAATCAGAGCAGAGAGAACGAAGAGTATGCAAATACAGACCCGCCCCCCCCCCCTCCGCGTGCGTGGAGTGCGCAGACGTAAGAGCCGCGCCCCGGGTAGTCTGGGTGTAGCCAATCAGAAAACAGAGCGGATGAAACCGGCGCCTGTTGGAAAGGCGCATGCGCAGTAGCACCTCACTGCACGGCTCTTCAGTCACGTGCTGCAGCGTCGTCTCCAGCAGGGTGAGCGATACTCCCTGCCCGCCCCCCCTTGCACACAAAGCACGTGCTCTGCAGTGCATCGGGGCCGGACCAGACTCTCTGAACTGTGTCTGCCCACTTGCACCTGTCGTGGCACATTTCTATACATGTTGAAGGGCCTTAGGCGCCCCTGCAGGGCTTGCAGCATGTATTTTTCATAAGTGGGCCACCCTATCTAGTCTAGTAGCTTGCTATAGGAGTTATTAAAACTCTAGCAAATAATCACAACATATGCTTTATTTGAGACCTAGCTGAACTAGAAAAGGTTAGAGAGAAGGGCAACAAAATGATCAAGGGCATGGAAGGGCCCCCGTATGAGGAGAGGCTTGGTAGGTTGGGGCTCTTCAGCTTGGAGAAGAGACGGCTGACAGGAGATAGGATAGAGGTCTATAAAATCATGAGTGGGGTGGAACTAATAAACAAGGAGCAGTTATTTACCCTCTCAGCTAGTACTAGAACTAGGGGACACTCCATGAAACTCACGGGTGGCAAATTTAACAAATAAACAAAAATATTTTTTCACGCAGCGTATAATTGGGTTGTGGAATCTACTGCCAGAGGCTGTGGTAAGGGCCAGTACTAGAGCTGAGTTTAAAAGAGGTTTGGACAAGTTTCTGGAAGATCGGTCCATTAGCAGCTATTAGCCAGACAGGATCGGGGAACATGACGGCAGCTGGGGGAAAACAACAGGGAATGGATCCCCCATTGTGACCTGTTGGGTGTTTCTCCCAAGCCACTGTGACTGGCCACTGCTGGAGACAGGATGCTGGGCTAGATGGACCATTGGTCTGACCCAGTATGGCACTACTTATGCTCCTTAAAAAAGACTTATTTCCATATCCCTCCCCCCAAAAAGAGTCTGAAAGCTGTTCTTGGATCTCCACAAAAAGTTGCCTCTTCCTACTGAAATCTTGCCCCCCGGCAGCCCCCTAACAGTGTAGTGTTTGGATGAGTAGATGAGGCTATGGGAAATGGCTGTGCAATTAGTGTCTGCCTGACTAGGCTCCAGGAATCCGGATACTAGACTCTAAGACCACTTCTTTCTGTACAGAGGGGAGGAAATAAACCATCCTGAATCACACCTCATATGGATTATGGAACTCCCTTCCCTTGGAGGTTCATCTAAGCCCAAGCCTGTTCATCTTCAGGAAATGATGTAAGACCTTTCTATTTGGCCAGGTGTTTGGTAGGCAGAGATAGGGCTGGGTGGTGGATGGAGGGCTATGAGAAAAGTGGGAGAGTTAAGGGGGAGTTGTTGTTTTTATTGTGAGATTTTTATTATTATTGTTATTGATTGTAAGCTGCTCTGAGCCTTTTTGGGAAAAGCAGTATTTACATTTAAATAAATAAATGCTCTGTGGGGTGTGGGGATATTCTAATCCCACTGAGAGCTCTGAACCTCTTGGTGTTTTTAATGTTTGCTTTATTAATCCCAGGATTAGCTAGCTCTCCTCTCAACTCCGCCTCTTTAGCGTGAGAAACTGATTATGCCTCTGAAAGGCACAGACACAAACCCAGACCGCTCTGCAATCCAAGAATCCCATTTCTGTAATGCTAGATCGCCTTATGCCCCGTTTGTTGGATTTTGAAACGCTGCAGTCATTCTGGAATTCTTTAACTCCCAGCACTTTGTAAATTACAAACATTTGGAAAGAAAACTAGGGTCATACAGTACAAACTTCAAGCCACTTACTCAGGAGTCCATCGCCCACTGATGGCAATTTTTTCAGATTACCGCAACCTTAAACTGCATTGAAATGTGCCCATTCAACACAGAGATTTGTCTCTCACTTCCCGTAGGCCGGAGGTGGGGAATCTGACACTTGGTGCGAGCTCCAGTTGGTACAAGTTGGAGGTAGGGGTGCTTATGGGAAAAGGAGAGCCCAGATCATGAATTTGGACCATGAATCCATCCCCTATTCTTACATGCATACCCTCATCTTTGCTCTGGTATCCTGAGCTCGGTTTGTCAATGGCCAGGAGGTGGGAACTGGATCCAGGGTCCAGATCAAGGAACTGGAAAGGGGCCACATAAAAACTTGCCGCATTCTGCTTTTGACACCCCCCATCCCGAGGCCTGTGATTCCCCACTTCTGCTGTAAGAGATCGCCCGTGTGCTTTCTTCCTAAGTATGGAATCTTCCTAGTTTATTTATTATTTTGAATTGTTAAACCCACCCTTCCCCTGGCCCCTTCTTCCTCCGGGCAGCTACCATGATTAAAAATACACACACACAAAAAACAAGGATAAACCCCATAAAACCGTATCAAGATATAAATCAAATTCCCATCAAATGACACCGTCAAATGATGCATGCTGCTATTGCCGGGAGCCTGGGTTATAATTGGTTCTGTACAGGGACAGCACCTCCTCAAGCCATTTTGAAACAGCTGCTATGCGGCTGCCTGGTTACTGAGGCCCTGATCCTTTAGGGGGAACTTTTAAGTCCTTTGTGGCTCTGCTTTGGCAGGTTAGTTCTACGTACCCTACTAGTCTAACTAGGGAGGCCGACTAGGCCAATTTTAAGGAACACTTATGACAAATACATGTTGCATGGCCTGCACCAGTGCCTAAGCCCACCTATGCCAGCGGTGCCCATTTTTAGGGTGCCCACCTATGCCACCTAATGAAAAAAGTTGCATGGCCTGCATTGGCAGTGCCTAAAGCCACCTATGCAGATTTTAAGGAACACATAACAAAAACATGTTGCAGGGCCTGCATTGATGCCTCAGGCCACCTATGCCACCTTATCAAAAATACATGTTGCAGGGCCTGTGTTGGCACCTAAGGCAAGCCCTGCAACATGCATTTTCCCTGTGTCCCTTCAATATTGGCCTAGGCAGCCATGCTGAGTTGCTGTGAGGGGAACAGGACGGGGGTTGGCAGTGGGGAAGGGTGCCGCGAGGGATGAGCAGGGGGGGTACCGGGGTAGGGTTGTTTGGGATGAGGTGGTGGGGAGGTTAGCGGATTTTTCTTTTTAAATGGTTTTTCTGTGTTTCTCTGTTTGAATCGGTCTCTTGTTCTGTAATGCCGGGATTATACAAAGCGAAATAAACTAAATTTAGCCCCTGGCAGCGGGGCTCAACACCCCCCGCGGGGTAAATTGCCCCGGGGGGGAGGGGAGGGGAAGCGGCTACCTTTGTATGAGTGAACGCACAGATTTCCCCCCCCCCCCCGTGCGCGCATCCGGCAGCGATTGGCGAGAGCCGCAGTTTCCTGTCCCGCGCGGGCCGCCGTAGCTGGGCAAGATGGCGGCCTTCCTGGCAGCAGCGAGGAGACTCTCCGGTCAGTCAATCTTCTCTCTTTCCCCGCCCCCCCCCTTGCGAGGCTGTGGTAACCAGGGTTCCCTGGTGGGAGGGGGGCTCTAGGAGCGCTGTAGCCGTGGCAACCGGGGTCCCCTGGTGGGAGGGGGGCTCTAGAAGCGCTGTAGCCGTGGCAACCGGGGTCCCCTGGTGGGAGGGGGGCTCTAGGAGCGCTGTAGCCATGGCAACCGGGGTCCCCTGGTGGGAGGAGGGCTCTAGGAGCACTGTAGCCGAGGCAACTGGGGTTCCCTGGTGGGAGGGGGGCTCTAGGAGCACTGTAGCCATGGCAACCGGGGTCCCCTGGTGGGAGGGGGGCTCCAGGAGCACTGTAGCCGAGGCAATTGGGGTTCCTTGGGGGGGGCTCTAGGGGCGCTGTAGCTGTGGCAACCGGGGACCCCTGGTGGGAGGGAGGCTCTAGGAACACTGTAGCCGTGGCAGCTGGGGTCCCCTGGTGGGAGGGGGGCTCTAGGAGCGCTGTAGCTATGGCAGCCGGGGTCTCCTGGTGGGAGGGGGGCTCTAGGAGCGCTGTAGCCGTGGCAACCGGCGTCCCCTGGTGGGAGGGGGGCTTGAGGGGGGCTCTAGGAGCGCTGTAGCCATGGCAACCGGAGTGCCCTGGTGGGAGGGGGGGCTCTAGGAGTGCTGTAGGCTAGCCATGGCAACCGGGGTCCCCTGGTGGGGGGGGGGGGCTCTAGGAGCGCTGTAGTGGCAACCACGCGCACACACTCCTCCACCTGTCTCCTGGAGGCTGAGGCCGCAGAGCAGGGAGGAGCCCACCTAAGGAACTCAGTTGGGGATTGGCTATCAGCACTTTCCGTGGTTGCTACCCCAAATAACCTGGGGGCATCTCTCCAGTTCTGCCCCGCGGGGTAAGGACACTGTCCCCCCCCCGGAGGCTGCCAAACCATGGGAACACCCCCGGGGTGGGGTTCTTTCCCTCGGGAAAGGGGCGTGGGCATTGCCATGTTTGTGCAAACACATGCTTTGGCAACAGTCCACGAGGTGGGAGGGACTCATCATAAGCGCTTTGTGGATCACAGCTTCTTGTCTCTGGGCTGGTTTGCAGGAGGCAAGCTACCCTATTATTATTATTATTAATGTTAATGTATGATTTGTTTAGCATCAGCAATGGGACCGGTGCTGAGGAGTTGTGATAAGGGACTAGGGTTGCCACCTAGGCAGATTTTTACGGAACACTTATGAAAAATACATGTTGCGGGACCTGCCTTGGTGCCTTAGCCATGCGCGCACACTCGCCTAAGGTGCCACTGCAGGCCCTGCAGCATGTATTTTTCATAAGTGTATCTTGAAAATGTGCCCAGGTGGGAACCCTATGTGGGACAGGTCCCTGCCCTGAGGGACTTACAATCCAGGTTGGGCAAGAGGAGGGGGGGGGGGTCGTGGTTGCCCCCTTTCTTGGCTTGGTTTAGGAACTCCAGGTTTGACCTCAGAGGGTTGACATCACAGTGCTCTGTAGGGGATGGGGTTACATCAGCTGCCCCCCAAGAAAGGGGCAACCCTAGCAGGGGCACATAGGAAGAGAGAGGGATTAGTTGTAGTTGTTTTACTCCTGGGTTGTTTACCCCCATGCCACCTTGCACCGTTTTGGAGCTTTCGCACAGATACAGGGTGAGTCGGGGATGTAGTCTGCTATCCTGCAGGCATGTTTCCAAGAAACCAGGCAAGAAGGCCGATCCTCCACCGTTAACAGCAAAGGATTGCATCCTGAGAGGGGCAGTGATACCTCAGGGTCAAATCCCTCTGTCACTCCCTCCTACCATTTCTTCCCAGTAAAGCACCTTCCTCCTTGCGTCACTGCTAAGAGGGACAACGAGGCCTCCCTTAAGGCATGACGCATGAGCTGGGATGTTTTAGGTGTGATACATGCAAATGGGTATGGCTCTGGGAACCGGAAACCTCTTCCCGCTCTCTGGGCAAAGCATCCCAAGAGACCCCGGCGGTACCAGGGAATGCATAACTCTCCTGGACCCAAGTTTAATCATGCCAGTGCAGACAGCTTACCCCAAGGGGAGAGACAGCGATACGCATTTGGCAAGAACAAGCCCTGTTTGGGGCACTTCCCCCTGACTGAAAACAGGATACTTTACTCTGGGGTAATTGATGTTGCAACAGAGGTCAAAGACGGGATGGTATGTGAATGCGCTGGCAGTGATCCCGGAGTAACAAGCCCTTCTAGACGTATGGTGTGATGTAGCTTGTAGAGGCCATGCGTTACAGCATAAAGCAGAGCCTCTTGCAAGCTGAGATCTTTCATCCGCGACCCATGCATTTGCTCAAGATTAATCCCAACATACTAAATGAATCTCTGTGGGCCATGCTTTTGTATGAATAATGATGGCCTCTCACTTTGCTTAGCTTTAAAAAAAAAAAAAAACCACCACCAACCCCACAGCTGTTCAGTCAGCTGGTGGTGCAGGCAGTTCGAACTGCCCTCCTCTTTCCTTGGGTGCACCAGTAAGTGGTGGTCCGTTTCAGCAACGCTCAGGCAAAGGTGGGAAACCGGTTGAGGGAGTTTGCTGCCTGGGACGGGGGCACCTCCAGGCATTAAGCGATTGTGGCTATGAACCATGTTCTAAAGCATCATGATCTGGAATTGCCCTATGAAGCACGTATCGGCCATTCGTCATAGAGATAAGCTGCCTCCTTGCTTGTGTGTCATTATGCCCTTCAACTGCCTGGTCGCTGTCCCTTTTTGAATGGGCTGAGCTCGGGGGGAGGGGTGTCGGTGTGCACGCCGGTGCGGGGGCAGTGGGTGGGGATCGGCGTGCACCCATCCCCGCGCATCCCACACACAGAGTAACCAACTGGCGAGAAGGCAGCTCTGCATGCACGTGACGAGCAAAGGACAACCACCTGCTGCGGTGTGTACCCGCCCATGCACACCCAGATTCCTGGGGGTACATGCGTGGGGGCTGCCTGTGTAGGAAGAGCCTCTGTAGCAATGAATGGGCATAACCCTTCGATGTCCAGCAATTCTTCAAGCATTGTGGAATGCGAAGTACTTTGGTTTCTCTGCTAGCTGTCTGTGGAGAAATGAATACTGTTCCCCGTTTGCAGTGTTTGGTGGTATCCTGTAACCAAGGAAGAAAACCCTATTGATTAATAGCATGAGAACCTTCCGCCCATTTATAAACTACAAACAAATGACAGCCTGTCCTTCGCTTATAAAGAGCTATTATAAGGCCGTCCGGGTTGTTTTTGTTTGTTTGTTTTTTGCTATATTTAGAAGTGTAGAGCAATATTTCTCAGTCCGTCAATCGTCTTTATTAATCTGGACTAGTTCTCAACTTTACCTTTTCGCTGGGCTAGAGTCTGGTGATTTTCCTTCCCATTCATGGCTGTTTGCAAAGTGCCCAAATGGGACCTCTAAAAAGCAGATACCATCTTACTAATGGATATTGCGTTGCAGTAAACCGTGAGCTCGGTCTGGGGGTGGGGGGGTTTCCATGTCACTGCTCTCTCTCTCAGCTTTTCACAGTGTTCTCTGGTTTCTCCATAGGGATTTTAAGACCTCTGAATTCTCTGGCCACTTTGGCTTCTAACAGCTCCTGCAGCGCCCCCCTTGTCTCTGGACTGTCCATACGCCATATAAACCACGGGCAGATGGCGATAACCTGTCCTAGAAAGCCTCTAGCGTCTGCCAACAATCTGTCGTACGGCCAGCCTGCCTCACTCTTCAACAGGTACAATGTATTTTGACGTGCGTGCTAGGATTCTTCATCTGGCGTAGGCAAATCTATCAGAAAATGGGGCTTCTGTCAGATTTGGAGAATGTCAGTGTTTCTATCTGGTGGTCTAACTGCAGTACATACTTGCATGTTTCCCTTTGCAATGTCCCTCTGTTGCTTTAGCAATAATGCAGCTCCTTTATGAGTGTAGATCAGTAATTCTCAAACTAGGGGGGCATGAAAAGGGGGGCAGTTCCATTTTGCCCTAGCTAGGGGGTATTTCCACCCATTTCTGCAGCATAAATTTTGGTTGGGGCTGCAGTCTCCAGTTGATACTGGTTTACTAAGTGTACACATCCATGCCTTAGCTCAGTCACTCTGAGCTAGGGGGCGTTAAGGAGTGGAGAGGGGCCAGGGTGGCAATAGAGGGGGTAAAATCCAGGGACAAGGTACATAAATGTGCGTGTGACTGGAGTGAAGCACCAAGTGTCATAGACAGGGACCTGCATTTAATAATAATAGTCTTACAGCACGCCCGTGCCTTGCTCGTGGTAGGTGTGACTGAGGAGGCTGCAGGAGTTGTAGGGGGAATAAGCAGAATAGGAGAGCCTGCTCATCCGAGTGATAAACAGTGCCTACGGCTTAGTAAGAGCCGGGTAACTGGGTCTGATCTGCGTTTGCATTCATCCAGAACTTGGATTGGATTTTGGAATTTCCTCAAGCCAAGTTAGCGTAAAGCCACTACGGGCTCTGCCGCTGAATTGCATAGAAAAACGTGTCTGGTGTTTGTAAACATTTGCTCTTCGTGTTTTCCATGTTGTGTGTGTGTGTGATATTTCAGAATCGCCCCCTTGCTCCCAAGTCATCTTCAGCCGCCAGCGCGGACCGTCACGTACTTCAGCTGGCGGTCAGGAAAGAGAAAAACCGTGAAAGCTGTGGTCTACAGGTTTCTCCGGTTGCACTGCGGCCTTTGGTTAAGGAGAAGGGTGAGCCTTTCCTATATTAAGTTCAGTGTGTGTGTGAGAAAACTGTTTTCCTCCCTTGGGAAACTAGAAAGGATGCGAGGGAATGGACTGCTGCCTTGCTCAAGGTAGGTGTGGGGGTTGTTTTGTGGTTAGACCTCCCACCCGTGTCCGTGTGACGATGGATTT
Source organism: Sphenodon punctatus (assembly GCA_003113815.1). NCBI lineage: Eukaryota > Metazoa > Chordata > Lepidosauria > Sphenodontia > Sphenodontidae > Sphenodon > Sphenodon punctatus. The sequence goes on from QEPC01005526.1 coordinate 414,434, forward strand.
TTGCTGTCTTCTGTCAGGCCGGTTACAAAAAGAAATTATGGAAGAAGAGCCCTCAGCGGAAGAAGCGCTTGAGGGAGCATGTGTTCTGCAACAGGACGCAGTCCAAGCTCCTGGATAAGATGACCACTTCCTTCTGGAAGAGAAGAAACTGGTATGTCAACGATCCCTATCTGAAATATCACGATCGCACAAACCTTTAAGTATCGTCGTCTTTTCTAAGCGGCGCGTGAGCTGGCGTTTTTGTTCCTCTGTCACTTGTCCCACTACATGTCTCTGTATGTGGCTTGGGACCTTCCTATGGGCTTCCAGGAACAAAGGTTTGAACTTGGCTGTTGGACATATAGGCATGTAACAAGCAAATATGCCCTGTTGACCAAATTGTGGATACAAAAAATAAACGGCTAATCCAGAGTGTGATGCGGATTTTAATCCAGAGTTGGGTTTTATTTAACAAGGGGGCAACGTGGCTGATACATCTGCAAGTCCTGGAGATCTGTAGGTGCTGTTCTTGTGACGGGAAAGAAGGCTGTCACTTATTGCTATTTCTACTGTCTTTAAAAGAAACTCCAATGATTAGTTCAAACACCATAGCTAGTTTTAATCATTCGTATACTAGGGGAACCCTCAAAGTGATGTTAAAAACGCTCGCTGCTGGCTTGGTATATACAGTCAGCAAACGGGGCTGTAGTTTTACTCAGTCAGGCTACCATTTGATGCCGAGTTAGGGACTCGATTCTGCAAGGTGTTGAGCGGGCCTGCTCCTGCAATGTCCTTAGCCCCATGGCTAGTGCTGTTAAAGTCAGTGGAACTACTCGTTTTCTCACAATAAAACACATGCTTAAATACTTTGCAGGATGAGACTTCTCCTCTTTGCCGCTCTGTGAGTCTGAAGCAGCGTCTCCCCATGAAAATAGCAAAGGCTCAGAGCATTCTAAAGCTGTCAGACAGCGCATAAGAGTTTTGATCATTGAAGGAAGCTCAAGGCCAATGTTTAAATGTTCAGGAAAGTATGGACTTGCCACACAACCGCGCTGGGATTTTCCAATCTCCATTTGCTTCCCAACAGTGAATTCAGGGAGCCCCTTTGTAACAAGATGGAGGCTTTCTTGTTTATTGTTTTAACTGTGAAAAATTTGCTTGTTGCCCCCTGTTTTTTAAAGTGTGCTGGTCCTACTCCCCTGCCACAGGTGTACTTCTGAAACCCCTTTTAAATGAAGCACCACAGCACAGAATTTACTTTAAAATAGACTTATAAGGTTTACAGTTTCGGATGGCAGGTTTGTTTCCAGACTTAGATGTCCCTGAGGGCAAAATTGGAATCCTTCGTTACAAGCCCATACCTTAGAGATTTGCATGTTTGGTTGCTTACGTAGCTTGTTCTAGCTACTCAACCTATCTTCCATCAATCTTCGAATGCCTCCTGAAAACCTACCTCTTCCATCAGGCTTTCCCTAGCTCCTCATCCCCTTCGTGTCCTCACTGATTTTCTTAGCTGCTGCTTCTTCCCCTGTAACTCAGCCAAGCACATGCACTTCCAACTTTACAACTTCTTGGATGTATTCCTGTGTCTCCCTCTGTTCCCCGCTTCATCTTCCTCCCCTCGTCAGTTTTCAACACTGCCCCATTACAGCCCTTGAGCAGGCCGTTTTAGAGTTAAGCGACTTGTTTGCTACATGAAGCAGTAGATCAATCCCAGTCACTTCTTCCAACGACGCCTTGGTTAACCCAGCTGCCAATCTGTTCAACTCCCCATGTCTACCAAAACAAGTTTACTGTGAAAGACGGGACTTGCTTGGCCAATATTTCTATACACAAATAGCCAAGATTCAGACTCCCCAGTGATAAAAAATTAAGGGCAAGCATTTTGGCCTGCCAGATTCATTGAACCAACGAAAGATGCTGTCTCACTTTGCTCTTTTTTTTTTAAAGAAAAGATTAAGACTTTTATTATTCAAGATGTATCTCAAGCAATATAACAAAAACCAGCCAAAACGTCTACCTTTGGAATACTGTTGTCATGTCCCGTGTTTACAAGGCATCATTAAGTGTACTACCCCTATCACCGACCTTTTCTATCGATCACGGTCAAGGAACCACATTTAAGTGCACAGTTACAGTCCTTAAATATTAGCTGTTGGTATAAGTGTGAATCAACAGTGCGCGGAGCGGTCTTTAAAATTTATGCTGTGCTAGGTGCAACGAAGGTATTTGAAACACAGAACGGCGAAAAGAAGACTGATTAACAAGCATTCGGTCACAAGTACATAGGTATCATCACTACATGAGAACGCACTTCTTTCACAAAGCACAGTTCAAACTTGGTACCAGGTTGTTTATGTGAGGCTGGGGGTGGGGGCATCACACGTCTCCGCTTTCTCCCTTGCTTTATCTTTAATCAAACGATAAATTAATCTCTCCCGGGACAGGAGAGAAATGAAGTGGCCTGATTACCTTTTCCCCAAATGCACTCCGTTTCCTCCTTTGTGCAACTCTTGCTGTTTCAGTGCAGATACTCCTGATTTACACCGCTGCAAGACAGAACAGGGCGTAACCCCCGATAGCAATCCTTAACATGTTGCAGGACCTGCATTGCGTCTTAGGTGCCAATGGAGGCCCTGCAACATGTATTTTTTTTTATAAGTGTTCCTTAAAAATGTGCCTAGGCAACCCTAGGGCTGGCTGTTAAGTACAGACAAAGGCAGGCATGAATTTGCACTGATCAAAGTACTCAAGCTTTACCCATGTTCCAAACTGAGGTGAATCCTGCTTCAGCTGTGCCTCTACTCAAAATCACAGCAAGAATGACTGAATTCGACCTGTTTCCAAGCATCGGTAAGAACTAAACAGTCCCTTGTCAGGATCACTGTGCAGTGCTGATCACAAGTCAAGCTGTGCGGTGTTGGCAGTTTTTTGTTGTTGGAAAAAATCGCATCATATTTTGTGGCTTTCTGAGAGCACCAGCTTCTGGAGACGCTTAAGAGTCTTGGCGCTTATGGAATATCAAACGAAATTTCTAGCTGTTAGAGGCTGCGGAGGAGAAAACGCAGACCATAGGCTCAAAACCAGAAGAAAATGCAAAGAAACCAATATGTATCACTTTTACCAGCGTGCTCTTTGAGCTAATCCAGATGATTTCTAGGTGGGGTGGCGGGAGTTTGACTCGTGATTTTTGAACCTTCCCCCACGTTGGGTTAACATTAGACATCACCCCCAGCTTTCTGTAAACAACCTGTGTTTGTAATGTGACAAATGAAAGTCAATTAATCCTACTGTTCCATGTACAGAACACTGTCCCACTAAGTGTACACATTTCTCATTGATCTATACACAAATACACAGCTTGGCAGACAAATTAACGTGTTTGCCAGAGATATGAAAAAGTTTTTTTTCAGTCATACAGTGAATGTCTTCAAGAGATAAGGCAGCCCCCTATGAGATTCACCTTAGTAATTAAGAACGTCTGAACAGTCAAGTTTACTGGCTAGAACGAATGTTAATACAGCACGTCCGAGTAGAAATCTTCAAACATCTGTAGCTGTAGCCAAGTTTTTTTTTGTTTTGGTTGGTTGTTTTTTTGGCATAATTAAGTGCAAACTTGAGGGCTTTTTTTCACTATGTCCTATCCCATGTTTACGTAGCAACGAAGGCATAGGTTGCTTACCAAGACATTTTAATTTCTTGCTAACACTGCTGGCAATTTTTCTATACTCCCTCCCCCGCCCCCAAACAAAAATTGACCAGAAGGCTGCGTTTAGGCAAGCTGAACTCCACCAAGAATTTGCTGAGTGCATGCTAATGACAACATTTTCTAGCTGTCCTCCAGAGCAAATCTTTTCTTGTTCTTTAGCAGAGTTTTGCAAAGGCTACATGCTGTTTACTGAGTGCACTTCAAGGAAACAAAAGATTCAGAACCGATCCCACAGATAGTTGTGCCACGTGCTAATTTGCTTTTTCTTCTCACTAATCACTTCTTGCTAATACAGGCTTTTTTGTATAGGTGGTGGTTTTACTTTAGTTCTCCCCAAACACTTCAGGAAGTCCTAAAATAATTTTAAGATGACTTAGGGAGAAGGCCAGGATACAGATCCGTCTTCAGCAATGGTCACTTGAGATATGCTCACGTCAGAGCTCGATGCACCTGTATTGCAGGCCGCCTGGGCTGCTCCTCGACCTGGTTTAGGGTAATAGTAATATTAACCTTTCAGTTATCAATGGCAAGTTCCTTGTCACATGATACTAGACGTTTTCTAATCTACGAGGGGTGAACACAAAGGGTCACAGGATTAACTTCTTTGTGAATTTCACATGCTTTATACACTTAACAGGAGACATCAACTTGAAAAGCACAAATACACGAATCCTACTATTTCCTCCTCTTCCGTACTTAGCGTTTCTCTATGGGTACAGACCTAACATCCAAACTAGGGACCGTTGGGGTTTAAAATCCAGAAGCCATGCTACAGGCAAAATATTCTCAAAGCCACATCAACAATTTTGGCTCCAATATTCTGCTCTTCCTGTACGTGAATCTCCCACACTCGCACTAGGAAAGAGATGGAGGTCACGGGTGCAGAGAAGAAGTGTATTTTGCACTAAGAAATTACTCACTAAACAGAATCTGGTTTACATCAGAGCAGTTAAGAACATCTTTTATATCCATTGTTTTTCTGGTCAGGCTTATTAAGACTAAGACTCCCCTGCTTTAATCTAATGAAATGTACCTATTCCTCATTTCTCCTTGTTAATTTCTAAATCATTCTGATTTTGCCTTTTTTTCCTTCACCTAATAACTCGACTGAAGAACATTGATAATGACTTGCAGAATTTACAGCTCAATTTTGCTTTTGAGACTCCGATGTCTGTACAGTCCAAAGAATTCAGAATTTCTTACTTCATTCACGCTCTCGGTATAAGATAGAGAGGAGAGGAGAGACGGGGGCGAAAAAGCCAGTGGCTTCTGCTTTCCCGCTTTATTAATAACGCCATAAATAAATACATTTAAAGTATCGAGAACAATAGAGTACTTTTGTTTTTCCGCTTGCATTCCCAAAGCTAAAACTAAGCGAACACAACTAATAATTACAAATGTACAGTCGTAACGGGATTTGCTGGATCGGCTGTGTATTTTGCAACCAGAACAGGGGGAGCTCTTTCACTGCTGTTGCCTGTTGCAATGGTTCTAACCCCCTCGGGTAGAAATGCAAATAAGCGCGTAACTGAGAAAACCAGAAAGGGGGGAGACAAAGGCCACGTCTGCAATGCTGCACGTTAAAGCACATCCATCTTGTGGACATTTTCTACATTATCATCAACGAGTAGCTCTTTAAGGCAGAAGAGAGACATTCTGCGGACCTTGGTGCTCCTGGCTCTTCTTCGCACTCACATGGTTTCAAAGGTGGAGGACGAGGTACTTTTCTTCCTGAAGCGAGGTTTAGGAATCCTAGGCGGTGCCTGGGAGAAACACAGGAAAGTTTTTCACTTAAAATGAGAATGCTCGGCACTTCCAAAGCACGGCATCAATACTAGCTCGGTCTGCTCGCCAGGAGGTCACAGGGATGAGTATGTATCAGACCCATTTTTGCAGGGAAGAAATGAAGATGGCTGTGCTAAACCTGGGCTTGGAGCCATGATACTGCGCTGCGGCGAAACCGCCACCACTCTCCCCATTTGGGGTACCTCAAAGGTCATCTAGTCCAGCCCTCTGCTCCAATGCAGGATACCCAAGCCACCCGCCCAGAATAATCTATCCAATGAGAAACCGAGGCAGGAGGCACTCCTGGGTGGCCTCTGGCCCCCTCCCCACAACTTGAGTGGTAGCAGACCTCGGGTCTTAATTTGTTGGGAGGGGGAGGGAATGTGAAGGTTCAGCCCCATCAATTAAATTCAAGGGGTGGGTGGGGCTGAGTCCCAGGAAATGTTCCCAGTATGAGTGTGCACCCCCAAGTGTGAAAGACTAGGAAAAGACCAACAATGTTGTATATTCAGCTGTAGGGAGGCAGGTTAGTCCACTGGTTGCGTTGCTAACTGGTAGGGGTGTCCATGTCATTTTTGTTATTACAGTAGTGGTAAATAATAATAAAAATAGAAATGAAAACAACTTTTTGTTTTTGAAATAAAGGGAAAAAACTGAAAAACATATTTCTGGCTATAACTTTGTTGATTCTTATGCAATTATGATGACACTTGGGGAAATCATACACCCAACGGAGGGCACTATATGTACCAATTTTCAAAATTATTAGATAAAGGGAACCGATTTTAGAAGCAGTTTACTTGTGATTTTAAGAAAAGCTCCATACACATTCATGGCTACAACTTCTTTATCTTCCATCCAATTTACATGAAACCTGTGAATATTATATCCCTCCTTAACACTCCTGCAAATTTTCAGAAACATTGGATAAAGGGTCCTGATGGTATAAGACATTAACCTGAAAATACATTTCCAGCTGTAACATTTTTATATTCCATCCTGTTTACAAGACATTTGGCAGGAATGTATCAAATGCCTTCCCTGTCATCTCTGCCAAACTACAGGAAAATTTGATAGAGACCTAATTTTATAAGCAATTGAAGTTGTCCCTTTGAAGACCATTATTCAGGTAAATAGCAGCACATGCTATTTATCTATCTATCTCTATATAACATCACAGTCACATCCTGCAGCACTGTGACAGAGGCCATAAGAGAATCTCTATTGGCTCTTTCCTAAACAGATGCTTCAGACTTTCCAGTAACAAGTGGGGGAGAGAGGTTGGGATGGTCACAGCACAGAATGAGGATATTTGGTTGACATTTCTGCTGACCAATTGGCATCACAAACTGATCTTATAACACAATGACATGTAAGAGAATCTCTGGCATAGGCTCCTCTGCATATGCTGTGCAGGCATATACAATTGGGACCCTTTATCACATCTTTCTGATATTTGGCAGAGATGATCGTAAAAGTGTGATCTATATCCTGCCAAATTTCATGTACACTGGTTGGACTACAAAGATGTTACGGTCAGACATACATGTATCAGTTAATTGCTTATACTACCAGGAACCTTTATCCAATCCTTCTGGAAGTTGGCAGGCATAGTAAATATGGGAAGGGGGTGTAAACTTGCCACTTTCACCTACATTAAATGTGAGGCAAAGAAGTTACAGCTAGGAATGTATATGAAGATTTTTGCAAAATAATATAATTCAACTGCTTCTAAAATTGGATTCCTTTATCCAATCGTTTTGGAATTTCACACACTTAATGCCTTCAATTGAAGGTACAGTCCCTCCACGTTTTCAGCCAAATATAATGAAAAACAAAAAAAGCTACAGCCAGAAATGTGTTTTCCATTGAAACCAATGGAAAACAAAAGCAAAAATTGCATTTCAAAATGAAAAGAAAAATTTAATATTTATGAAAACGAAAATGACAGATTTAAATAACAGAAACAAAAAACATGGGCCCCTGGTGCACACCTCTGCTAACTGGGCACTAGTTCCCTGCTCTGCCAAGCTCTGGCCTGGGAAGCGTGGGCTTCTGGGGCACAACTGGGCCCCAGCAATTAATTTTTATTTTAGACAAATTAAGTAATGGTAGCCTCCTACAGGGGTTCCTGGCCAGACTGCCCACAAACACACACAGCAAACATGGTGACCTACTCCCAGCAGGCCCCCCTCCGCAGCTGCAACCCCACCAATGAGTTTTCAAAGCGGGTAGGGATGAAGCCTGTGTTTCTCCACCACTTACTCTGAAAACCTCCTCCTCGATGGCCCTTTTTGCAAGGCAGGATTCTGATTAGAGAACGGGACACATGCATATCTTTCAGGTTGGATGGTAGTGGGCATCGAGGGCTAGGTTTGCCCCCTGACACAGTTTTGGGGTGGAGTCTATGTAGGGCACAGGCAGCCGTAGACAGTCTTCCCAGTGGCAATGCAGGTGCCATATTCCAACACCTCCCAAGGCTGAGGAGGGGTTAAAACCTCAACCCCATACACTGTTCCCCAGTGGGGTAGTTGTTGGGGAGAGGCGGGGCCTGGGCCACAGAGTCAAAGGGCGGCTCCAATTGTTGGAAGAGGTGGGTCTGTGGAGAACGGTCAGTCGCCCTGAATCTCATAACCTCCAAGGCAGGCCTCAGAATCACCCACTCTATGGGGAAGGAAGCTTTAAAAGTGGGGTCAGAGGGGGTGGCCTTTTTCTCCCAAATACATGGCAGAGGGTGTCGGGGTCTCATCCACCCCACCCCCAAGGCCTTATCTACAGAGAGAAGCCTGGGAATTGTTGTAGGAGAACATCCCAGACCGGGCCAGAGGGGTTCTAGGTGCTGAGCAGTGCTAGGGATAATATTGCGGGGGACCACCTCATTCCCCCAACTTATGGATCAAAGTTACTTCCTTTCCACTGGCTGCAGCGCTGGACCTGCTTCCAATGAGTGGACTAACAAAACTAAACATTGCCCTGCACTTATGTCCCTGATGCGGACATCAAAAGAGAACTTTTGGGCAGGAGTAGATAAATGAAACAAGGATACAGTCCCCAATATGATCTTCTAGGGCTGCCCAAGTGACAGTTGCCAGGTGCCCTCTGACAAATGCTTTACACTCTGGGAGTGCTTGTTATCCCCTGCCCAGCAAACACGGAGACCTAGAAAGCCAATGGAACAACCATGCCATGGTGGCAAAACAGAAACTTAGTTTACCAAGCAGCGTGGAGAATCCCAATGGGAAGCTGATGGCGGAATCTTAAGAAGAAAAGTCACTCAGTGCCAAACAAACTTAACTATGTCATTTAGCAAAGTAGGCCGACCGTGATGGGAGAGCTTGTTAGGAAGCTAGCCCCATAACAAAGGATGCTATCCAGCATAGATTCATAATAAGTGAAAAGAGCCATTTTAAGACAACTTGTTATCAAGATTGTGAGTCTGTGCCCTGACTCCTTGTTCACTTGGTCTCCTCTCTGGGCAGTTCCCTCAACAAGAGACCGCTCCTCTTGTGGTTGCGTAGCTTGTGTTACACAAGCTCAGTAGCTTGCGTTCTTGGAAATCTCGGGGGACTGCAACCTGAGGGGAATGGACAGGGGGGCAACATGTAATGAGTGTGCCTCTGCTGCCTCCTTCAAGTCTGTGGGAGAGAGCCGAGCAGGCCCAGCTCCACATGGGAGAAGCCTCATGTGTTGGGGAAATCATAAGTAAAACTGAAGTAATACGAGGGTCTGGCATAAAATACAGGCCCAGAAGTAACTGGTGTGAGAGGCAGGTCCCCACGGCCTGGCCGGTGGAAGGCCTGCAGCAGTTGAGAGTCCCTACCCCCCAACACAGCTGCATAGCCGGGCTGCATAGCAGGAGGGGCGGGGTATAAATCTATCAAAATAAATATAATAAATAAACAAACACACACAACTCAAGAGTAATTAGAAATAACAGAGGTGTAACATGACCCACAACCGGCAACGCCTCGGCCCCTGAAGGTGGAGAATGTGTTTTATTGAACGTCAAAAATGAGTTATGGTAGGGCTTTCCTTTATCTAATGGGTGAGTCAGTAAGTGTTCATTAACCAGGAGGGGACCCACACTGCTATTTTGCAGACCCCTCCCACCCCCCAACCATCTATGAATGGGATCTGGTGAAGCAGTTGGGGAGGGGGAGCGACTAGGGGACTGGACTCTTCCAGCTCCAGCCCTCAATCTTCAAGGGGAGTCAGCTGAGGTATCCGATCCCCACAAGACAGCCCCCTCAATACAAGAGGCCCAGAGTAACATCGTCCCCCATCACCTTCGCCTCAAAATGGCCTTCTGGAGGAACGATTATAAAGTGAAACAATGCAGAATACTTTCAGCAGGCTTCTGAACTGATCAACACATAAAACCCCAAGTCTGCTAGGGTGTGTAAACAGGATGGATCCCATTGGCTTCAGCATAAGGGGTGCCCGTTTACATCAGGCCTGAATTGATTCCCAGAGTACAGTTGAGCAACCTGTCCCAGTACCCACTGATACACTCTCATTTCAGGCATTTGTCAGAGCAGAATTACTGTGAAATTCTAGGGAACAACATTTAGCTTCTTGGGTCTACAACTCCAGGGAGATGTTGTTTGCCTCTATCTCAACTGCATTCCCAACTGAAACGCGTTAGAGGTTCCCAAATTCTAGTTCCTCATCTCTAAAGCCCTGCTATTTTGTCCCTCCTCAGAGAACCTAAGCTTCCACTGGGGAATCCCAATCCACGCCTATACAGAGAGCAGCGTATCCAAGCCGCGACCCAGACTGCAGTTTTTTGTGAACGGAGCTTTGCTCTCAAGCAGTATTCCTCTTCCAAAGGAAGATGCTTTGAAGTTCAAGCACCCTCCAGTGGCTTGGATGTCCTTTTCAAAGTGAAAATACCTCAACGATTTGATCCTTCCTTTTAGGCCTTTTACTCTTGAAGTTGCGATCCAGGAAATCGTTCTCGTCGTCGGAGAACACAACTTCCTTGCTTTCACAGTTTGCCTCAAGCAGTTTTTCGTACTCATCATCAGCGTCTAACTCAACCACTTACACCAGCAATTTAAAATCTACGTGGCAGAGAGAAGCGGGAGACAGGAAGGACAGAGATGATGACTACACTGCCCTCATTCACCGCGCTGAACCTCCCTCTGAAACCCATCTTCAGCCTAACAAACGCCATGCATTTTCCAGAGTTTAATAGAAGCAAGGTCACACTTTAGTAATAGCATTAGAAAACGAAAGGTTGCATTCTCACAAGATAAAGAAAACCCTCACCAAAACCTGCGTCTATGGCATTTAACTGTGTGACTAGATTAGGACTCTATTCCCACAAGTTTCATCTCCTGCCTCTTCCATTTCTTACCGGAGGTTATCTTACTGTTTAAATGTTCTCCCATATTCTCTCCCTCACTTTAAAAATTACTCCCCATTGCCACAGCCCCTGTTAGGTATCCCGCTGCGGCTTACTGGTTTGGGCAGCCCTGATCCTGTTACGCCCACCCTGTATTCTTTGCGTTGGGTGCCTGGAGAGCAACAGGTTGATTTTAAGATTGTGTTTCTGGTTTTCAGGGCCCTGAACGGTCTAGGCCCCGGCTATATTCCAAGACCTACTCCTGGAGTCTCACCCTGATGGGTATCTGTGCTCAGAGAATCCACCTGCTGTTTGGGGCAAGTCCGCCATTGTGTCTTGAGTCGGCAGGCATTTGGGCTTTTGCAGTGACAGGCCACTCCGTGTGGAACCTGCTCCCTCTGGATGTCCATCTTAGTTCCTCCGGTACAAATTAACAAGTAACATCAATACCAAGTCTGGCTGGGTACTGTTGAAACTGGGTAATGACATTCCCTACAGGGCTTGTATTAGAAGACAGGGATTGAAGGGTTGACCTGCTGTGGAATGTAGTCTATGTTAGCAACATACATGCCCCAGCAGAATATGCGCAGAGGAGCCACACACAGAATGCTTACTCCCCGTTACATGGAAACATGCAACGGTTCCAGGTGCTTCGACCTGTTTTCATGATAGGTCCGGTCACAGAGTGCTGCGTTTCTCTAGCCCCTTCTGAGCAGCAGGCTAGAGCTGAAGCAAGGACGACAAAAATGGGCATACCTGTCAAAATTGTGGTACTCAACCCAACTTAGTAACATTGGGTACTAATCATTACCCAAATGGTACTCGACGAGTTATCCAATGTACTGGTTTACTGATTTTCATCTTGATTTTTCAACTTCCGGCACCGATTCCTATACTGATAGTTAACTTGTTAACAGCAACAGCCAGTATTTTCAGGTAATGGATTGCCCAACTGGTACTTGGGTAGCCTGCCACGCACCCAACAAAGTACTCAGAATGGAGGGTATTGCCCACGTGTAGCAAATGAGCTACCCAGATCAGTTCTACAGAAGACTTGAGGTCCATTCCCCGAAGTCCCCTCCATACACGAGTTCCACTGTGTGTCAGCACACGGCAGCTTCCAGCAGTGACTGGCAGAATGGGGCTGTATTATTTTTAGGATTGTTGCTTGGAAGAGTGCCAGTTAGCGGCAGTCATGGCAGTGGTGTAGGTGGATACAACTGTTCTGAGCATAAGAGATGGATAAAGTTAAGAGAGGGAGGCTTCTAAATGGCCTGCAAGAAAAGCCAAGGGAAAACTGGTGGATGGAACCTCTATGTCCCATGTGGAAGATGACACCATGACAGATCATTGTGCCAACTGCAAGCCATTGGGACAAGGGATGGAGGTAAGCTGTGAACTGATGATCTGGAAGAGGGGTGGAAATACATGGACTGGGGGACCTGTCTGTACTCCTAACTGGCTCGAATCTCATTTACGCCAAGGCCATTTTTCACAAAACACTAGAAGGGTTAGACTGCCTTGCAGCATGTTATGGGGATGGTGAATTCTCTTGACTTCCAGACCCCTTTGTGCTATCAGAAGGGTCTACAATGGCTGTAATGTAAATGAGGATTCAGCCCCAAATAGTAGTAATAAGTATAATATAATATAATATAATCGTTTATTAACATGACCGTAGGTCATTGTCAACATAACAAAAACAGCCCCAAATAGTTCATTATGATCTAAATCCAGAGTAGGGGATCTAGTCTCTCCTGTGGGCCACTTTGAAAATGAGTACCAGTTCCATGGGCTGAAAATTGGCCACCATACAACATTTTGTTGTACAACATCTTGTATGGCAGCCGCCGTTTGTGCATGCGCAGAACAGCAACTGCCATTTTGCACATGCGCAAAAGCATCTGGTCGGAATTTCAATCGGAACTTTATTGCGGTTGGAATGCCTACTGGAATTTCTGTCGCCATTCCGATTTCACGGAACCTTTCTGCGAAAACAGAATGGCTTTTCTGCATTAGCCCTAGCTAGGAGTTGAAAGGGAGGGAACCTAAGGGAACCGTTCCTCAGAACGGAGGAAGGAAGAGGAGGGTCGTCCAGATGATGGATTTATGCTATGGATGTCTACCTTCCTCTTGAGGGCATGCCCTCCTCCTCTATCCTCCTTTCCCCTGCGCTCACTCTTTCAGTGCTTGAAAGAATGGACTAGATCCAGGGGCCAGATCCAGGAACTGGAAAGGAGCCAAATAAAAAAGTCACAGACCTGATTTGGCCTAGTGGCTGGGGGTTCCCATCCCTCATCTAAAGGCTTGGTTTGGGGTCATCATTCCCCGTCCCCTCCCACAGCCAGGCTGCACTAGCAGAAAGCGTTTCATTCTTTAGCCCAGTGGCTCCCCAAAACATCTGGACCCACGGGTCACCCTTCCTAATTTCTAGTGGTTCACTGGAAACCCAACGTGGCCACGGCCTGGCACGTTCTCACTACAGTTGCACGGAGGAAGGGGAGGCAGCTTCAATCCCCATGGTGCCACGGCCATCTCCCACACAGGGACACCTCTGGGATTTTGGGGGGTAGGCATGGCTATGCTAGGCAGGGGAGGGACAAAGTCTCGCACCCCGTTTTCTGACGTAGCCTCCCTCCTGTGGAATATCATGACATCACTACACTCTGTAGAAGGTGGGGCCGAATTGGAAACCGCACTCCAAAGGGATAGGCCCACGGCAAAGTTTGAGGAGCCTAACCTACCTCACAGGGCTGATGTGAGGATTAAAAGTTGGGTTCAGTTGTCCTATGTGAAGCATTCCGAGTGCCGTGGCGGGGGAAATAAATAATAATAATAATAATTATTATTATTATTAGCTTGTCCTTGCAGTCTACCGCCATCCCCCACTTCTTACCTCTAAGAGATGGCCTTGGGGTTGGAGGACACCAAAGATCTCCCTACAGCCAGTTCTCTGAATGATCTCTGGAGGAGCACAATTTGGTAACTGGCATCGGAGGAAAGGCTGATAAGATTCCGGCACAGTTGTTGTTGCACAGATCAGTCAGCAGGGGGCTGTATCTGACCAGCAGTGGACAAACCATCCAATTCCTTTTCCCCTCCTCGTTCTCCACCGGGAACCAAGCTTGTTCACTCTGTTCTGCAACATGTGCTGCATTCGTAGAAGCCTCTTCTCCCACCTTTTCAAATTCCTAATGGGGATTACAGTTCCATTTTTTAATTGTTCCCACATTCTCTCTCTCTCAACTTTAAAAGTTTGCCTCCTATCGCCATGGTCGCAGCTCTGTATCCCACACTGCTCTGCAGCTCGGCGCAGAGGGACTGACAGCAGGATGAAACCCTCTACACATTACAAAAAAGGTGTGCGATGGAGTTAGCAAAAATTGTTATATAAAAACTAGGTCTTCAATGAAAAGTTGGCAGGCGATCGGGTTTTTGCTGTAGCAAGATGCGGAGCTTGCTCTCTCTAAATGCCCATCTCAGTTCCTCCCTCCTCGTCTTTAAAAAGCACCTGAAGATTTATTTATTCTCCAGATGCATTTAAGATCCATTGCTGGTTCCCCTTAATGTTTCTTCTCTAGGGCCGAAACAAGATTTGGCCAAAATGAGAAATCTCGTCAAAATCCCATTTCCCAATACCATCTCGGCTGAATCTAGAAACTCTTGGAACTGGCTGTTGCCAACATCATTACTTAACATACTAAGCACCTCATTATTGGGGGTGGAGGGGTATTTTTCCCACAGGTTGTCCATGACCAAGGCATGGCTGAATCCGTCTGACTTGGACCCGCATTGGAATTTGTAGGGTCCAGGGTGAAGATAAAATGCAGGTGCCCTGGTGGCTCCTCCCCTGTGGTCCAGCATCCTCCACAGAGCCTTAGAGGTGGTCATGGCTGGGAGGAAACAGGGAGTCTGCACACTACCCTGGAATTAAGAGAAAATATTTATTTTTTATTTATTTGTATCTTTATCCTGCCCTTTCCATTAAGGCTCAATGGGATAATCCACGTTGGTCATCCTACAGAAGGCCACATTTGAAAGTCCATTTTACTCACCGCGGTCTGGAGTGGCTATGGGGTTGGACGCCATGACGGCTGTCATTGCCCCCCCCCCGGTGGCTCAATGTGGGGTGCAGTGCGGGGTGGGTGGACGCATGTCCACCCCAGCCACCAGGCCCCCGTCACGTTAGTTTGGGGGTCTGGCTGGATCCCGGCCATGGTGCCGGTCCCACTCCAGACTGGGTAAGTCTGTGGCGGTGCCGTCACATCAGAAAACACCCTTAGACTGATAAGACAGGAACACTATGTTTAAACTAAATTTTGAAAGTGTTCCTGAAACTAGGAGTCTTTCTTTTTCAGATACAGAGAGCCAGATCTCCTAATGTGACAAGATAAGTGAAAACAAGAGCAAAGTCTTATCTCTTTTCTTCAGTGACCACAAACCACTTTCTCCAAAGAAGTCCCACTAAAGCCTGCAAGATTTGTGGGTCATTTCGTCCAGGTAGATTGCTTTGGTTAACGAGTGAGAACAAGCACTACAGAGTGTTAACAAACACCACGCTAGTCCCCTGCGAGTGGGTGTTGTGTGAACGTTCCCACCCTCCCAACATGCTGCAAGTGCCAAGCCTGAGACATAAGCAGGTTGGAGGGGAGGATATGTTCCAAGGTGCAGCAGGGAGGTGGGGAAGCCAAGCGCGTCCACTTTCCTCCTCTCAACTAAGGAAGCTCATCTCCCTCTCTTGGGAAGCCTGGGCAGTCATTTTGAGGCAGAGAGGGAGATGCGGGGACGGATGAGGAATGCTGCACAGAGAGAGAGAGATCTCCCAAAAACATATCCAATCCAAGCGGATTTGCCAATCAATTCCCACCCAAGCCACCCCCAACCTTGCTCTCCAGCCAACCACTTCCTATCATGGCAACAGCAGCTACAGCCCATTGCTTACCCCTCCTCAAACACATTCCGACTCCTCCACAACCTAATAGATGGCACTCCAACGAACAGGCACACGTTAGCCCACTGGCTAAACTAATGCCGTGGGCGAGGGTTGAGTGTTCATTGGATGCTGAGTGATCCTGACCATCTAATAGACAGCCATGAAATCACCCACTCGTAGGGGGTGATCACATTGTTTGTTCACATCCACGGTCTTCGGTGCATTTTTTAACCTGCATTCAATACCAACAAAGCATCATTTCGCAAAGGCAAATGGACAAAACTGATTTTTCTGTTTCACACCAACCACTTCATCATCACACCAAGAAACCAAGGAGGCCAGCAGCCCCTGCCCAAACTGTACAGCGGTCACAAATCCAAAGCAAATCAAGATGGGCATCTCTTAAAGCCAGACCCTACAGCAATCAGGCAAAACATGCCCATGTCATCATCATCAACAGAGTTAATGAAAACACACCTCACAAGTGATTAAAAGCTGTTAAGTGTGAGGAAGAAAGCAGTTCTAGGCTATACAGCTCAGATGAAAAGTCATGCAAATCCGTAACACTTACATCAGGGTCCCGTAACATTTACATAGAGGAAAGAAAAGAATAAACTATTAGGGGGAAAGTACTTAGGAGAAATTTTTTAAAAAGAACATAGGGTGTTGGTTCAGAAACGTGTAGACAGGCGTCAGGACCGTCTGTAACAAGGTCAAACGGTTATTCAGCCCAGACTGAGCTTTAACACTTGTTCAAAATATATAGATAGTAAAAAATAATAATTTAAAAATAATAATAAAAGGCACTAAAAGCCAAGAGAGAGATACTCAAAGGTGCTGCAGTCATACTTGTGTTCCCATAAAGGATCCCTGTCAAATTTAGCCCCCAAATTTGGACTTGGCAACAAGAAGGTTTTTGGAAAGCTACAACCAGGTAGAAATGTTTTCAGAATTTTCATTTATATATATATGTGTGTGTAACCATTTGCATGATCTTGTAGCCATGAGTTCCACAGTCTATTACAGACGGTAGTTTTAAACGGGTTTCTCTTTTTTTGCTGAATTTGTCCTTTTCTAGCTAATTGAATAACCTAGTGAGCCTAGTTACAGGAGCAAGGACCAGGGGGGTTAGCTGTTTGCATGCAGTATTGCTTCACAGGGGGGAGAGCACACACCTTTTTCAGTTTCTTAGATCGTGTGCAGTCTTTGAGCAATATTTTCCACAGTGCATATTCCCCCCCCCCCCCCACTTGTTGCTAGAGCTCAGAACATTTCTCCTGATTTAAAACAACTCCCGTCTCTTTCCTATGTCAGTATTTGGTTGTAGCATTGAAACAGGTACCTGACTTAGCACCCATGGGTAATACCAGCATTTTTCAGGTACCTGAATCAGTACCCAAAATACCAGTCAAGTACTCAAAATACCAGCAACTGGTAGACCAAAATACCGGCAACTAGTATACCAAAATACCAACATTTTCTCAAAAAATCCTGAAATCCGGGACAAAAATCAGGATTTCAGTATACTAGTTGGTGTTTTGGATAGTTTGGGTACCAAAAAGCACCCAACATATTTGGTTTGATTCGGGTACTGGAAATTTGACGGATATGCCTGTCTGCAAGAACGGACAAGTGTCCAGTCTTGTTAACAGTGAGGATGGGTCGAGTTCAGAATATTTAATAAAGAAACGTTCTGTTTAAAATGAAAAATGCAAAGGAAGCTTGTTTCAAATTTTCCAAACTAGTGTTTGAGCATTTACTCATGCAGCTGATGTCCTCCAAGCAAGCATGCATCCCTGGAGAGATCAGTTCAGCCCAGGAAGGAACAGGGTTATGATTCCATTCTCTTCTTGTTCGTCGATGCCATGGTCTGGACTTTCACGAAGGCCTTAGTAGAAAGAAGAATGAAACCAAAGACTTGCTTAAAAGCCACAGAAAGGGCAAGCTGCGGAGTCAGAGCCGGAAGAGCTGAGGTAGGAGCTTGCACAAGGAGATACGTTCAATTGTAAACCATTGAACCCACTTACAAGGGAATTTGGAATTGTCCATAGCAAATGAGGATGAATGCCCAGGCCTGACCCAAATTGCTTCAATGTGCTGCATATGTAGATTTGATGCTGGTTAGGGGGGGAATCCGCTGTGTAAATATTGCAAAGCTGTTCAGAGGGGTTCTAGAGTATTTTAATGAAGAGAGATCCACTTGCTAAAAGCAGCAACTCCCATCACCTGTCTGGTTTTTCTTTCCAGAGGAAAGTAGAGAGGCTTCCCGCCTGCCAGAGGTGTGCATATGTGTGGGAAAGGAGCGAAGGGGTGTGTGTGTGTGTATAAGCGTGTGTGTACGCGTATGACGCTTCCTTGATTTGCAAGCAAACATCAGACTGCCAATGGTTAAAGTGCGAGGGCTATGAAGGACGAGTCCATGGGGGCTGTTTTGTTTTGACTCTGACCCCAACAAATTCAAGGCCAGATTTTGCTTCTACTTTCTTCACATATTGCCTTGTGTTTTTATGATAGTGCTGCCCGTTCCTCCAAATAACCATGTGCAATGTGAACAACTCACTCTTGGCCATGTTCATACAAACAGTTGAATTGGTTTTATTATGTCCTTAACCTACTTTTGTACCTCGGTATCATTCGTACATCAAGCCACAGCCTTCAGGAGAAGGGGGTGAAGTTTGTACTCCGGAATAATCGGGGAGCAGATAATCCCCTTCATTTCCTAAAGCGAAGTACCTCATGTGAACCATTTCTGCTTTGGTTTGCAAACGTGGTCTACAAATCAAAGTGTTTCTTCTGCCAAGAATTCTGTGGAATTCATCCTAGAATGTTTGGACGTGCGAGCCATGAAGGGATAAGCGTTATTGTGTGCACTTCCATGATGTGGCCACTGGGGGCAGTTGCTGGCAGTACTAAAATCAGTTTAGCAATGTCGTGTGAATGATACCAAAATGAGTTACTAAAACGGTAAACCTGAATAATTGGTATTGTTTTGTTAAATTGATTCTTTTGTACGTGTGGACGTAGCCTCTGAGCGTTCATGCTGGGAGCTTGGCTAAATGTTGTTATTATGACCTTGTTGGTTAGTTCTAGTAAAAACTAGTTCTTCATTACAATACCGCAGGGGTCCATTTTCAGAAGACAGCTGGTTACCAAAAATATTAAAGCTCATTCTACCATTTCTACTTTGGCTGTACACTAGTGTAGCCATACAGTCACCGTGTCCAGTTTTCTCAATGCAGACAAGACTTGCGTTTCTCTCTTTTAGATGATCAACTCTTTGGAGAAGGGACTGTGGTTCTTTTTTCTTCATCTTACACAGGGATGGACCCAGCATTTAGGCTGACCAAAGGACAGATCATAGAGTGACTCGGCATCTGTCAGGCAACTGTATGGAAAGGGGTGGCTGAGATTCTGAGACAGAGTTGGAGAAAATACCCTTCTGAAGACTTACTCAGCCGGATCTCTGAATGGCCAAGGCTGTGCTGACAAGAGATCATTGTTGAGTTCCAAGCCATTGTTTGCAAGTGTATCAAAAAGCCTTTATTTGCCTTGAGGATAGAGAAATGGAGTGGCAGGGTGTCTGTATCGACAGGCTGAATCATTTTGCAGTGCTGTGTTTTGAATAAGGAAAAAGCAAATCCTAAAGAAGGAGAAAGGTCGTTCAACACTTTGAGTGCTTTTCTGCAAACACTAAAAGGCACGGTGTTAATGATCTTGACTCACTTCGTTCATTAATTTCAGGAGAAAAAGTCAAAGTAACCACTTTGGCTGTGATCCACAAGCCACTTACTCCAGAGCTGTGATTAAGGAGCAAAGAATGGCAGGGTTGAAAGGGACCTCTAGGGGCATCTAGTTCTCTGTTCCAAGGTCCTGGATTGGGGGGGGGGGGGGGGATAGGTATTTTTGAGTACTCAGAAATTGAAAAACCAATATTTTGGGTACTCTGATGGTATTTGGGTGACATTTCGGATACCCAAAATGGTGCCCCAAAATGTGGGTATTACCCACGCGTACCAAATCAGGTCCCTGTTGCAGCTTTTCTACGCAGCCTTTGTAATGCGGGTCACTCCAATACATGCAAGACTGAACCCACTGCAATACACTGGGTTAACAGCACACATGTTAACGCAACACGGCCTTCACATTCAGGTTTTGCTGCTGCCCATTGGTTTATTTATCATGTTCTCTTTGCAAGTGTGTTAGGAATACCACTGAGCAGTAGCAACAGGAAATCTCCCCCCTCTTCCCAATCGCAGGCACAGGGGGCAAGACACACAAAGGATGCATGGATTTCGGAGCAGAAGGAATCCAGCACTCACCTCTGAGGACTCGGCACACCGAACAACACGTGCACACTGGAAAAGGAGCTGGGCATTAACAACTCATCATGCTGCACAGAAAAAAACCAGTCACTTGGCACTCATCCCTGTCTCTGAGCCCTGCACACTACAGGGATCCCACATGTCAGGTAAATGCCTATTATTATCCCCACTTAAGAGGAAGAACAGATATTCAGACTGTTCAGCGACCTGGCAAAACTAGCTAATGGGAGAGGTGAGGATAGGATGCTGGAGAGTCTGATTCCCAGTCCTCTACTCTGCCCATTAGGCAACGTTTTGCAGGATCAGAGTGTCTAAATAAGCAATGCTTCACACAGTGCATGAAAGCGATCCTTTCATAACCATTCCATACTGTCATCCCGGTCTCTGCCTGAATCTGTTCCATGCAACAGATTTCCAGAGGCAGTAGGTATGGCATTAGCATTGGTTCAGCCATTTACCCTGGCTTCTGATCATTACATCAGAATGATCATCACCTCATTGATCCCTGAGCTCCACAAATCAGACACAGGCAAAGTAGCAACATCTCCTCCTTGCAAGCGAACCAGTTGGCTTGCAGTTTGGGGAGTTCTGCTTCTCGTGTCAGTAGAGCATAGCGTTCAGAAAGCAAGGTCCGAGCTGATGGGTTGCTGTTTTGTGTGATCATTTTGGGGGAGGGCAAATTATGTACCCAAAGTTTTGGGTCGCTTATCAGGAACCCAAATACCGCGATGGTTACCTGACTACCCAGAATACCGAGTATTACTCTTATTGAGTTACTGACTTTCCTTTGTACTGTTTACCAACCCCTTCTGACTTACCACTCTGACTCAGCTTGGAGAAATTTCTGAAATCATGGGGTAGTGAGGGGGAGAGTCAGAGAATAACAGGGACAGAGAGGGGAAGCAACAGCCAAGTGAGAAGGGGGGAGAGGGAGGAAGGTGTGTGTATGTAGATCTGATAAGGGAGAGGCCTCAACTCCCACAGATAAGAAGTTTTTTTAAAAGTTTGAGAACTGCTGGCCTAGTGTGTATTTTTGGCATGAGTGGTTGAAATGTACTGCGTGCCTGTGATGGTATAGGTGCCCATCGCTATACGTGTAATTGATTATGCGGAGGAGGTGGGGGAGTGATATCCCATTTCACTCTGCGTCTTGATCATCTGTAAGGAGGCTGCTGCTCTGTGCGTTTAAGGGCAGCGAGACAGCTGCAGCAACTGTAACAGAGCAGTTGTCTTTGATGCCCGCTCAGCAGATTTTTGCAGCACCGGGGAGAATGCTCTAATGAGAGGAGCAGGAGGGACGGCTCTCTATAAAATCTACTCCCTGGCCTTGCCAGCCAGTCTCTAATGGCCAAAGTAAAAATATTTTCCAGTGACTCCGTCTTCTCTCTCCCCACAAAATGCCCCTGTGGTAGCTGCCCCAGATTCTTCCCATGGAGTCCCATGCCAAAATAAAACAAACCCCAGTAAACATGTTACAAAAGCCACAATTGAAGGGAAACAACCTGGCCCGTTTCATGATATCAAGTGATAACGGCAAGCCAGCAAGCTCAGGCCTGTCCCAAAGCCTCCAGAGATCAGTGGGAGACTCTCTCTAAACATCAGTGGGCTCTGAACCAAAAGGCCCAACCACTTTTGGTCTTCCAAGGATCTCCTGGCATTTTCCATAATGATGGGCTGGTTCCCTGGTCAGTTTCCAACTCCAATAATTGCCCCTCTGCCTCAATTCTATTTCCATTGAGGTTTGAGTTGGATAGAGCATAAAAACCGTGCTGCAGGGAGACCGAGGTTTAAATCACAGCCATGTCTCAAAGGGGCCAGTGGAAACTCTGCTGAGGGAATGGTAACTGTCCAAACTGTGCACCGTCAAACTGAAAGCAGATTGCAGATAGCGATATACTTTTACATCACCCTTCTGTGATCTCTGTCGTATCAAGAGTAGAATCTAGCACAGCATTATTGTGTTTTCATTCACCCCTTAATGTAATTCCCACCAAAATTCAGGACAATTACAAGCATCGGCCATGGGAGAACAGACTCTCTCTAGTATTGGTGGATGCATCTGTGGTCTGATGATCTTCCAGAAACACCCACTTCCTGCCATGGGGAGGCATTTCTCAGCAGCTTCTGAGAGAGGCAGCAGGCTAGTCCAAGGATGGGGAACCCTTTCCCTCCCAGGCACCATTTTTGAAAATTAGTATACGCTCCGAGAGCCACAGAAGTTGGGGAGGGGTGCACTCAAGAAGGGAAGGGTCGAGATCGTGGATCTGTCCCCTCTCCTTGTGGGCCTGCCCTCATCCCTGGCCCCTTCCCCTCAGCTTAGTCTTTCAGCATTTGGGGGTGCAAACTGGATCCAGGGGCCAAATAAATACTAGTTATGGGCTGCATTTGGCCCCCACGTCTGAGGTTCCCCATCCCTGGGGTGGTTTCTCTCTGCTGTGTGCAGTAAAAGGAAAACATATGAAGCCAATATTTTCTAAAAAAAATAGATAAAAATGAGTGCATCCAGAGGAGTAGTGTGGAATCTCTAGTGCATCTTGCTATGCTCAGTGCTCTCTCTTCCCTCTTGGCGGGATCAGTCAATAGCACAGCCTTGTGGACTATGCAAAGCAGTCACCCAGCTCAGGCAAACACTCTGCTTTCAGACCAGTGCATGTCTAACTAAGCCCTCCTAGCCATCTGCAACCAGAATAATAACGCCCCATGATTACTATCCCTGCTTCCACTTAATAAACACATTGTACCCGAACGCCGATAATGCAGAGCTTTCCATCTGACAGTAGGAGCTCTGTCAGAAACTGCTTCACGGAAATTACAGTTTTCAAGAATGCCTGCTACATAAAGATAGCATTTGTGCCCGAGGACCACACGACTATCATCATCCAGAACTTGGGGAAATGAGGACTGTCCGGGAGGAATTTTTTTTAGGCAGACGATTTTTAAACATGGGTTCACCACTTCCTGGTACATTCCAGCTCAGGGGGCAGCCCTTCTGGATGAGTGACATCAGTAGGGATTCCTCGCAGGAGTTACAGTTACTGAGCTGCAACTCTCTTCCCCACACCTCAACCTCAGAATTATTTTTATTTCTTTATTTAAATGTTCTCTGGGACTCACGGTGGGTTATAATACAAACAATGAAAGTAGATACAATATACAGACATAAAACCAAATAAAATTTCCTCACCCCCAACCTCCCTACCCCCTCATGTAAACCGCTGCGCCACCAAGTATACTACCCTCAGGATAAGCCGTGTTTTGTGCGGAGGGAGCAACTCAGCACACGCGCCCGCTTTCCCTAGAAAGAATCTTACAAAACATCACATTGCGCAAAGCTCATGTGGAAGATAAAGCTCTTCACTCAACTGTCCAACCAGATTTGTTAATGTCTCAAGCAAACTCAGGACCAGTCTAAGGAACCTGGCTCAATCAAGGATTTATCTTTGAGATCAGCTTTAGATTAAATTGCTTTGACTTCCGCCGAGTCTGGCTTTGAATTCTTGATCTTATCTGAACCAACCTAGCTGGTCTAGTGTCTTCAGAGGAGAAATTTAAAACTCCCTTCTCTAATTTGGCTTTCCCCAAAGACAGAAACAGTTCAGCTTTCCCCAGAGACAAAAAGAAAACGAGCCCCCCCCCTACAAACAGGGTGATGAAAAAATATAAGCCGGGATTCTTTATTTATTTTTTTTGCATTCTGCAACCTTCAGAATGGGTAAGGGTTCCCAAGATTATGGCGATGAGCGTGGAAGAGATGGATGAGTCCTACAGCTCAAGGAGTGCAGAATGCTGAAGATCAGACATAAAAAAGGGCTGCCCAGACATCTTCCAAACTGGAATTACTGGAAGGATTTGAAACAACTCTGCTTTCCACTTTGCAGGCGTGCATTCAATGGCCCACCATATACCACCATCCCCCACCCCACCCCAGTTGCTGTCTGGTTAGGAACTAGCCTCTGGTTAGACGATCTAAAAGGAGATAGAAGATGTTTGACCTGCAAGTTTGTCTAGAACAGTTGATCCCAAATCAACATGCATTCTTGGGTTTTTGGAAGGTTCGTGCTATTTTTCATGTCTGGGATGCTTTTTCACCCTCTCTCCACTTTCGGTATTTGCACCAGACAACATCTGACACGCTTTTTTGGTACTTCCCGACGCCTGCAGGGAGCTGAGGAAAATCGAACGAAAACCCCGGCCAATCGTTAAGTTGCCAGCATAGTAGGGAAAGCGGCGGACTGACCAAATTTTTACGGAAATGCTGTTCACCAAAAAAACCAAGTTAGTCCTGAATGATGCAACACTGTCTTACCAATTTCGGAAGAGGGATCTCTCCACAGCCACCTCTCCTCCTATCAGACCGCTTTATTTCTCTATTTTTATAACTAGTGAACAGACGAGGGATGGAATGGGGGAGAAACTACATAAAGCTGAAGAAATGGCTGTCACCTACCTGAGCTGCCAGTGCTTTCAGATGCACTTCTGGATGTTTTCAGCTGGCTCTGTTTGCTACTTGTTCGTACAGTGACCGGAGCAGGAGGAGGAGGAGCAGGGATGGGGCTGCTGCCGTCTCCTCTAATTGTCGTGAGATCCTGCATGCTGAAGCTCCTGAGTCTCTCAGACAGAGCTCCCTGGCCCTGTTTAAAAACAGACAAACAAGAAGATGCGAATTACATTTTAAGACTCTTATCGGGGCATTGTGAGGGCACCAGGCAGGGGAAAGTGCCCCTAACAGTCACCTACAGAGGGAAAAATACAGATGTGTTAGAAATGAATTTTTCTATTAGTTTTCCCTTTAGAAATACCGGAAACACAAAGTCTGGTTGTACTGATATTAGCCTGGTTTGTTTAACATGGGGTGGGGAACATCTGGCCCATGCCCCCAAATTCGGCTGGTTTTGATTTGGCCCCTTTCCTGATCCAGTGTCTTCTGTCAAGCACTGAAAGAGCAAGGGCAGGGTAAGAGAGCAGAGATGAGGGCATGCACACAAGCAGAGGAAACGGATCCATGGCACAGATTTCCTCTTTTCCCCCCATCCCGAACACAACCAGTTAAGCACCCCGGCCTCCACCATAGGGGTGGGACTATTGGTATCGGATTAATCTGATAAAACCGATAATGACCGGTATTGAATTAATCTGATATTATCGATACTTTACTGGATTTTTAACATTGCTGGCTTTACCGGATTTTTTACATTGCCACTGTTTAACAATGGCTGCAATGTTAAAAAAAAATGGTCAAATCGGCAATATTAAAAATCCAGTATTCCAACACCCATAAATCCGGCATCAGGAGATCCAATACTTCCGGTATTTCCCCTGGAGTCCCACCCCTTCCACTGCACACACCGCTCCTGACTGGCTGGTGGAGCGTCTACTCATTTTCAAGGTGACCCATGAGAGGGAAAAGGCTTTCCATCTCAATCTAACAGCATAACAGGCAAGGGGGAGGAGCCACTTGTCTGCCTTCCCCGTGCAGTCACCTAGCCCACTGCATACCTCCCAGTATTCCCAATCAATAGTCAAAGAGGGACACGCCCTACCTCCTTGGCCAATAAGCCACAGCCGTCAGTGAATAAGCTCTGCCCCATCTCCCCCGCAGGCTGGGTTGAATGGGGGTGGGGGGGAAGGTGCCGGGGTTGCCCTCCGCCCCCCTTACATTCTCCCTAGCCTGCAGCCCAGCATCAAACCTGCCTGGTGGTTGCAGCCAGATCTGCGAACTGGAAAGTGACCAAATAAAAAGCAACCACAGGACCGATTCGGCCCCTGAGGCCAAGCTCCCCGCAACTACCATTCATCAACCGACTCCGCACCACCAACACAACTTCATTTGTTTTTTCACAGGCACCCCCATCCCTCCCCCAATCAAATCAGCAGCACTGCTCTCTTAGGACTTTCTGCTGATGCGGCAAGAGAGGATTTTCGAGCTGGGTACACAAAATCCTCCCCTTGTAAACTGAGCAGACATCAGAATTCTCCTCTCCGCAGAGGCCACGGGTCCTACGTTTACCAAAGCTGTTTCATTAGGAGGGCTACGTTTCTGGACAGGACGAGTCTTGCTTCCAACCATGTGTTAGTTTGGGAATTGGGGGGGAGTTAATCAAAACAATGCATTCGGCGGGTTACCTGCCCTTCTTTCTGGTCCAAATACAAGAGAAACTGAAGTAGCTGAGAAACCTAGCAAGGGAAAAAGGAAAGCCGTTGAGGCGGTCGCACAGACATACTTTGAGAACATGCAATGGCTTTGACAGAGGGACTTGGTGGATCCCACAGGAATTGGAACTCTGTGTGAAATAGCAGTGTGGCTTTCCTCCTAGTAACCCAAGGAGGTTTGATGGCCACACATCAATTCACCCAGAAGAAAATGAGAAATGTCCTCTAATTAATTTTTGGATGTTCAGTTACACATAACATCCCTTCTAGGGGCCCGGACTCCTTGCACCGTTGACCCTGGGGACTCGCATGTGACATATATGTTGTTATTTGCCCTACTTATGGCTCCCATGTATGTCCCCGCTCAGTCCCTCCTGAATTGCCACAAGCCCTCCTACCCGTGAAATTTCATTTTCAACTGGATTCCATTTCTGACAGAATCCAATCGTTCGATCCATTCTGGAGAAACACAGACTGAACAAATGTTCTGATTCCGTTTTGCCAGAATTGATCGCGGATGGGGGCAGGGGATTGTCCAATTGGCTCATGAGCAAAGCAGCCACGGCTCTACTCTGCATGCGCGAATGATGGCCGGCATACAACAAAATGTCAGCGGATGGCATTTTGTTGTACAGTGGTCACAATTTTGCACGTCCATGGCCATTTTGTGTATGGGCGAGTTGTTCAATTGGAATTCGGATCAAAATTTCAACTGCCGTTCTGATCTCATGGAAAATTCCCAGGGAAACTGGATCTGCCAACTTGAACCACCCCTGTCATGGGATTGGGGTCTCACTACCCCACTCTAGGCTGTCCTGACTCAGTTTCCCCAGCTTGCAGCTCTCACTGGATCAGCTCTCTCTCTAGAACTGATTGCTCCTGCAACGGGTGAACCTTCTTGTCGCTTTTTCAGCTACAGTTTCCCAGCACAGACTCTTTCTCTCTAGGTTCGTCTGTGTTTACAAACACAGAATTAACCCCAAACTGTGTCCCGCCAATGTTAGGATTAACAATTCCA
Organism: Sphenodon punctatus; assembly: GCA_003113815.1. Taxonomy (NCBI): domain Eukaryota; kingdom Metazoa; phylum Chordata; class Lepidosauria; order Sphenodontia; family Sphenodontidae; genus Sphenodon; species Sphenodon punctatus. The sequence goes on from QEPC01005526.1 coordinate 441,677, forward strand.
TTGGACCATACTAAGTTCAGTTAAAAGAAGTTTAATGAATAAATCATGAATAAGCCTGCAGTAGAAGATTATCCTCGAGAGTGCAGAAATCAGAACAATATAACCAATTACACATTCCTATCTGTACTTGGATTCTCCTGATTTAGACTTACCCTAATCCAGGTCCAAGGCTATTTCAGTTCATGTCACAACCAGCAGTGGAAAGTTTGGCTGGGTACCAAGAGTCCTTATTTCATAATTCCTTTGGTGCAGCCCTACTCTGGCTGATAAGATGTGATGAGGAAGATGAAGCTCAAGCTCAACAAGCTGATCTCAACCAACGACACTTCTTTGTCTTTTCTTCCCCCTTAAGTACCTTTCCAGGGTCCTTTGTTTGATTTTCCCACCAGGTGACTGTGCTTTCAGTCACATCCACAGGAAGAAATCCATTTGCAACTCAATGGTCTATGGCTAGTCTGAAGAGGTGTTTAGGCAGGGGCAATGCGCCCCCTAGGCCGTCAGGGGCAATGCCCCCCCCCCAGCCCCAGGAGTGGCGTGGGGGCTAGTGAGTTAGAGCAGGGGGTGCTGGGAACCAGGACTCCTGGGTTCTCTGGGAGGGGAGTGGGGGCTAGTGGGTTAGAGCAGGGGGTGCTGGGAGCCAGGACTCCTGGGTTCTAGGGGAGGGGAGTGGGGGTTAGTGGGTTAGAGCAGTGG
>QEPC01005526.1:442395-487837 GCA_003113815.1 Sphenodon punctatus
TGGGTTAGAGCAGGGGGGGCTGGGAGCCAGGGCTCCTGGGTTCTCGGGGAGGGGAGAGGGGGCTAGTGGGTTAGTGCAGGGGGGACTGTGTGGGGTAAAACGGAGGTTTGGAAATCCTGAGAGAGATGTCACTGCAAGTCATGCAATTTCAGTTGTGTTCAAAATGCTGGAAATGGGATGTGCGTGGTAAAATTGGACTCGGGCTGTGACTGGGGTGCTTTACAAGGATGGGTCCCTGTGTTTGGGGTTTATAAAGTATTTATTTTAAGCTTGATGTGCATGTAGATGGTGTTTTCTTCCATCCGATGTTAACCCTGGGAACTCCTTGCTGCTGGGTTATGCCATGCCACTGGCCTACTGTCCCTCTGGCTCCGCCTACCATCCCCCTGGTTCCTCCCCTAGGCCCGCCGGCCTTACTGCCCCAGTGCCTCTGCAACATCAAAACCCACCAGCCGCCCCTGTGCTTAGGTCTTTTCTGATTCCACAAATCGCTCAGGGCCATGAACTTAGCAGTTCTCCACTGCATGAAATGAGTTTCCAGTTCTCAGCTTTCACATTACATACATGTTTAACCTTTACCGTTACATATTTGTTAGACCTGTAGTCTACATGTAGCCCAGTATCTCCTCATCACAACCAGCTAAGCCCTCTATAGGCTGGATCTCTCTGCATTTGAAGCTCGGGTGAGTGGGTGGGGGACACATTTTATGACAATTATTCTCATACCCATGTTGTCATTTCAAGTTTATTCTTTTTCCCCATTTATTGGGGGGGTCCCTGTGCATCCCCCTCAGCACAGGGGACACAGTCTGCACTTGTCTTGATCTGGTCTGAGCGATCCATGACGGGGAATGGGTAAGCATGAGGCAGGTGGGTTGGGTTGGTCGTCTTCAAACTAGGAGGAATTCCTTCATTTCTCTATGCTTCAGTTTCCCCATGCATCCAACGGAGAACAATAATCCACAAACACACAGGGTCATTGTATCTGTGTAGTGTTAGCAAAGTGCCTTGAAGATCAGAAATGCCAATTACTGTCGTATCCATACTGTGTAATTGCTAAGTACTCTCAGCTGGAGAGCTTCTGATGTCCTGCTCGGTTCCTAAGCGATGCCCATAGGAGCTGAGTGCTCCTGCTGCAGATGGTGCTGGGTCCGAGGACGGGATGTACTGAGAAGTTCTGATTCACAACGAGATCCTAGGTTGCATGCGGAATGGAGACACAGTCATGGGCAGGGAGATAGTCCTTGCAGGATTGGGCCCAATCAGTCTCATCCGGGAATTAGCTCCATCTAGTGTTCCTTCATTCGCACTCATTACTCGTACAGTTCCACAGTCTCTCAACCCATCCAGGTTACTCATGATCTCGGTGGGCCCAGCATAGTCCTTCCTGTAGCCTGCCGAGGTTTGCTCCCAAGCAACACCACCCTCCAACCCTCTGGGCAGGGTTTTTCCTTCTGTTGCCTTTCTGACTGAGGAGGTAGAGTGCCCGGACTAGCTCCTGCCTTCTCGTAAAGCACAGCTGCTTCACTTTGGAGCAGTTCCTTTACTGTGAGAAGCTCCTGACACTTTGACTGGGGCTAGCTCCCTAACTCCTCAGAGGCTGCACCCTGCTACACAGCCACACTGCACCCGCACAAAATGGCGGCAGCCATGAGGGTGCTGCCGTTTTTACATGCGCAGTGCGGCTGGGCACCCTTATTTTTTTCCCCGTTCTGTCCACCACCGGAATGAAACAAACCATCTGGTGGAGATGGAATCCGGTCGGAATTTTCATTTCCGCCTAACTCTGAAATAAGGGGCTCCCATTGTGTTCGGTGGAGCTCTGAAATATGGAAGACCGATTATTTTTCATGGAGCGCCGGGGTTCTGAAATAAAGGATGTTCTCTTTGAGACACCCGGCACTCTACTCAGTCACCAGCTTAACTCAAAAACATGCCATACAAGAACCCCGGATCCTGTAGTCTAAAAATCTGTGCCTCTCCCTTTCCTCTCCTGGGGATTTTAAAGAGATTGATTGCCTGCAGCCCCCGAAACATGATTCTTTCCCTGTCTGCAACCTGGATCGGCCCTCGCTTCTCTGCACAGTCCTGTCTGACATTTGCACAGCTAATGGCTGGAGTTAATTCAAAAGAAACCCGCGGACGCACGTTGAAGAGAATGAAGCAGCCCCACTGGGAAGGGTGCACAGTGGTGTGTTGTTGTTTTTAAAGTTGATGTGGCAATTGCTGACTTGTCCTGTGTGCGCGATGTGGGCGTTGTCGCTTCCAGACCCAAGCTGCAAATCCACCAACCACATACTTCAAAGGAGTCCCATGGAAACCCAGTACGTGTTTGGCCAATCGTGGTATAGGTTAGATTGTAAGCCCACTGGGGCAGGGCTCTGTCTCCAAAAAATGTTGTGACTATAAAACGCTGCGTACACCTAGTAGTGCTATAGAAATTATTAGTAGTAGCATCCGTCTTCTACAAAGGGTAAGTGATTTGGGTATCGTGGCTCAAAGTGAAACAGATACCACATTTGCGACTCATAGGTAACCCCCGCAATTTCAAGTCGTCTATTGGGTGACTGATGGGTAGCCGAACACCAATCGGACACCTGATTATCTGAAAATACTAGGTTTACTAAGTTACTGACTGGCAATCGGTATGAGAACTTGGAAAAACTGGAACGAGAAGTTGGAAAAACGATACCGGAAGTTGGAAAATCAGGATGGAAACCGATAAACGGGTACATCGGGAAAGCTGTTGGACTTTAATCAGGTACTGATTAGTACCTGATGTTACTGGGTCAGGTGGAATACCACAATTCTGGCAACTAACCCCATTTTTGCGGTAAACTCTTTCAACTCTAATCGTGGCCCAAGTGTTTTGTAAAGTTGATTTGGGGAAGGGAACAGGATTCTGCAGATTGGGAGTAAAAATAAGGGGGATGGTAAGGACACTATCCCCTTAGTTTGGTCCCCGGGGGGGGGGGCATTCTTTTCCTGGGTCCCCATAGCCCCCCAGTTCATCTTAAGGTTACCGCTTCTTGTGGCTTGACTCCCGAGACTCCCATTTTGGCCAATGGGTTACTCGAGGTCAAGCCACAAGAAGTAGCAACTCTACTACCATTTCACCAAACAGGGAGATTTCAAAATGTCCACCTCCCCACCCACTTCTCTGGTGAACCAGGCTCCATGACTGGCAGTGAGTGCCGCCTGGTCACAAGGTGTAATCACCCCAATCCAAGAACCCATTCCTCAAGACAACGGGTGTTTTTACACACACATTTCTCCTGAATGTTTGCTGTTATATCCTGAACTTTGTGTGTGTCTAAATCACTCACCCAGATCTTAAACATCCGGATCTTTGAACTTCTGCGTCTAACTTCTCCCAACATTTGTGTGTAAAAGGTTCGCCTGGTAAACTGCTTTGCTCCAGGCAGCTGTGGTCACTTGGTTTCCATGGCAGCCTGTCACGTCTACCACTGCAGCTACTTTAGGCTGCGTCAGGGCAGTGTGTGTGTGAAGAATGCATCCGGGAACTGCGTCAGGGCAGTGTGTGTGTGTGAAGAATGCATCCGGGAACTGCATCAGGGCAGTGTGTGCGTGAAGAATGCATCTGGAACTTACTTGTGGGCTTGCAAATCCAGAAGATTCAAACATCCGGAACTTTAACGTGTGTGTAAAAATGCCCGTTGATTTTGCTTTTCTAGAGGCCAAACCTACATTCTGGCCTGGAGGCCTTGGGGGAGTCAGGGGAGGGTTGGTAAGATAGCCAATGAAACGTCTCCGCTTGGGTGGAAAGAAATGTACAAAAGATGCCCAGCATCAGTGAGAACAATTCCAGTTCCCTCAAACTTAGCTAGTCAAGCAGAAGTATCCTCTTCCCCGCTTTATCAATCTTTTCTGCAGGAAGAGATGGATTCACAGAGAGATTTTTACTCTCTGGTCCGAAATTGTGGGGGAATCTGTCTGCTGAGAAATGCTAACTCTTTCCCTTGTGGGACTGTCACGTTCAGGAGACAGTCGGAGTGACCACTGCTGCTGGCTTTGCTACAGGGCATGCTTTCACATGCACTGAGAGCCCTTAGATGGTTTCTCAGACTTATTAGGCACAGACAGGCTTTTCTCCAACGCCAGTCATGCGTGCCTTCTCTCGCCGACTCATTTTGTTCCCTCTTCCAAAATTATTTTGGCCATTCAAAGGAGCTTTCAGCTTCCTATCCTTGATCATCCTTGCTTGCGTTGTGGTCGAGCCCAAAGGCCACGTACCTGTCCGTGTCCCAAACAGCTTACGGTCCAGGGCAAAAACCAGAAGGCTTGGAAATGAGACAGTGCAGGCAAAGAGGGAGGAATATGATCTAGTGTGGCCAGAGACGCAAATTTTAGAGGACACTTATGAGAAATACAGGTTCTGGGGCTGCACTGGAGCCAATGGAGTGCTGAAACCTGTATTTTTCATAAGTGTCCTCTAGAATCTGCATATCTGGCCACCCTAGTATGATCTGGACCCTCCTTTACTTGACCGCACCCCTTGCACACCTCTACCCCCAACTTCAGTGTGGTCCTCGGCGCTCCCTCGTTTGAGGTCTGGCTAATGCTGTGACCCATAACCCACACATGCAGGGTCCGGCAATTGTTGAGGGTGCACCCTGATGGAGTGGCCTCCTCACCTGTTGTGTGTGTGTGTGTGTGCATGTGCGTGTGTGAGTCAGAGTGCCACATGCTTGTGTGTATGCGAGTGTGAAGGGTGGGGCTTACTCAAATGAGGGGGTGGGGCTTATTGGCCAGTGGGGCGGGGCTTAGCCTTTGGCCACTCAAAACGTTGGGAGGTACGATTCTGGGAGGCGGAGTTTGTTGAGGGAGGAGACTGTTGATTTTGAAGCTGAATCTGTTTGAGGGGAAATCTTAATGGATCTGGTTTACACGGTAGAGAAAGTGTTTTTATGTGAAGGGACGGGTGGTGCAAGTGCTCTGGGGTCCACAAAACCTGCGCAACGTCCCCCAGCTACCCCCTAGAGGGGAGGACAAGGGGTACCAGGGACACACACTGCAGGAGCCCCAGGTTTGTAGAGGCTCAAATGTTTGGGGCAGCAGGGGGGAGGGATTCCAGGAGGCAAGCAGATATTAGCAGGTTTCAGGGGAGTAGACCCAGAGGGCCAAGGCAACGGGTGGGGGTGGGGTCAGAGCTGCAGGAGGCACACGGAGGGAGGTGGTATTTACATGGAAGTTTTTTATGTTATGGTCAAAGTACTGCCCCAGGGGCAGTACTGTAAAAATATTGCCTGCCTTGGCCTCTGCATAAGTTTTCTGAAACAAGACGTTAGGGCCACGATCCGGGCATCAATAGGGCTCCTCCCAAGTAAACTGTTGGTGGATGGTAGCTAAGCACTCTACAGGCATGTGGGCAAGGCTGCCACATCGCTGCACAGAATTGGACCCTCATTGAGGGCAGCTTTCCTAGCCTAGAGAGCGGTACTTGGACCGGGAAGGCAGGGGGCATCCCAGTTCTAAGCTTGCCTTAGCCAAACGCTGACTGTGGGCCAGTCACATTATTCTCTCAGCCTAACCTACCTCTCAGGGTTGTTGTGAGGATTAAGAGTTGTATTCATATGTAAAGCACTCCGAGTGCCATAGCAGGGGGGCACTATATAAAAATAAAGATGATTATTATCTGTGTCAGAGCTCAGCGAGGGAATGAAAGTCCCGATAGGCTATTGGAGTCAATCAACCGCCCCGCTCCCCACCTCACATTTTGTCCCTCCTCAGATTTGTTGAACAAATTCATACTGGTACCATGACGGGGAAGAAGGGGAGAGTAAGAGAGGCTCCCCACACCAGCAATCTGGCCCCACTTATCCACCTTCTCCTCACCACCACTATCTCCAGAAGCCACAATCTCTGACCTAGGGAACTCAAGATTCACACTGGAACCCGGAGAATCTGGGCGTTTTCAGACGGACACTTATCCCGGGATAAGAGCATTATCATCGGGATAGTTTGCCTAAACGCTGTCAACCGTGATTATTATCCCAGGATAACAAAAATATCAGGGTGTTATAAAACCCCAATCGCTGGGGTTTAAAACGACCAGTTGTTAAACTATCCTGGGATAATGTCCATCTGAACGACATATCCTGGGATACTCAACTATCCCGGTGATCAGCGCCACAGAGTCTAATGGCAAGGTATGTGCTCAGAAATGCTCAGCTGCACAGAGGCCGTGACGTTGCAGAGAAAGGACGTGACGTTCGAGTCCCAGAACACGTCACGCTGAACTCGGCAGAAAAGCACCGCAGGCTTTTTAATTCATCCCAGGGACTCTAATCACAACGTACTGCTCACATGGAACTATCCTGGAATTAAGTTATCCCAGAATAGAAATGTCCATCTAAACAGGTACCATTTTGTTATCACTGGAGATTATTCTAATTATCCTGGGATAGTTTGTCGGTCTGAAAACGCCCTCTATAGCAAAAGTTGGAGAGACAGCAACCCCTTAACGCTAAGACGCCATAGCTGCTGCCCTCAAGAAATTCAAAAAGTGGGAGAAAGCACACCTGGGAATGTAACTGTATCTGAAGAGAACGGATAGACCAGCGTCCGCCACATCCATTTACCCAATTAACATTGATTTATCCAATCAACTGTATTAATTTGCCAAGAGGAGAGCGCTAACAGATCAGAATGAAATCCTATGTACGAGCACAGGCCAGCAAGTAGCTCGTCATATTCATGCACTGTGTAGCTCTGGGCCATGGATAGGGTTCATCTTAGCCAATTAATAGGTTTAAGCATGCGGTAGCCTGTTTGGAATTTTAGCCCCTCCGAGTTAAAGACACATTAATAAACAAATCGCTTGCCCCAAAGAAGTCCTATTGAAACCCCACTGTTTCCAACCATGGTCGCAACCCACAAACGACGCCTGTGTGGCCTGTGGATTGTAGCCACAGGAATATACTCTTAGGGAGTTAAGTCAACAGCACAATGGCCCCGCGTGTGAGCTGTAAATGTCGCTGGACACGCACCTGCATCCTGCGGGTGTCAGCAGTACCCAGCAGACGGACACGGGCGAGTGTCAACTTGACCCTCGCGGGACTATCCCTGTCCTTCCTGCCAGGGAAAGAGACCAGCACACCGAGCCTCCTTCCCACTGTCCCGCTGCTTTCTGGAGCAGCTGGAGGGGAAAGGAGGCTCAGCGCACTGGTCAACTGCCCCACCGAAGGGAGCCGAGGGCTGCCACAGAGGGGCTGGTGGCAGGTGCACAATCCTCCCCGTGCCAGCTACAATCCCTTCTTGTCTTCTTCCTGGCAGGAGACAATCCCTGGCTGTGATCCCCTAATACACGGCACACACGCATGTCGGCAGGCCACACGTATGTTGGTTAGCCCACACAGTGTACTTGTCCTCATTCCTGGGGAAGATGACGCAAGGAGGATGCAGACCAGGAGCATGTGTTCCCAGTCGTGTCCCCGCAATAAATAGCCCAGGAGACACCCATTATGGGGAGTCTATCATGCTATATTTATTAACACTCCCAAAGAAGGGCTATATGGCCTGGTGTGCCAACGCCCTTTCCACAGGCCCCTCCAACTCCCTGCCTCCGTAGTGAACAGAACGTGCATTGTCACCAAGCCACTTGGAGACACAATCATTCTTTTTGAAATGGAAAACCTCTTAAGGAGCAGAGAGAGGGAGGACAATGAGATTGATTGTCCCTATTAAAGATACTGGATATAAATCTTTGTTACTCCACCACTGCGCTTGAGGCAAGGAGTCCAGGGGAGGCATACTGAGGTGTGCTATATAAACCAGTTAACTTGTGGACTTCGTTGCCACAGGATGTGGTTAAGGCCAATAGTATCACGGGGGTTAAAAAGGGATTGGACAAGTTATTAATGAATTATTCATTATTTATTTAGCACCAGTGGTGTACCTGACCCTGTACAGTCAGTAGTTACAGACAAGTCCCTACCGCAAAGGGTTTACAATCTAAGAGACAAGGAAGGGGGAAACGAGGGAGAGGTGAACATCAAGAGAGACATTCATGAGTTCTTGGAGTCATTAATGGCTATCAGCCAAGTAGGTTAGGGGACATAACCTCTGAGTGTTGGGAGCTGGGGTGAGAGTGTATGGATCACTGACTCCATTATGATCTGTTGGGTACCAGTCCAGTGCAGGCTTCTACGTCAGACTGCAAGAATCAAAAAGCACTTTCCACGCAATCATGTCTTTAGACCCACAGCCCCCTTGAGCACAGGGACGGGCTAATCCCATTAACAAGGGAACGGAGACACAGAGAGATTTAACTGTGCACTCAAGATTAAACTGTAAATGTGGAACAGAGCTGGGAATTAGGGATGGATTGAAACAGCCCTTCTGTTTTCAAGGATTTATTTCCTCTGTTTCTGGAACGGGGATCGGAATTCTGGTCGGAAGATTTTGCCACTGCATGTGCATGCGAAAAGATGGCGGTGGCCGTACTGTACTGTGCATGCGAAAAATGGCAACACTATGTCGGGTGAAAATCAATCACCGTACATAGGCCAGGAGCCCACGGGGAGCCTTTTCCCTCCCAGAGGCCAGTTTGAAAAGGGCTCCAAGGTACGCGTAGACGTTGGGGGCAGAGGTGCTTACTGGGTGCACTCAGGAAGAGGCGGGTCTAGATGATGGATCTGCGCCACGGATTGGTTCTCTAGGTGACAGAATCGTTCCAGTCGATTGGGCAAAACGGGACTCGGAACACATTCTGGTTCCCTGGGTCGACGGAAAGATCAGATTCCATCGGAAATAGAATCCAGTCGGAAGTTTCGTCCCATCCCTTCTGGGAATAAAATCTAGGTCTCCCGACTCCTGGTCCTGTGCTTTCGGTGTAATGATTCTCCTACCAATTGCTGATGTTTCTTTTGCTAAAAGATAGATGATGGTTACTGGCTTGGGCCAAAGCCAGGGGAGTGAAGCTCAGCATAAGCTGCATTTTCAGAGATGTGAAACATACATAACTAGTTCACTACCCAGGCGTAAACAAAAAAACGGGGGAGATGCCATCCCAGCTCAAAAAGTATACTCACCGGACGAAGCAGGTTTTGACAGGTCTCCGAATCAGATGATAACATCTGTCTACCAGGTCCGCTAGCAGCCAATACCTTCGTACATGTGTGAACCCAATTTCTCCCCACCATAACATCCATCTTTCTGACCTTATCATGCTTTAAGCAAGGTGTGGGGGGCACCTTTTCCCTCTTGGGGGTTACTTTGAAAATTAGTACAAGCTCCAAGGGGCGCATAGACATTGGGAGTGAAGGTGCTTAATGGGGGTGCTCAGGCAAAAGAGGGTCGAGATCCTGGCTCTGTGCTATAGGCGAGTCCCTTTGTACTAGCAACCAGGCATGAAAGGGGTTGTGGGGGGGAGTCCTGGAAGTTATCCCAGCTTTAATAAAACTGCCCACAAAGAAAACAAACAAGAGCAGCTGCAGTTCAGACCTACCGGGTGCTTTCTCGTTATCTGTCGAGACCAGGACAAGTAGGTGGAGTTCCGTTTTCCTGGGAGGGAGCAGGGGGACATTAAAACTATTTCCCAGCCTGCTGTGTTTGAACCGTCCCTGTGTCTGACTGCTAGCACTTAACAGGAATACAATTACCCATTACAGAAGCCAAGGCCACTATCACAGGCCTTTGTAAGGGCCAAATTCTGCGATTGGCTCTATATGCCCTACTCCGGGAACAAGCTGAAAGGAGTCTTGATCTTGACTCCTGGTGCTTATTCGGGTTTGGATAAGACTCAAACAGACACACAAAAAACCCTTTTGGCTTCCACATTTGAAACGCAAGCAGTGCCCTGGAATTTAGGGGTATGTGTTTGTGTGCTTTGTGCCTTTTAATCCCCACCTCTGATTTCATGTATTTAATTGTTGGTTTAGCAGTCTGAGTAGGTTTAAAGTTTCATTTATATTTTTTTTTTCTGGCCAGGAGGGGGCATTTAGCCCCAACGACGGTGATCTAGAGGAGTGGTTCGGGGATTCGGCCCACTTCCACAGACAGCTGGAGGCAGAACTGCGCTCAAGGAACTGGATACTTACGTCGAGTAAATAAATCCTCCTGCCTGGGATGGGGTAAGAGCATGGGATCCCCCCTTGCCTGGTGCTTTGCAGCTTGCTGATACCAGGATCCTTTGCTGCTTATTCTTAAATGGTTGTCAGTTTTAAATGGATTTTATATTGTTTTATCATATGTTTATGTTGTGAAGCTCTCCGAGCGCCATTTGGCGGGCCCTTCGCACGCACACACACACGCACACACACACACACACACACACACACTACTGCACATCCATGTTTGCATGCTTCCCAACTAGGGCTGAAACAAGGGTCTACTTTTTTCTTGCAAGATTTCATGCCAGGGACCGAGATCTCAACCCCAGTATGAAAATTTGTGAGATAGCTCATAACACACACACCCAACCCCCCCAAAACACCTGTTTGTGCATGAATGGCTTCTGGGGCTGTTCTGCGCATGTGTTGCCCTTTTCCAAAATTGCACAGGCAGCATAACCACTATTTTGGAAAAGGGCAGCCAGTCTGCGCACACACAAAATGGCCACCACGCAGACAAAGACTGGCTGCCCTTCTCTAAAATGGTGGCAGTGTTGCCAGCGCCATCTTGAAAAAGAGCAGAACATGCCCTTGCGACCATTCGTGCCTGCGCAGTTCTTTTGGTGCTGTTGGTTTTTTATTGACGAGAAAGTCAAGATACTGTTGATTTCTGTCTCGTTCTCGTTCTCAGAACGAGCCGAGAACCACAATTCTTGTCGACAAACAAGAGAATCGCAACATGGAGTTCAAGCCCTGTTCCCAGTCAACTGTAGCAGCTACCAGGTTTCTCCTCTTAAAAATGGTTCCAGAATGTTGAGACACAACACCAAAACCCCCACAAAAATTGGCCTTGAAACCAGAAGAGAAATCCGAACTACAAAACATGTCCCTGGCTGTTACACATCCCTGCAGCTGCTAGCTTTTATGTCCTTGTGTGGGCTTCTTTCGGTCATACACAATTGTTGCTTTACCGAACTGGCTTATCCCAAGAGGTGCCTGCGAGGCTGAAGGAAGGCCTGTTTGCAAGGCATGAAAAAGAATTTAGGGCTCTCCCCATCATCTTTCCCCTCCCACCCCCTAGTTTTCTACACAGCGGCTTGGACGTACACGCCTACCGCGATTGAGATGCTAATGCAGTCCTGGCAGCCTGCGTGCTCTCGCATCTGTTACCTTGGAAGCCGCCATCACAGCCGCCGTGGCCGCTACATTGAGGCCTCGCTTCCCAAAGTGCACAAGGGCATCGTAGCTTCGGTCTTTCGCTTGGACGAGGCAGTCATCAATTTCCTGTCGCAAAAGACAAAGGGGACAAAAACGAGTGCTGAGTTCCAATCTCCTCCTTCCCCTCTTTGTCATCATTCCCACAGGGGGGCTCGCAAGCAAACTCCCTTCCCACCTAACCGCAGGGAGAGAAAAGGTCGGCGATCGCTCCCCCCCCACCGCCCCCATTCAACAGGCCATAAATAATCCCCGCAGAAGCTCGCGGGAGTTATCTGTATACCGTGGAGAGTTGGGTCCACATGGCTTAGTTAGTAGCCACTGCACAAAGCTTCAATGAGGAACCCCGCCAAGGCAGTGAACGCAGATTCCTGGCTTAGTAGGGTTGGGACTCGCCAGGTGTAAGTCCTCTCAGGATTATGGCCCCACTACCGTCACTCAATGGGGAATTAGCTCTCCCCAAGGTCTTTAGTCTCACTTCACAGCCTTTATTCAGTTCCGGTTTCTCTCTGGCCAGGAATCAGCCCTCTGGGCAGCCCAAAGTCCCAGTGTCCATGTAGCCGGGCTCAGTTGACCTTCCTCCTAGCTCGGGCGCCTCTTACTCCTCCCACAGCCAGTGGCCCAGTTCCCTAAACTAGGGTTGCCACCGAGGCACATTGCTAAGGAATGCTTATGAAAAATACATGCTGCAGGGCCCGCAACATTGTTCCTTAAACATGTGCCTCGGTGGCAATCCTACCCCCAAACAGTCCTCAGCCCTGAGCTCCTCCTCCTCAGACCCTGCCTTTGTCCAGACAGTCCCTCTTCGCTGCGAGGCCCTTCTCTGGCTCCTCAATTCCTCGACTGGCTTCTGCCATGCCCCAAGACCCAGGCGTTGCAGCTCAGGCGCGGTTCCTCTCTCTGTTCGGCGCCTGCAGCCGGCGCTAGCTCTAGCTGCGCGCTCTCAGCGGGCCAGTGATGTACACATACTCTGCCCGGCCACAGCGGGATTGAATCAAAGGGGATTTCTGGCAGTGTTTGCGGGGACTCTTGCTTGCTGTAAAGAGGATCTATAGAGAGAATCCAAATTTGGCCCAGGGCTGTTTTTAATTTGGTCCCTCGCTGATTCTAGGATCTGACCCCGTGGATCCAGTCTCCCAGTTCAGTGGAAGGGAGCAGAGATGAGGGCATGAATTCAAGGGCGGGGGATGGATCCATGGCACAGATCCCGATGTTCCCGCTCTTTTGCCCTTTTTAGATTGTAAGCCTCTTGGGGCAGGGACCTTTCTATTACTACTAGGGATGTGCATCGCCGATCCTGCTCGTAACGGGCAGTTACGGATCAATCCATAAACATTCTGCCGAACGGCAGCACGCCTCTGCTGCAGTTCATTTTAAAAACTAAAGATAAATAACTGTGTGTACGTACGCAGAAAGGCTGCCGGACCATTCTGTGCATACGTGGCCTTTTCTAAAACGGCGGCGGCGGCAGCATCACCCTTTTGGAAAAGGTCATCCAGTCTGCACATTATCTTATTGCTTTTCACGTTTAATGGATTTAATACGGATCGTTAATTAAATCCCGGAATTAAACACCCAGATCTGTAATACAGAACTTGAATTCCCTCTTGACGCCCATCGCTACTGATTGTACAGCACCAAATACATCGCTGGCACAATAAGAAAGGAAAAAAACGTCAAAGGAAGAAAAACAGCTGCCTCATCATCCTAAGATGAAAGCAGAGAGGTACCTAGGAGATGATTCACCCACCTCAGCTGTGTCCCGGTTAGCGTGGGAGCCCCTCTAATTACCTTTTCTTTCGAAGACAATGTTGGGTGTACAAATTTTCTGTACAGGAGGCTTGAGCCTTTTGTGTACGGGGACAGCAACCATGCTACAAAGGCTATTTTTAGTTCATAATAGAATGGGAACCTAGAGGGAGACAAAAGTGAGAAGAGGGATTTCCATTAGCCTGGCACGCCTCTCAGATAATAAAAAGCCCCAGGCATTCTGGAGCGTGTGGCCTGGCAGTTTCTCAGTGGGGATCCCAGAGATCCGCCCACGTGATCCCCTATTAGCTCCTGTTCGCCATGCCCAAGGCACCGTACCTTTGGTGGCAGTCTGTGTACAAAGCTTCCCCCCACAATCCACTTGGGGCCCCTACCAGGTTCCACTCCACGTGGCCCTTGGAGGCTCCCCCTGGACTTCGTCCCCTGCGGCAAGCTGCGGGGCAAACGCAGGGAATGGTGAAGCCTTCAGGCGCTGTGCCGCGGACCACTCTGGGCTGAGGTCACTGACTGGCGCTCCCGCCCCCCGGAGCATTCCCGCCCCCCGGAGCATTCTCTGCTCTCAACGCTTCTCTCTCCTCGACCCTTGACTCTCTTGCCCCCCCCTCTGCTCGCCCCGTCCGCCCCCTCGACCCCCGCCCCTGGCTTACCCCTGCCATCCGCTACCTCCGCTCCTGCGCCCGGGCTGCCGAACGCCTCTGGCGCAAATCCCGCTCCCTCCCTGACTTCCTCCATTACAAATTCTCCCTCTCCTCCCTCTCCTCGGCTATCTCCCTAGCTAGGCAGCGCTATTATGCCTCTAGGATCGAATCTTTCTCCCGCGACCCTCGCCGCCTTTTCTCTACTTTCGACTCCCTTCTCAAACCCCCCTGCCCTCCCCCGCCCTCTTCCCTTGCTGCTCGGGATCTTGCGTCGTTCTTCACCTCCAAGATTGACAAGATCCGTCGGGATATTGCCTCCCGCCCTCCTCCGCCCCCCGCTCCCCTCCCGCCCCCTCCCCCGCCCCCCTCCCTCCTCGCATCCTTCCCTCCTGCCTCTCTCCAGGAAATCTCTGCTCTTCTCTCTTCATCCAACCCCTCCACCTGCCCCCTTGACCCGATCCCCTCCCGCCTCCTGACCTCTATTGCTCCCACTGTCGCTCCCCCCCTTCTGCATGTTGTCAATCTCTCCCTTTCCACAGGCTCCTTCCCCTCTGCCTTCAAACATGCCACTGTCTCCCCCATCCTCAAAAAGCCTACCCTGGACCCTTTCGATCCCTCTAGTTACCGGCCGGTCTCCCTCCTTCCCTTTGCTTCGAAGCTCCTGGAACGTGTCGTCTACTCCCGCTGCCTGAACCTCCTCTCTGCCAACTCCTCCCTCGACCCTCTCCAGTCCGGCTTCCGCCCCCTCCACTCTACTGAAACTGCCCTGGCCAAGATCACCAATGATCTACTTGTCGCTAAATCGAAGCGCCACTACTCCGTTCTTGTCCTCCTTGACCTCTCTGCTGCCTTTGACACTGTCGACCACTCGCTCCTCTTGGACTCGCTTTACTCTTTGGGCTTCCGTGGCTCTGTCTTTGACTGGTTCTCCTCCTACCTCTCTGACCGCTCCTTTAATGTCTCCCTCCCCGAGTCGACCTCCCCCTCCCTTCCCCTCTCGGTTGGGGTTCCCCAAGGTTCTGTCCTTGGCCCTCTCCTCTTCTCTATCTACACCCGGTCCCTTGGTGAAATTATTGCCTCCCACGGGTTCCAATACCATCTCTATGCTGATGACACCCAACTCTATCTCTCTACCCCCTCTCTCTCCTCCTCTGTCCGCTCACGCCTCGTCGACTGCCTCTCTGATATCTCCGCCTGGATGTCCCGACGCCAACTCAAACTGAACATGGCCAAGACTGAACTCCTCATTTTTCCTCCCTCCCCCTCCTCTCCCTCTGACCTGACCGTCTGCATTGATGGGGTCACCATCCGTCCTGTTCTCCGTGCCCGCAGCTTGGGCTTCATTTTTGACACGCACCTCTCCTTTAAACCTTACATTGACTCTGTGGCCAAATCCTGCCGATTCGCTCTCCTCAACATTGCCCGCATTCGCCCCTTTCTATCTGTCTCCTCGGCCAAAATCCTTGTTCATGCCATGGTTATCTCTCGCCTCGACTACTGCAACCTCCTCCTTGCTGGCCTCCCTCGCTCCCACCTGTCCCCCCTTGTGGCGATCCAAAACTCTGCCGCCAAGGTCATTCACTCTGCCCGTCGCTTCGACCATGTGACGCCTCTCCTCCTCTCCCTTCACTGGCTCCCCCTTCCTGAACGTATCCTGTTCAAACTCCTGGTTTTCACGTTCAAATCGCTCCATGACCAAGCTCCCCCTTACCTCTCGGACCTAATCGCCCTACGCGCTCCTGCGCGCGCTCTCCGCTCTTCCGCTGTCCCCTCCCTCGCTCTCCCTCGCTTCTCCTGCTCGCCCAACCGCCTTCGTCCCTTCTCCCTCGCTGCCCCGCATGCCTGGAACTCCCTCCCTGCCGACGTCCGCCTCGCCTCCTCCCTCCGCTCCTTCAAATCCCTCCTCAAGACCCACCTTTTCCATGCTGCCTTTCCCAATGCCCTCTAGTCTTTCCCCTTGCTCTTACTGTCAGCCCTCCTCTGCTGACTGCTGCTACCGACCACCTTGTAACCAAGCCAAGTACACGCACCTGAGACTTCGCATCCGCCTGAATGTTTGTTTGTCTTCTCCCATGTCTCTCCCGCTGTCCCCTCTCCTTGTCTCCCCCTCCTTGTCTTTTAGATTGTAAGCCACAGGTAGGGACCGCAGCTGATTATATGTTCTGTACAGCGCCAGGTTGTTGCTGGCGCTTTATAAATGTTTAATAATAATAATAATAATAATAATAATAAATGCTCTGTGAGAGGCCGGGATTTTCCCTACCAGAGCAGCCAGAATTGACCTTCAAGGCCCTTCATGCCACGCCCTCCTCCTCTTTCTCTGTGCTTGTTGCCTGCTACACTCCTGTCTGCGAGCTCGGCTCCTCTCTGCCACCCCCCTCACCTGCTCATAACCCCCTTGCTCCTCGACACATACCCACCCCTTCTCCCTTGCTGCCCCCCAACCCCCATGCCTGGAACCAGGGCTGAACTTAGGGGGGTTCTGTTCTCAGCCCGCGTCCATGCAGTCATGACACTCCCTCCTCCCGTGACGGCACTGCCTCTCCCGCAGCCTAGAGAAGGGGACACCCATCCCACCCCAATCCATCTCCACCTGGAGAAGCCCCGTTCCGCCCCCAAGCTCCCCATGAGCACAGAGGAAGAGATCTGCTTCCGTGCTGGGTGCCACCATTGTCTCCGTCCTGCCTCAGATCGTGTAGGGTTGCCATACCTCCTCTTTAATCCAGGACGCTTATGAAAAATACATCGTCCCCGCATTGGAACCAGTGCAGCCCTGCACCATGCATTTCTCATAAGCATCCTGGATTAAAAGGGGAGGTATGGCAACCCTGTGTGCACCAGAGCTCCAGAGTGGGGAACCTGAGTTGACTAGGGGGCCCTGCCTGGAACTCCTTCCCTCCCCAAATAACATTTGTTCTGCTCTCTCCCAGCCTTCAAATCCCTCCTGAAAACCTGCCTCTTCCTTCAGCTTTCCCCTGGCTCCTCATCCCCTTAGTCTGCTTCTTGATTCACTCAGCGCCCCCTTCTCCCCTGGTAACTAAGCGAAGCACGTGCACCTGCAACTTCACAGGTATTACTGTCTCTCCTGTTCCCCTCCTCTCCATCTCCCCTCCCTTGTCTCTCCTGGACTGTAAGCTCCTCGGGGCAGGAACCCTGTCTATATTTAACAGCTGTAAAGTACCAGGTACATTGCTTGTGCTAACCAAATAATAATGATAAGTGCCGTACTGAGTCAGACCAATGGTCCATCCAGCCCAGCATCCTGTCTACGACAGTGACAGCTTCCATTGCTTCAGAAAAGGACACGACAGGCCATCAGAGAGTGATCCATTTCCTGCTGTTTGCACCCAGCTCCCAACAGGAAACAGATGGACAGGAAACGTGTTCTGCACGGGCCTTGTTGGCCAAGAGGGTCACTTTCCACTGACCTATCTATAAACCAAACCCCAAATCTCTCTCCCCCAGAGGAAAGGGACAAAAACAACGTGCCAGAAACAAATAATGGCCCTTGTTATTAGACAGAAACTTCCAACCAGCAGGAAGAAAGAAAGGAGAGAGAGAGTATCCTGCTTTGTTCCAGGAGTGCATTTGGCTGACACGACACTTTTTGCTTGGCTTTTTTAGGTAAAACCTCTCTTGCTGCTAGGGTTACAAAGAACAGCTTGAGCATGTGACTGTGGCATGACCAAGCAGACCAGAAATCAGAAGCCAGAGGGAAAGAACCCCACATTTTAAAAAAAATCTCATGATTTTTAATCGAAGCTTGCGATTTTCAGGGATGTGACTCCCGTGGCTTTTGGAAGGTTTGAGATTGGCCCTCGGTCACCCCAGTTAATGGGGCCCGGCTCACGCCCAGCCAGACCCCTATGCATGGGCGTAAACAACCTCTGCAGGAAACAGTCTTGGCTTAAGGGGTTAATCCGCCCTCGCGTGCTTGCACTCCCCAGAATAGTACGCCAGCAACCCTGTGATGGCCCTTTAGTCCCTTCCAGCCAGGAATTCCCCACAGCAGCAATGCCGACTGTCCGGTCACCAGCAACAAACTGTGTCCTAGGGTTTATTAGTAAACTCATTCGCGGCTCGATTATGTCTCCAACTTTATTCTCTCTCATTGTTTCTTCCAGCCTCCCTCTCTCTCCAGTTCACACTTTACAAATATATATTTACCATCTCCCCTCCCCCTGGTGCCCCCTCTCTCACGCATACTCCACAGTCAAGCGTGCAGGGCAGAAGAAAACTCTAGGATTCGCCTGCTCTCTGCTAATAGCAATCAAGCTTCCTCAAACTTACCCAGCTCCAACCACTTCGTCCCTGAAGGGCATGAGCGTTTTATCCCCCCGGTAAATCAGGCAGGTTCTTAGAGAGGAGATGTCCATAAACCAGAGACCCCATGCGCCCGATGTCGCTAACCCCACTGCGGACACTCTGTTCTGCTTCTATTCCCTCCAAGCTCCCCCCGTCGCATCTCGGTCCGGCACTCACCAGCAAAGAAAGATATCGGTGAAAGTCTCTGCTGTTGTGAACAGTGCAAATATAATCCAATACATCATCCATTTCACCTGCAAAGAGAGAAACCAGTTGCTGGAAGCGTGTCGCACAAACCACAAACGAATGGCTGTCGATCGACCATAGGCAGGACCAGCTCTACCAAGTGGTGACAGAGGTGGGCAGTGAATGCATTCAATAAATAATAATCATCTTTATTTTTATATAGCTCCCACTAAACACAGGGAGACAGGCATGGCTATACAGTGGTGTCAACGCACATTCAGCCTCCCCTTTCCATTGCGTCTAAAGGCAGCCTGTATCTTCCTGCCCAGGGTTAAATGACTTGGCAAAGGCTGCACAGGAGGAAATCGGTTGTGGGGATGGGGACAGAACCTAGGCCTCCGTTCTGGCTCTCATCCAAGACCAGTGGCCACATTGCCACCACATCAGAGCTGGGTTAACACTGGTTCATAGGAGCCCTCCCAGAGTGCAGGAATGCAGTGAGCCGTGTTCATTTATGAAAGTGCATCTCAGAAAGGGTACTTACGTATTCTTTAATATCCTTTGATTTCACAGCTTTGTAAGAATAATAGGCAGGGTAAAGTGTGCCAAAGATAAGCCTGGAGGAAGAAGAAAAGAAAGAAATGGAAAGGAATTATTTTTCTGTTGCCGAGTAATATTTTCTCCGGATTTAAAATGCATTTCTTGCGAAGTCAGGAAAAGCGCAAGTTGGTTTTGACTAAGCGCGGCAGTACTTTGCATATTGTACGGGGTACACGCGGCAGAGGGTTTAAGTCTTCCACCAGCACAAAGTCAGGGAAGTTTTGCCGTCAACTTAAAATGGAGCAAGATTAGACCTTCAGAGAGCCCGTCTTTTCAGAAAGGCCCCTCTGTTCTTGTAGCTTACAAGGCTGTCTGGTTTTTTAAATAGGCCTGTCCAGTGTCCCAACAATAGAAAACCTTCACAAATGGTTCCACGACAGTAGACAGGGGTGGAAAAAATCCCTAAAGAAAAGGGCAAGTAATATGAAAACTCTCTCTCTGACAAAGCAAAGCAGCGGGTTGACAAAACTAGAACTCAAATGGGTAGTTCATTTGCTACTCCCGGTTAATACCTGCATTTTTGATTATAATGAAAGCCAGTGTGGTGTAATGGCTAAGTGCACAGTACGGGGGGGGGGGGCAGTTCTAGTCTCGCTGTAGCCAGAAATTCACTGGGTGACCTTGGGCCAGTCACAGTATTCTCTTAGCCTAACCTACTTCACAGGGTTCTTGTGAGGATAAAAAGTTGTGTTAATTTGTTATATGTGAAGCGCTCCAAGTGCCATGGCAGGGGGGTGTTATATTAAGATTATTATTAGCCTTGCTGCCGGTGTGGTGTGGAAAACTGGTATCCATACCAACACTTTTGCCAATACCAGTTTTCGACCCCACACCAGTCTTAGGAAAGAAAGCAATCGCCTGTTACAAAACCTAAATACAGAGCCAGATTGACCCACGTTTGTCCTTTTCATTTCACAAGCTGGGCTCCCCTGCTACGGGGACTGGTAATTACATTTATGTGGGTTACATGAATGTCATATTAAAAATTTACACTCTGCTGCAGCACGACGACATGCTTCCCGGAGAAGCCTCTCTCTCCGATAATGGAGTGAGACGACACACATCTTTGTTGGTGAAGCAGTGACCGAGGACAATTTGCTCCGTATTCATCATGCTTACTGTAGCATAGCTTAGCAAAACCTCCAAGAACAAAGCAGGCTTAGGGGGGAAGCCGCCACTCAGAGGAAAAACTCTTCTATTTTCCAGTGGGTTCATGGTGGCTTAAGAAAACGTGGTCGAATCTGGGAATGCCAGAGCCATTCCGCTCATCAGATATAAGAATTCACTTCTCTTCCCTAAAATATCTGAGTGTAGTTGGTCCAATAAAAGATACCATTATATTACTTTGTTTCAATTACCAATATTTGGGACCAACACGGCAACCTTATTTTCTCTACACTAAAACATCTGCACAAACAACGACAGGGATTAAGGGAGGGACGGGCCACCAGGAAACTCCTTCCATTCTCGTTGGCCATCTGATGGACTTGCAACAGGATCGGAGCAATGCGTGGGGTATAACCCTTACCCATTGAGGTCAACGGAAGTCGATTTTAGTGATGGAGGAGGCTCTCGTGGTATATTACGTACATATCCTTGCAGCATTTCTCTTAAGGCAAGGAACGGGGACAGCATTTGGGCATGGCAGCCTAGAAAACTGTCAGCCATTTCCTGGTCCCTTTCAAATTAATGGATCCAATCTCTTCCCTCAAGCGCTAATAGAGATGAGGGATCCCTGGAATGGATCCATAATCTGGATCAGAAATGACCAAGAGATAGATCTACTGGTCGATCACAAGCCAGTCTCCAGTAGATCACAGTGTGGGGAGGGGGGAACTCGGAGATTGCTTTTGGGGAGGATAGGGAAGTGTCTGTAGGGAGGAGAGCTCCTCTAGCACAGTGGAGAAGGCTCTCTCCAAAGGGGAGTGTTTCTCTGCACTCCGGAGGCCATAGAGTTGACCTTCAGATACCTCCTAAAAACCTCTCTCTTCCATCAGGCGCTCTCTAGATCCTCCTCCCCAGCCTCACCCTAATGCTCTTTCTGTTGTCCTCTCGTGTAGCTTCCCCAAGCTAAACACGTGTCGTGCCCCTGTGACTTCTCAACTTCCTGAATGCATCCTTGTCTCTCCCTAGGTTTTCCTCTCCCTTGTCCATCCGTGATTGCGAGTTCCCTGGGGCAGATACCTTTCTCCAATTAACGATTGTTCACTGACTGGCACATTGCTGGGGCAACAGGGCTTATTTTAGGTGTAGAGGGGGCCTTGTCAGCGCTCAGCCCCAAACCAGCCATTCAATTCAAAAGCAGAGTAGAACCCCAGAAAATGTTCCCGGTAGGAGGGTGCACCCCAGAATGTGAAAACCCAGGAAAAGGTCAGTATTGTCCACTACAGGCCTGGAAACAAAAGCTACCCCCTCACCCCCCCAAAAAAAACCTCTGGATGGTTTATTATTTGTCTTTCATTAATGACTTTCCTGCCCTGCCCCCTGCATCAGTCAAACATATAGATTAAATCATAAGAACTCCTGTAGAAAAGCCAGGGCAGTCCAGCCTTTGGGTTGTTAGTGGGCAACACTGGTGTAGAGTATAGCCAGTAGGGGCCATGGCCAGTCCCCTTGGAGGCCAGACCTGGTAGCCTCAGGTCCAGGACTCCTTAGTAGGGCTGCGCCGGGGAATGCCCCAGGTCCTACTATTTCTCCTACTTCTAGGGGCCCCATAGTGGCCCCCACTCCCTCCCAGCGAGGCCTCAAACATGACCACCTCTAGGACCCTGCAGAGGATGGCACCCAAGGAGCCCAGCTTATTATCTTCTTAATCTTCCTAGTCCCCAGATGCGCCAAGGCTGGCCCTGTTAGCGGGACACTGGGGTTCAGTTCAGCTCTGACAAGCTCTGGGGTGGGGAGGCATGGCTTCTGAGGCAGGGGGCGTGGCTTCTAGGGCAGGCTTGAGCCCCAACATTTATTTATTTATTTTAAGAAATTGAGCACTATGGTGCTATGTAACTGGGCAGAGTTCCTGAGGGCTGCTGTGCCTTTAAGAGAGTACAGCTAGCACTGACAAGGGGAAGGTGCTAAGGAAGCTGCAGGTGCTCCAGAAGTGCAGGACCGTGCCTGACAGGAAGCAGCTGTATTTGGGCGTGGCACAGCCAATATAAAGAGACTGAAGAACCAGACAGGAGCAGAAGGCATAAGTCAGGAGGCGCTTGGCTGAGTGCGGTCTCCGAACCAGGCCAAGCCGGCTGGACTTGGGAAGGTGAAGCCTTAAAGAGACTGATGTATGTGAGCATTAGGCTGGAGGAGTTTGCCAGGCTAATGGACCTTGGAAAAGACTGTACACGCCAAAGGACTGTGCCTGGCAGAGTACTGTGATCACAGAGAAGCGGGTTTCCAGAGGCCTGCTTCCTGGTGTTAGAAAGAAAAGTGAGAGACAGCATAGAAACTGCATATTGATGGTGGAGATATGGAAACAGAGAGAAGATGCTGAGACCATACGTTAAGAGAGTCTGCGACGATGTGAAATAAAGACTACGAAAGCTAGTTCCCAGAAATGTCATTATGATTGGGCACTGATCTTGTAAAGACTTATGCCTGACCAGACTCATCTCTGTCACATACTATAAATAATCAATAACATAACAGGAAAGTCTACCCAAAAAACTTAGTTGTTATTACAGCCCCCTCCATCGATGACAACACCCTACCTGGGGTCAGGACCTGTAGTTTGAAGACGTCTGCTAATGCAGACAGCAGAATGAGTGACAGCAGGGAAAAAAACCCAAACCCAGCACATTGATCTCACCCAATCGCAGCCTCTGGCGCAAGGATGCTAAAAAAGGCAGAGTTCTTTCTTCCAGCTTGGAAAAACAACCAGGCATGGGATCATCGTTTCTCTTCTTTTCCGATTATTTATAACTGTGCCGCATTTTCCCTTTGCCAGGCCTGTCACTGTCTCATTTCTCCAGCAAACGGATTCCAACATCTGATGATTTACATTCGCTTCCTTGGGCCCTAATAACAGAAACACTAACTTGGCCTTTGAGGGGGCGGCCGTGTTTCCAGGCTCTCTGGAACACAGTTATATATGGCAAATACTTGGGAAGTTTCCTTTGGGGGAGGGAGAGCACGCACTCCTCTGTTTACATGGAGCAACAGAGATAATGAATAGGCGAGCGGGCCCTGCCAGCATGGGATTGGACTTTTAGATTGTTTTTCCCCCTGGTGATGTTCTGCGAATGCATATGTGCACACGATCCAGTGGGCTAGCAGCAGACGGAGCACTGGGAGGGTGGGGGAACTCACACACCCCTTCCCCACATTCCGGAGCCAGCTGCTAGTGTGAACTGTGGTGGCTCCAGCTGTGGGGGCAGAATGTCAGGTGAGCCAATTTTGCTGAAACACAGGGAACTTGCCTTGCCAGATGTGCCCACTTTCCTGGGCACTGGCGAGACCTCCCCTGGAATATTGTGCTGAGATTTGGGCACTGCATTTCCAGAAGGGTGTAGACAAATTGGAGAACAATTCAGAGGAGGTTAATCATGATGATAAAAGGAGATGAAAGACAAGTTGTAGGAGGAAAGGCTGAATGACTTGAGAATGTTTAGCCCAGAAAAGAGAAGACTAAGGGAGGGGAACATAATAGCATTATTTCCAATATCTAAAAAGATGCCACAAAATATGGTGAATATTTTCTCTCCACTGTCACAGAAGTCATAATGAGAGGAATTGGGCTTAAATTACAGCAATGTAAATTTTGGTTAGATATGGGTGGAGGTGGGAGGACTTTGTAACTGTGAAAACTGTTGGTAAATGGAATTAGCTGCCCAGAGAGGCTGGGGAATCTCTCTCCTTGGATGTTTTCAAAACGCAGCTGGACGAGCATCTGTCTGTGATGCTGTAAGCAGAGGAGATCCTGCCTTTTAGTCGTCCCCATCACAGAAAAGATTTAGTAGAACTGGAAAAGGTGCAGAGAAAGGCAACAAAGATGATCGAGGGCCTGGAACGGCTTCCATCTGAGGAGGAGAGGCTGGATAAGTTGGAGCTCTTCAGCCTGGAGAAGCGACAACTGAGGGGGGATAGGACAGAAGTTTATAAAATCAGGAGTGGTGCGGAACAACTGAAGAGGTAGTGACTATTGACCCTCTCCAATAGCGCTAGAACTCGGGGAAACTCCATGAAACTAACGGGCAGCAGATTTAAAACAAACAAAATTTAGTCTTTATTTCACGCAGCGCACAATTAACTTGTGGAAGTTGTTGCCGGAGGAGGTGGTCAAAGCCAGTAGAGTAGCTGGGTTTTGACAAAGGAGTGGATGAGTTCTTGGAGGAGAGGTCCATGGTTTATTTATTTATTTTACAATTAATGTTACATTAACGGCTATTAGCTGGGCAGGTTTAGGGGACGTAACCTCTGACTGTCGGGAGCTGGGAGTGAACAACGCAGGGAATGGATCAACCCATTTGTGACCTGTTTGGTGCTGTCTCCAATGCAACTGAGACTGGCCACTGTCGGAGACAGGATGCTGGGCTGCATGGACCATTGGTCTGACCCAGTCTGGCACTGACTGCATTCTTATCTCTTGCACTGGAGGGTTGGAGTTGATGACCCAGCAGACCGCTTCCAGTCCTACACTTCTACGATTCTATGATACCTATCCCCCTTTTAAAATACTCTATGGACCCAGCCCTTCTCCAAATCCCAATGCAGCCAAAGGAGAGATTCCACCAGCATCAGTGGCCTTTGGTCAAGCCTTGTAAGTGTCCTTCTCCAAAGCTGATCAGAGCTCCCACCCTGAAGACACATCTGCTCCCTCCCTCTCTCCAAACCTCTCCTAAAACCCTACCTCTTCTCTCCCGCTTTCCCTCGCTCCTCACCCCCCAGATTGCTCACGGAGGCTTCGACTGCCCCATCCTCCAAGCCTAGTCACTGAAGGGTTGGAGGATAACTAACTATCCTAGTAACTAACTAAAGCGAAACAGGGGCACCTAGGGCGGGGTTTGTGACCGGTCCCAGGATGGGTGCGGACCAGAGCAGCCGGGAGCGATATATAAGTGCAGCCCCGCGTCACCCTCCCCACTCTCCCAGAAGTGCTCTCTCCCTGCTCCCACAAGCCCCAGCCAGAGTTACGGAAGAGGGGGAGCGGCGCAAGAGCCCCGTCTCCACTCCGACCCCTGGGCTCCTGTGAATAGCGATGGGGCACTTCCGAGAAGAGGAAGGGGTGCAGGATTGTGCCGCTACAGCTAGCTGTTGCACAGGGGACTCGTTCTGGCTCCTGCCTGTCCCAGGACCAGACAGACCCTCCCGCCCTGGGACATTCTGCTGAATCCTTTTCCCTGTGTGGCCCGACGCAGTTGTCCTGTGGTAAGGCCGTCCCTGCATGCACCTGCAACTTACCAGCTTCGCAGCTGTCTCCCTTCTCTCTCCCTATGCTCCCTTGTCCATCCTAGCCTATAAACCCCTTGGGGAAGAGACCCATCTTGACTGGCAGAAAGGCAGCTCAGCTGTTCAGCAGCAAGCACATTGTAAACAATCATCAATAACACAACGGACTCCAAAGTCCAAACCCTGAGCTCTAACCGCTAAGCAACAGTGTCTCCCTGCCCCTGCATGCACACATACTGTTGTTCCCTAGAAGGACCTTGCTCCAGGACCCATTGAAGCTATCAGAAATAATCCCATTACCCTCAGAGGGGCATGCTGCATTGAGCCAGTAACTAATCTCACTGCCATCATCAGCTGGTTCACTCACTGAAATCTCTGGCTATTCTGTAAACACATCCCCATCAAGCTGATCTCTGAGCACATACTATTAGCACGCAGTCATCACCACAAAGACAATTCAGTAAATAACTGATGCTTCCATATCGCCAGCCAAGACCGAAAGCTGCTGCTGGTTCCACAAGGAGAAACATTTCTGGAATGGCTGACATGTTTTGATCTTCTCAACTCAACATCTTTACAGAGCATCTTACAGTTTGTTCCTTACAGTCCCTAATAGCAGCTGAGCTCCCTCTGTGCCAGGATTCCCGGCCAACAAGGGTGCCAACAGGTTGGCTATCATTTCCAGTGCCAGTTGGTATTTATGGAGTGCCACGTTTCTGGTGGAAGCATTGCAGAGATTTTTTTTTTTTAAAGATGGCAGCCCCTGCCCCAAACAGCCTACAACCTGTATGATCGGACAGGTAATACAGATACCGCAGAACAGGAGATTCAGACAGGATGGAGGCATGAAGAAGGGTGGAGCTGCATGCCTGAGGAAGGGCTCCGCGTGGCCTGAAAGCTTGCATATTCTCATCAACAGAAGTTGGTCCAATAAGAAGTAGCACCAGAATTCCTTTATCTCCATCTGCAGTGCCAGAGGACAGGGATATTCCGCCATGGAGCAGAAGGTTGGCCTAGGTGACTTAAGGTTCCCTAAAATCTTAAAATTCTATGACAACATGTGTTTGTATGAGGTGGAGAGGGCAACAAAAATGATCAAGGGTCTGGAATGGCTTCTGTACACGGAGAGGCTTGATAAAGAGGGGATAGATAGAAGTTTTTCAAATCATGAGTAGCATGGGACGGCTAAAAAGGAAGTTGTTATTTACTAGGGGTGGGACTTTGGGCAAAATTTCAGTTTCATATCGGTTTCGATCCTCATTGTATTGGTTCTTCCAGTTCTCGATTCTCCCAGTATCAAATTTTAAACATTGCTGTTTTCCCCATTGTGGGAAAACCACAATGTTGAAAATCTGATTAAAAAACCAATGCAAAAGATCCAATACCCCCGATACCAATAAAGAACCGAAATATCGGTTTAATCCGATATAGCCATTATCGGGTACTTTCGGTTCTTGGCAATGCCGAAAGTCCCATCCCTTTTATTTACCCATTCAAATCGTACTAGAACTAGGGGACACTCCATGAAACTTAACGGGCAGCCGATTGAAAACAAAGAAAAGGAAGTCGTTTTTTTTCATTCAGCGCAAAATTAACTTGTGGAATTTGTTGCCAGACGATGTGGTCAAGGCCAGTAGTGTAGCTAGGTTTAACAAAGGATTGGATAAGTTCTTGGAGGATAGGTCAATTTATGGCTATTACCCAGTAGGTTGGGGGATGTAACCTCTTACCACTGTTAGCTGAGAGTGAACAGTCACATTATGACCTATTGGGTACTTCTCCAAAGTGACCGAAAGTGACCACTGCCAGAGGCAGGATGCTAGGCTGGAGGAACCATTGGTCTGACCCAGTACGGCACTTCTTATGTTCTTGTATTTTTTTGATTTTCTGATATTTTTAAGATAGAGGGAGGGAAGGGGGGAGACAGAAACTGTCCAAGATAGTTAAGTTCAAAGCAGAGTGTGAAGAGTTACAGAGGGACTGGGAGACTTGGCAATAAAATGACAAAAGGAATCCCAGCCACGACCTGAAAACCACTAACCCCATAGAGGCTCCTCTGTGGGAGTAAGCGGTTTGTGGATCGTGGCCTCAGCGTTGCTAAGCGCCACCTAATGCACGTAGGAAGAATCAACTCTAGCTCCGCCTCCACCAGGTTGGATTGGAAATTCAACTTCTCACGCAGGAAAACAATCTTGGAATCACTGCGTATGGTTCTTCTAAAACACCAGCCCATGGTGCAGTAGCAGTCAGAAAGGCAAACCATGTTAAAGCGATCGGAAAAGAGATAGGAAACGGCCTAACGTCACTCTGTAAATCCATACTTCAGGCTGGCTGCAAGGGGCACCCAAGGTCCCACACCCTAAGTCCTTACAAGCACATTGGCGGGCGGTGCTACTGCTGGTGTGTGTGTGTGTGTGTGTGTGTGTGTGCGTGCGTGTGCGCTCTGTGCATACACTTAAGGGATGTGCTAGCTCCAACCAAGCAACTGACCACACTTGCCAGCAGCTTTCATTCCGAAAGTGTTCCGCTGGAACAAACCCAGTGAAAGTAAACAGAGCTTACGCCGATGCCAAAGTCCTTACAAGATGCTTTCCTTTAAGATCTGGAGATGGGACAGCTGGCTTGCTTGTGAAGCTGACTGTCCTCTGGAAGACAGAACAGCAGCTAGTCTATGCTGCCCCATCCCATATACCCTCCCTTGGGGGGATGCTGGAAATTCTGGTTGTCCCTAGGGGTATCGGCAGAATAAAGCTCCTCCCCATCCCAACGTGGCCACTCCCCTTTCAGAGAGCTCCGTCGTAGACCTGAAACCAGCAGCTCATCTACTGGTAATATTCGCAATGGCGGGTACTGACCGGGCACCCAGTTACCCCAAAATATCAGCTATTACTATTACCAAGTTGCCGATTTACCAATCTGTACCCATTGATAAGTCAGTAAATTGCTAAAGGAGGAATTGGGACGGTAAGTCAGAAAATCTGGACAGAAAGTCAGGGGGCGGAGGGTGGGAAATCGATAACGGAATCTGAAAAAAATAACTATGATAAACGGCCCATCAGCCATGAACTGAGTACCGATTACTACCTGATGTTACCAGCTCAGGTTGAGTACCACAATTGTGATGGGCTTGCCCATTTTTCCGTTTTAATCACGACGTCCGAATGCTGAGAAAGTAGGCGTAGCCACACCGGGAAGGGGCAGGGCAAAGGAGGCCCTTTCCTACATAGCCACCCCCATTCCCTGAGATTCATGACATCACGGCCTTCGTGTCAGCATCCCTGCCCTGTTTCAAACGTGGTCCTGCCTGAAGGCTCAGAAAGGACGGGGCCCAGGTGGAAGCCGGAAGCTGCAACCGCACCCCCTTGCAGCCCCCATGGCTGTACCTTCCTGAGACACATAACATCCAGGAGTGCTTCCCTGGGCAGCTCTGCTCTGCGCTAATCCTCAGTGCAGCACTGGGCCGATCTGGCACAAGGGAACTCGTTCTATGCTCCATTATGCTATTTAAATTGCTCGGTCTCTGCTCTAACGCTGCCTCTGTCTGTTTGCATCCTAAGCGGTTTGGAGCAGCAGGGATCTTGCCTTCATTCCTGGCTGCGAAGCACTCTTCGCTATAGAAATCAGAAGAGAGAGCAACATCAGATCTAGATATAAATGTATAAGATGCCCTAAAAATCCCAATCCCACCTCCACCAACAACCTATCCCCACCTGCCAAAGGTTTGGCCAAACAAAAAGGTCTTGCAAAGCCTATGGAAGATGAGCAGTCTCGAGCTTGATGAACCTCTGGAGGGAGGGAGTGCCCTTGGGGTGGGGTGGGGGGGGTAAACCTCCCTGGGTAGTGGCCCCAAACCCTGAACCGACATCGCTATCTGTGGTAACAGGACTCTGTCTCGACTGCCTTACACCCCCATAGCCCTACATTAACCTCTGCCTGATCTATTTTATGATCTCAGTTTTAATTTCTCCCAATCTTTCTGCCCCCATTTCCTGCCATGTTCCCACCCAGTAACTTCCCTCTCCCACTGCCACCCCCCTCACCTACAATCCACCCCCACCACCCCCTGTCTCCTACTCCCCAAGCCATCTTCACCCCTTCTTCCTTGCCTGACCCCCAAGCCTGGAACTCCCTCCCTGAACACATTCACTCTGCTCCCTCCCTCCAAATCCCCCCTACCTTAACATTTTTCTCTTCCCATCAGGCTTTCCCTAACACTGCGTCCCTCTATTTGGCTCCTCTAACCTTCTTACACCGTCTCATCCTTTCGGATCCTCCCTCCTCCCCTATAACTAAGCGAAGCACGTGCGCCTGCAACTTCGCAACTTCAGGCATGGATCCCTGTCTCACACTGTGTCCCCCTCCCCCTTGGCCATCCTAGTTTGTAAGCCCCTTGGGGGCAGGGACCTGTCTCTAGTCACAATTGCTCAGTGCCAGGCACATTGCTGGCGCTATATAATTAATAATTATTATTACTACACAAACCCAGTACCTATGAATTGATGCAAGCTAGCCGTGTTGTCTAGTTTTCTTCCTAGAGCCACCCATTTGCGGATGTCTCTGCCGGGCCATTTATTAGGTGAACAGAGGCAAGAAACACGGTCTGATTCGTGGTCATGATCAGGACATTCCTGGTTGGCATCCCCTGCATGGCATCCTCCCCAGGAACGAATCTCATGCCATGACCACACCCTGTGCCATGTATTAGAGGATCACGGCCAGGGATGGAGGCTCCGTGGACCGGCCACGGAAACAAGCAGAAATTGTTTCCAGCGATCGGGTTCCAGAGGCTCCACACACAAGCTGCAATTCCCGCTGTCTCCGCAGGAAGAAGCCAGGAGGTGAGAAGGCGGTTCGGCGCACCAATTCCCTTCCCGCTTAACGCCTTTCCGAAGGGGACCACACAGGGCTAACCGCAGGCGCTGGCAGAGACAGCTACACAGGTGATTGTCTACACAGTAGGAACGTTAAAAACGGTGACACTTCTGGCTTGCTTCCGGGTTTTAGAACATTTTTTGTAAAACAGCCTTTTCAAGGTTTTATCATAACGCTCTAAATGAACATTATACAACAGTCGGTTCTACCATCTGCCAGGGTAGAGCTTTCAAATCCTTTAGACATCTGGGAACTTTCCTTCACATCCGGGAACTCAATACTCTAATAGGACGTCACAACAGTGGCCGTTTAGCCACGGAAACTGGACTGATTTATGATGTTGACGTCATTCCGACAAGTCCGGGAAGAACAAGTTCGGAACAGTAGAGTGTGGTCATTGAAAACAGCATGAGTGTTTAGCTCCCAGAAGCACTAGGGAGAAGAGGGCATTTCTTCACCCATAACCCTCCCCTATCATGTCTCTTCACCTGTTCGCAACTGGCTGGCATCCAATTCCTCCTTCAAAGCTGCTCCGGCCAAAAAAGAACAGGAGTCAGCTGGCAAGAGGCATGCCCTGCTTTAAGGGGACCAAGACTGCTTAAATTAGAAATCCTCAAGGGCAGGAATCCCTCTGAGTTTTAGCTATTTGTCTGGTAGAGCAGGCGGGTGGCTCGACTTTGTGCCTCAGCAGAAGGGGCAATTGCACGTTCTCAGCCCTTACGTTACATGCGGGAAGCAAGGGATGGTTTCTCACCGTGGGGCTGCAAACAGAACTGTCAGCTGGTGCAAAGACCACGAAGACTGGACTTTACTGATAGGTGGCAGCTGAGGGTGGCAAATTGCTGCCCCTCTTCAATTTGCAGGACCATTCTCCATCCACCCCCAGTGCAAGAACTGAGTTGGCTGCCTTGCACTGTGAGCTGGGGAGGGGGGGGAGAAGAACAGAGCACTACCCCTTTGGCCCTACATATATGGGGTTCGGTGGTGGAGCTGCCCTACTAAGCTCCATGGTTCCACCTGCCCATGTTCCTGCCCCTACTGGGGGTTAAATTTGATGGGGGCCAGAGCTGGGGAAATCCCCGCTCTGTTCTCTCACACCACCGGCATTCCCGGCGGCAGCAACCAAAGTGGAGTCACCAGGAATGGCTTCCTTCCTGACCATGCTTCTTCAGTTGCTGCTGCTGGGAATGCCGGTGCATCCCTCCCAAAGGGACAGTCCCTCTTTGGGTGTTGACTCCCATTGTCCCTCCTTCCAGGCACCAGGAGACTAGAACCAAGGTCTTTGAGGAGATGAAGCTAGTGCTTTAGCGCTTGTGCCACCTCAACCCAAGGTCAGACCAGTGGACTACATCTTGTGGAGTGCCATCTCGCCTGAACCTGCTGCAGCAGGTGAGCAGGAGACTGCTGCTCATTGGTTCTCCTCTTGTATTTGTAACTATTTGCTTCCTGTTCCTGCCAGAACTCCCTTGACTGGGCAGTCCCATTGGCTGTTTTTACACAAGTGCAGCAATAATGATATTAGCTGTAGTGCCAGAATTATGTTCCGGCGGTGTTAATCCGGAATGAGTGTTAGACGATCCTGGTATGGCAGTGTGAATGGGTATGCCGGCATAGAGATTGCAAGGAGGACTCGGTCAGTCCAGTAGTGCAATGCTTTTGCAATTCACCGCCTTCTTCCACTCGGATTGTGTCACATCCTGCTTGTTGCTGCACTTCTGCCTCCCACATTTGTATAAAACCTTTAGTTTCCTCAAAACTCCAGTGTGGAGAGCGGGGTCTGGGCTGCTCGCTGTTTGTAAAAGTGGGGGAAGTAATTTCTCACGTGTGTTGAGTGGGGACTGTGGCAGCAGCAGCACCTGCCAGACCAGTGACCTTGCAAAATTGAGGTGGCTTCAATTCGTGAGTGAGATTTTCAACTTGGGTGGGCGCCGCGTGACACTCATGGATTTAAGGAAATCACAAGTATAATCCCATCTGTGTAGCATCGCGAGAGTACAGAATGCAGTAGAGATGATAGATAGAATTGTGGTTAATTCTGTCTCTCAATTCTCTATGGTTGAGCGGCTTAATAGCCATTTAACCGAGTACTATTCTGTAGGGATGGAACTTTCGGTTTCAGAAAGAACCAAAAGTACCTGATAATGGCCATTTCGAATTAATCTATTTTGGTTCTTTTTCAGTATCGGTTGTATCAGATCTTTTGCATTGATTTTTGTATCAGATTTTTAATATTGTGGTTTGTCCTCATTGACTTCAATGGGGAAACCACAAGGTTAAAAATCTGATACAAAAATCCATGCAAAAGATCCAGTACAACCGATACCGAAACGAGAACCGAAATACATGAGAACTGAAACTGAAAATAACTGAAACCAAAATTTTGCCCAGAGTCCCACCCCTAATTTTCTGGTATTATTTTATGCCAGAGTAGATCAATCCTTGAAATTCATGCTGAACAAATCCAGCATTAAACCAGGAAACAGGAGTTAAAATCCAGGAAGTGGAAGTAATTTAATCTGGCATGGCAATTCAGAGGATCAAATACAATCCAGATTTAGAGAGGTTTAATACCGGTATAACAATCATGTAAAAACAACCATTGCCAAAAGCTTTGCAGAGAGACCATCTCAGCAAAGCTCTAGCCCAGCCTGTCTTTGAGCCAGCTAGCCCCTGCTCCTACTCATCAACTACACCTTTGGACCTTGCCCAGCACCCCCATGGACTGAACCCTCGGCCTAGATACCGGCTTTGAGCCTGGATCATCCCCCTTGGAATAGCTGCCTGACCAGCCTTGATCCTGCAAGAACTTGGTGTCAAATCCTGCAAAAGGTGACAACCAAGTTTGGCATGAGCCCTCGGGGCAGCTCTTCCAGGTGAGTGACTCAGAGAAACGTGGCCTTAGTGTCCAAGAACTAGAAGGTAATCTAAGTGGAGTTGGTGCTTCGGGTCGATGGACTGAAGGGGTCAAGTCTTGTATTTGACACGTCCTCATCCTCAGCAGCTGCCTGGCGGAGATCATGTTTCCTGCAAACCTTTGGGAGGATTTCTCTCAGCGGTGGCCGGCCTCACTGCTGCCCTGGTCTCACTTTCCTCCCCACAGTGCTTGCTCTCCGCGCACGGAATGACAACAGGAACTGGAGAAGAAACTCAGGTTTCAGGAGCAACTTCATTTGGTGTGGCTCCAATGGCTGGGTAACCGAAGGCAGGGGCTGGGCTACCCCTTCTGCCTCATACTGTAAACTTCTGTAGGTAATGCCAGCCTCTCAGCATGTTAATAGAACTGTGTGTCGGACACCCCTGCTTACTGTGTTAACTGCTGCTGAAACACTACACCTTCGCTCATCACAGATTTCACCATTTTAGGGGTTTCTTAAATCCTACAATTGCAAGATGCACGAGATTCATTTTTTAAAAGACAAAAAAAAACCCGAAGATGGTGTCCGTCCAGGCCTGGCCTTCAATCTGCAGGGCCCAGTACGAAGATAAAATGCGGGGACCCTGGTGGTCCCCAGCAGTTCCCCTGTGGCCCTGCGCCCTCAGGGGAACTCTCCCTGGAGTCCTAGAGGTGGCTGTGTTTGGGCTGGGAGGGAGTGGGGGGCATGCACCCTCCCCAGGGGAAAGCAGGGGCCACTGTGTGGGGTCCCGGAAGTAGAGAAAACAGCAGGGGTCAGGGCGGTCACCCCAAGTTGTGCTTTGGCAAGGCCGTCTCTGATTCTAGCCTTCATGGCTGTGGAGAGAAGTTTGAAAATGCACATGCAGGATATAAGAATCTAAGAAGTGCCATCCTGGGTCAGCCCAGTGTGGTTCATCTAGCCCAGCATCCTGTTCCTGACAGTGGCCAATTTGGGCCACCTCCCCAATAGGTCATAATGGAATGATCCACGACTCCCTGCTATTCCCTCTCAGAAGTCAGAGGTTAACATTCCCCCAACCAACGTCTTTGGCTTTAAACTCGTAAGATTAAAGTTAGCACACCTCTGGCTTTTCCAGATTTCAAATCAACCGGGGGGGAAACAATTCACCTTAAAAATTAATGCTAGAGGCAGATTTCCCCCATTTAAAATGAGCGTATCCAATTCTGATATTCTTTTCTAGAATCTACTTTGAGGGAAAAGAAGGTTTAAGCACATTTCGGTGCAGAAAACCAGGAGATGTTTCATTATTACATGGAACTCATTATGAGCAAATACAAAATCTACTATTAATTTCATATCTGATTTAAGTTATGTTACGCCTATTTAGGATGTAAAAATATACCTTTCAGAACAAAATTTCAGGGATCACTCCTGCCTGTTTTGTCTACCATGACATTCAGATGAAGTCTTTGGGCATGCAAGGTTTTCAGGATAAAGGCCTGGAAGCATTACCATCCGAGGATGAAATGCAAAAGCCTGTATCCTTTGTGTCTCCAGACAATTGCATCGCCCTGACTTTTAAGTGCTTCAGTGATGGGTTCAGGAAGACAGAAGGAAATTTACATGCGAGTGACTTTAGCCTGATCGATTGCCTGGGATCTCATTAGAGAAATGCTGCTTTGGCTGGCTAGGAGGAGGGCGTTACTGGAAATGACAATTAAGAATGAAGACGTAGTCTAATTGACCACAACTGCTCAAAAGTCATTGGGCTCTGGTGCACCTCTAAAGCGCACAGTGCAATTTAAGAATGGATGGGGGGAGGGGGAGGAGTATAAAATGTGTCATCTTCACACACACACACACACACAGGACTAACCTAGCTTGGACAGATCCTCTGCCGTAAACAGCAGCCAGTTATTAGAGTAAAGCTGTGCATTCAAGTTTCAACAAACACACATATAAACACAAAGCCCTTTCTGGCTTCTTTGACCCGTTTTAAACGGACCATGCTCCGATGGGCGGTGGGGGGAGGGTGTGCACGGATGCATACCCATCCCTCATGCATGCAGCAACCAGTGTTGTCACCAGTTGCTCCGTGCATGGATGATGGGTAGAGGAGGGTAGGTATGCGTGTTTCGCGGGAGCGCGCGCACCCACCCACTTTCCTGCCACTACTGCTGCTGCTATATACATGGGACTCGCCCACACATACCCCCATGCAGACCTCTGCATGGGGGCATCTCATGTAAAAAGGGCCTTTATAACACAAATACGAGGACTGTTTATTTGGATTCCAAGTAAATACAAACTTTCCTGGATCTCAGTTATTATTAGTATAGCCCTTTCAGTGTTCTTGGTGGCCTGTCATATACAAAAAAAACTCCGACTCAATGATCTGG
The DNA here is from genome assembly GCA_003113815.1 of Sphenodon punctatus. Lineage (NCBI taxonomy): Eukaryota > Metazoa > Chordata > Lepidosauria > Sphenodontia > Sphenodontidae > Sphenodon > Sphenodon punctatus. The sequence goes on from QEPC01005526.1 coordinate 477,684, forward strand.
AGTTTCATTTTAATCTTGGTTTTGTTGAGGAGGGCGCTCTACTCTCCCACCATTGAGCCCACAACACACTGACCAGCTGTCCAATTCTGCCCCCATTGTGCCTCTGGGCAAGCTGAGGCTGAGAGGCAGTGGGCGTCTCTACATGTCATGTTAGCCCTGGAAAGGGGGGTGGGGAGGAAATCAACCCCCAGGACTGATGTCATCCCATGGCAGAACAGTTTTCTCCCTGTTTATGCTGCCACTGAATGGACTCCGGCCACCAGCGGGATTCCCTTGGGTGGCAATGATGAAACGCCTTCCCAATGGAGCGCCTGAATAGAGATGAAACAGATTGCGCATTCGGGACCTGCAGGGGTTACCCAAAATCTGGAGTCCCGGGCTATGTGCGTACCAATCAGGCACCTGATTAGCACCAGTCAGGCACCTGAAAATACCAAGTATTGCCGTGACTGAATGTCTGGTTTACCGTTTTGTGGATTGGTAAAAACCGTACATCGGGACAGGAATTGGGACTGAAAGTCAAAATATCAGTACCGGAAATCAGAAAATCGGGGGAGGATGGTAAGTGGGTACATCAAATAGCCCATTGGATTCTAATAGGGGACTGATTAGTACCTGGTGCTATCGGGCCAAATACCGCATTTTCAATGGGTGTACCCATTTTTGTGGATACTCATTTCAACTCCTTTTGAAATTGACAAAGCCAATGCCTGCACACAGTGAAACTGACAGATCTGGGAGCCCCCAGATGAAGTGAAACCATCAAGCACAACAGGAACCTAGGCATAGCCATGAGTAACCATGGAGACAGGAACTAGCAAGGCATCTCAAAGTCCCCATGTCTCTATGGTAGCTTAGCTGATACGGATGGGACTTTCGGTTTCGGAAAGAACCGAATAAGTACCTAATAATGGCAATCTTTCGGTTCTTGCTTGGTATCGGATCTTTTGCATTGATTTTTTAATCGGATTTTTAACATTGCGGTTTTAAACCCATGTGTCCCTTGAGAGCTTCCCTAGATTTGCTCCAGGTGACAAACCCATGTTCACTTCACAAGTTGCTCTGGTGTTTGGGTGAACAAATGCGATGCTTGTTCCTGGCAGAAGCGGGAGCAAGTGTTAACGTGTAAAGACATCCTACAACTTGCCCAAGGCCAACCAGGGATGCCAGGATTTGAACTCACGACTAGAGCTGAATGGGTATACCTGGTCGAATTTGCGGTACCCAATTCGACTGGAAAGATTTGAGTACTTTTTGGTATCCAAAGCCATGTCCGATCCGTTACGTGAAATAAATATGGACATAACAAAATACCATTTTCATTCTGATTTTTCAACTTCCGGTCCTGGATTTCGAAAACGTTTCTGGCTATTCTTTCAGGTTTGGGGGTAATTTTGAATACTTTAAATCAGAAAGCTGAAATTTCATTTTCCCCAGGTATTTGAATGGTATTCGGGTACCAATTTGGATACCCGAAACAGTAAATCAAATACCCATTTCAGCTCTACGCAAGACACACAGCTTCTAATCCCTCCCACTATCCTCACTGGCCCCCCAACATCAGTTAGTATAATTCTACACATATATATTATACATCAAAAAACACATCAGCCTCTGTGCTTTTCTGGCACTCTTGTTAGTGCACGGACTGCAGTGTGTGTCATCATAAGCTATATTTAATTTAACAAATGTCAGATTGCAGTCAGTGCACTGTCTGTGTGCAATCAGTGCTTCTCCTTCTAATATCCCCGTGGTTTATCCCATAGGACTGGAGTTTCCTTCTGGGCGTCTATGATTTTACAGGCTGAGGTGCTGAGCACCTGCCACTCCCATAGGTCTTGGTGGGAACATGGCATCCTCAGCACCTCTGAAGCTTAGAACTTTATTAGACCTCTAACAATCCAGCTCTCTGTACAGCCTCACATGCACTTATTTTACAAGCATTTCTAAGGCGAGATTAAACCAGTTCCTCTCCCGAAGGGTCTCCTCTCCTTCCACTCTCCCCTTTAATCCATCTGTTTCAGAGCGGATAATAACAGTATCTTAGTGAAACACACTGTACAATCAAGATAAAGGCAGCAGGCCAGCCCCTTGCCTGGTGTAAAATGCCATGGCTCCACTGCAATCCATGCAGCTATTCTGATTTACATCTCAGCTTTTGGATAAGACAAAAATCCACTCAAATGGAAATGAGGCCATGAAATCACATGGACAGGTGTCGTGGCAATGCCATTGATTGTAGTTCCTGCCTACGGCATGGATTTTCACCCTCTCCCTGCTTGGGGAAATTTTTTTTGTCCTTAATAAAAATAAATGTAAAGTTTGCACGGGGGCGGAAATGAACCGAAGAGGCGATTCATAAATAATGCTGAATGGGAGTGCGGGAGTGAATAGCAGGGAAGGGATTTCCGCCCCCCCCCCCCCCCCCCCCCCCCCCCCCCCCCCCCCCCCCCCCCCCCCCCCCCCCCCCACTGTGACCTGTTGGGCGCTTCTCTGAAGCGACCGAGAGTAGCCACTGTCGGAGACAGGATGGTGGCTCAATGGACCATTGATCTGATCCTGTCTGGTTGTTCTTTTGCCCCTTCTCTCTTGGGCTACAGAACTGGGCCTTGCAACCACCATTTGCTAAGGAGCGGATTCTAACGTCAACACCAGCTTCAGCAGAGCAAGCGTTATGGTGGAGTAGCTGGGGCAGCTATCCCTGCGCCCCTCTTCATTAGGAAGTAGGGCTGCACATCATCCCTTCACGTCCCAGGCCTGTCTAGATATTGTTGCTACGCTTGGGAACAGGAAAAGTAAATTTCCACAGGCGAGTAATGAGAGTCTACGCCTTTGCCTGATCTTTGTGCAGGACATCTCTGCCCAATGTTACCATCTTACGGGAAAGCGTCACACGCCTAACCTACCCTTGCTGAAAGCCATTGCCGGGTAGAAGGCCATTAATAACTTATTTACTTCTCTGCCAAGCTCAGTTCCCTTTCCCATGACATGTGCAACCAGTGATGTAACAACGCATCCATTCTTTTTGTCCAAGCCAGGAGCCTTGCAGAGAAATTAAATTATTCATAACATGCAGCTGAGAGCCACAAGGTGATCATTTTAAAAGGGTTAGAAGCGCTGATCTCCCGGGAACCTTGTTTGAATTAAGACCTGATCAGAGTGCCTCATTAGCCATTTAGGAAAACCAGCTAATCCCTTACATTAATCCTTAAAATCTGCCCTTCATTCATGGCCAACGTGAGCCATGTTCCACAATCCACTTACTCTGGAGTAGACCCCTTTTGAAGTCGAGCCTGCAAGCTTCAAGATCGTGGCCACAGTGATGTCCAGACAGCCACACAAACGCACACGGACCAGGATAGTGCTTAGGAGAAGAATATGAACACGGACCAGCTCCAGTGTCAATCACAGAGCACACGGACCAGACAGGATTCAGTCAGCGGTGGCTGCTTTAACCTCTTAACCTAAATAGCCTTGTACCATCTGTGGCTGCAGTCCTGAACCTGATGAGTGTCTCTGTTAGGGCCGAGTTTTGGGGTTTCATTAAACACAAAAGAGCCCCTTTTTGTGGGGCTGGGGGTCGAAGCATGGAAGCTGACGCCCGTAGATGGTGTTAATTGGCTCCACAGTCATTTACCACTAGGTGAGCAGAGCAATACTGCTCTAGCCCTCATTCATTTCAAGCATTTGGAGATTTTCCAGAGTCTGAGCAATGTTTACGTTATCGTGTCAGTGCCAGAGAAGGCTTGTTCCTTGGACAGCCTTGGTTTTTTGTGTGTGTGTGCGTGGTGGGGATTATTCGTTTTTTCATTAGGATTCCTTCTATACTAACTATCAAGGAATATAATAAAGGACAGCACTCACGTGGGGGAACGTTTTTGTGGGAGCAGGGAGCACTGCTGCATCCCCCAAAGGAATAGCTGAGGTTTAGTGAAATTGACTAGGCGGAAAAGAGGCTGGTCAATTTCATCAAGCCCCTATTCAGTGCAGGTTGCGCTCCCTCTTTCCCACTGGACAAGAGGATAGGGAACCCCATCCACACAGGACCAAAGAACCCCCTGAATGGATCTCCCTGTTCCCCTTCCTCAGCTAAGAGCACACTGAACTGAAGTGAACTGAGGTTTAGGGAAACTGACTAGGCTCCCTTTCCCCAGGCACCAAAATGTCTCAAGCCAAAGCCACACCTGGAACGGGTGTCTGCTGTCAGAATTTCTCAGAGATCACCACATGGGCAAGCTGCAGCTGCACAAAGCAGGTGGCTTTTCTGTGGTCGTGCCAGAGGGAAGGGAAGAAACACGGGGATCGCCGCCCGCTAGCCAGGCCACGTGCATACAGTCATCCGCTGGCTCCACTTTCCTCAAAACAGTTGTGGTACCAGAAAAGGACCAAAGTCGGCTCTGCCATGGCCCATTTACCACGACCTTGCAAATTCTCCGTGACTCCTGGTTTGGAAGTCACTGATGGAGTTAAATTTTATAGGTGTGTTGTTCATCCCCCAGCTCCGTACTACAGTCGAAACATCACCATTCCCCTAAACATAAAAAAATAAGTAGTGCCACAATGGATCAGACCAATGGTCCATCAAGCCCAGCATCCTGTCTCTGACAGTGGCCAATCTCTTTCTCTTGGGAGAAGTCCCCAACAGGTCACAATGGACAATCCTAACACTGAAGTTGCAGGAAATGTGCTTCAACCGAAGGTCGGTGTGCAGCAAAATTCTCAACGGTTCTTTTATTCTCTTCTTCTTTTGGGAAAGTAACTTGATCTTTATATTATGAGATGCCAAGGCTTGGCAACAGAAGCGAGTGGAGTGTTGGTTTTGCAGTGGTAATCTTGAATGACGTGAATGCCTCCGATGTCTCTCAACAGGGGATTTTTAAATCTGTTGCTTGCTTCCCTAGCAGGGGACTCTTAGAATGGCTGCTTTGTTAGGTCTACCTTTTCCATCTTGTTTTGCTGCCTGTTGCATTATCTAAATGCCACACTCCGATGAGCCTGCGACGTTGTGCCCCCCGAGCAGCGCCCTTCCTGCTGGATTAAAGTGCTTTCTCCAGCAGGCATTCTATACCCGGCAAAGGCATTTGATGGCCCCACTGTTGTGAAGCAAAAAGGTTGATTGTGCACAAGGCAGACATCATGGGTTAACTGTGTAAAGGTCAGGATGCCCTTGCGAGTGAGATTCCGGCTGCCGACTATAATTCTTTCAGTGCTAACTATCGGGAATATCTGCTTAGCTACCACTACAACTAATCATTTCTATACCTCAGTATCGAGGTATTTCATCTGCGGCTTTAAAGACTGCGTAACTAGCGGTGTGGTACGTCTGTGCGTCAGCCCCACCAACAGCTGAAGAACACCTCTGAACAACAGCTGAAGAACAGCTGAACCCACCTCTTTCATAGTCACAGTATGTGGTTCGACTCAAAAAATCCGGGTACTTTCTGGTACCTGTAACCATGCCTGATGAATATTGACAGACCAAAATACTGGTTTTGTTCCAATTTTTTTACTCGCCTCTGATCTTGGAAAATTTGGGGTGGTTGGGTAATTCTGGGTACTAAAAAACCGGAAACCGAAATTTTGGTTTCCCGGGAATTCGCATGTGTCACCCCATGGTGCGTTCCCCGGCAGCGGGGGGAGGCGCACGGCGTGGGGTGGCCCAACTCGTCAAACCGGGCGGGGGCGGGGCCCCAGCGGGAGGCCCTCCTTTCACAACGAACCATGGTGCACTCCCGCCAGACAGCCCCGCCTGCATCCTGGACATCGGAGCCCCTGATCAGGAGGAGCGGAGGCAGGCGGGGGTGCCAAGCCCGCCGCCACCGCTGTCAGACACTCCAGGAGTTGCGGCCCAGCCCCACCGCAGAACTAGACTAGCGGGATGTCAGGGGATGCCGGGGGGGCGGAGCCATGTGTCAGGGTGGAGCCGCACTATCTTCAACGCTATAAAAGAGACCGGTGGGGCAGCAGAACCCTGCCGGTGATCGTATGAGAGGCTAGCCCCTTGGTTACTCTGCTCTAGTGTACTTAGTGTACTACTACTTAGATTCCTTGTTTGTCCTTGTTCGCTGTTGTCTTGTGTGTCCCCTTCGTGGTTGTTTGGTTTCCCCTGTGTCGCCTTCCCCCTGGTGTGTTTGAGTGTGCTTGAGTTACTGACCCTTGTGCCCTTCCTCCCTCTCCCTCATTCCTGTGTGCCTGTTCTCTCCCTGCCCTCCCCGCCCCCCCTTTTCCCTTCCTACACTCCCGGACGCGGCAACCCTGCACCTCTCCCTTCACTGGATCTGGGACCCAAGACACACTGTAAGTATTGTAGTATATGTTGTGTGTGGATTCCCCTCCCCTGGGAGCAAGAAACCTCCTCTCATTCCCTATGATGAGTCGGGTTGCCTTCAGTATTTGAAGGAAAGCCCAGCTAACACCCTGAGGGAATTGCCTACCCCGTGGCACTACCCTAGAGGAGGGGCCCAGGTCTGGGACCAGGCTCACCCCCCGAGTGTCCTTCCGTTCCCCTCCTACCCTCGACACCCTATTCTCCCCCTACCCTACCTAACAACATGGTATCAGGGTATCAATTCAGATGCCTAAAATGGTACCCCAAAATGCGAGTATTGCCTGCGGGTATCGTATTCGGTACTTATTTCAACTCTACTGCTTATGTTTCTGGGCTACACCTTCATGAGAGCATCACGGCTTTATGCCAGAATTGGATCGATTCTAGCAAAGTATATTATTGATTATTCCTGTGGCACCTTCAGTCTTCAGAGTGCTTTACAGTCCTTATCAAGTTCACTCTCCCAACCACCCTGTGCGAGGGAGGTCACCGATGCCTCCTCTGCTGTCTTTTCATTCAGGGTTATCCCCTGTAACTAAGGCCGCTTTTAGACGACCCGGTCAGATCGCTGCCGGAAAAGAATGCACGTCCCCCCTCCCGTGCACGTGACTCGCGGCAGCATCTCGTCTAATCCCGTCTCGTGGGATTTTGGCAACGACGCGCGATTTTCTTCAATTCACCCCTTAAACAAAAAACATCTGCGCGGCCCTTCGAGCTTGTACTAAATTTTTTAATTGGCCCCTGGAAGGGGGAAGGTTCCCCATCCCTGACCCAGCTCCACAGTCAGATAGAGCCAGGGGGAAGCTTCAAAATAATGATGTGGAAAGAAGGAGAGAGAGTAAAAAAACTAACAACAAAGGAAGAGGGAAGAAAGAGGGAGCAATAGGAGGATGGGAAGGGGGAGAGGAAGAGAGAGCAAGGGGGGGTGTATGTGTATACGTGTGTGGTGGGGAGGAGGCATCTCAGTAATTATATTACCTCTTAATTATAATAATCATATGATTTTATATATATATATATATATATATATATATATATATATATATATATATATATAGTTAGTATAATGCTTATATTCCCATTTTACAGATGGGGAACTGAGGCTAAGAGATAGTGGCTTGTCCCAGGCCACCCAGTAAATTCATGGCCAAGACAGAATTTGAACCTTACACGTCCAATTTGTTTTCCATCAAACTACCCCAAGCACCTCGGCAGAAGGATCATTTGAAAAAGAGTTCCATGCTATCCCGATGTTGTCGTGCAAGCTCTGTCCACTACAGGGAAACCCGTGCAATCACATGAATTCTGCCTGACACAAAACTGGAACAAAATCATGTCTAATTCATATGAAAGGCAGACCTCTCACCTTCTTATGAAGCGTGAAAGCTTTCGCACTCTTACCAACTGTCATTGGTCCCCCAAAAAAGGGCTGCCTGCTGATTAACACTTTTAGTTAAACTGCTGTGTATTCAATTAATCAAGATTAAGTGCTAGAATGCTACAGAACCTCAATACAGCTTCGTACAATACAGCTCACTGATACTGTAGATCTTTGCTATGTTTGGGTGAGGTTAATAACTACTTTGTAGGATTTCACTACTAGCAAAGTACACATTCTTATGTTTAAATATTAGATTGTATGCAGGATTAGCAATGGATTCAAATAAAATACTTTCAATATATCAGTCAAAATATAATATAATATACAATATATAATACATAAGCCGGAAGTTGGGAACCTCTGGCCCCCAGACCCAATATGCCCTCCCACTAGATGGCCCATCTAGTGATCGATCCCATCGCTCTTACTAGGGATGGGAGTTACGGTTCTGGATTAATCCAAAATTGCCTGTAACGCTTTGTTATGGGTTAATCCAAAAGATCCCGTAATTACATCCTGCTACTTACGAATACAGAGTTACGGATCCTGATTTCTCCCCACCTCCATACCCCGGGGCCCTGGAGTGGCACTTACTGGCTCAATTGGAAAAATCCAAATCCATAAATCTGAATCTGTTGTTAAATACCCAGGAAAACAAAAAGAAAAGAAAAAAAAAACCTGAAATGAAACTTTCCCCCAACGAACCACCTCTAGCTGTTACATTCTTACTGGATGTTTGTCCTTTATTGGTGAAGATGACGGTTTGCTTGTGCACATCCAATGTCTATTGATTGTGACTGATTAAGGAACTAAGCTAAAAATCTGTAGCGTTCCATTCTTTTTAAACAGCCCGGATTCATGTCTCAGTTATGCACCCTCCGAAGGGCAAGGGGGCGTGGTCTGACTCCATTCCTGGCCAAGTGCCGCTAAGAAATTCTCAGAGTGGATGGGGGCAGAGGGTTGGCCTTGCTTTCTCCCTCCCGACTCCAAAACTTCCCTAGCGTTGCTCATGCCATTTGCCAAAGATCCCCCTAGAATTGAGGGCCCAGGCTCCCCTGATGCCCCCCACTCTATGAGAGTTAATCATCCCATAGAATTCTCCAACAAGCAGACCTCTCTGCTTTAAATACCAGAGACGCTCTGAGGCAATGAGAAGAAAAGCCGTTGTCCAACACTGGACCAGTTTACACCTGTCCTGACTGGCAAACACAACAGCATGGATCCAGAATTGGTCTTTGTAGCCACTGGCAAATAAATACACATTCTCCACCTCTGATGTGTCCTAGCAGGCTGTCTCCCTCGATTACATGGGATGAGCATGACGGAAAGGCTGGCCTTTGCTGTTTGACTCCTGGGAACTTTTTCAAGGCAGCTCAATCAGGGATAATGAAAAATAATGTCGAAATAATCTGAACTAACAAGATACGCCTCAGCCTTCGGCCTGATTGCTTTGGTAAAGTCTCCTGCTCCGTCAGTCTTTCTTGACGAAGAACCCTGTGAATTCCGAAAGCTGGCGAACCTCCACTGACTTGAGTTGGTCCAATAAACGGTTCTTTTTGTCACCCATGGAGGGACCAGATCCTGGTGTCTTCATGAGTAGGGAACTTCAGGCCCAGGGGAAATACAGCCCACAGCTAGTTTTTACATGGTCGCTTTGCAGTCCCTGGACCTGGTTCCTGGATCCAGTTCCTAACCCGAAGCACTGAAAAGCTGAACTCACAGAGATAAAGGGCACTTTCTCATGTTGCCTGGGGGGAGGGCAGGGGAAAGCGCTTCCGCGATTGCAATTGCAGCTCTGTTCTCACGGGAATTAGTGCATGTGAGAATTTATTTATTTATTTATATTTATTTATTAGCCGCCCTCTCATGCCCATGGCATCTTGGGGCGGCGTACAACATAAAAGCAGTAAATAAAACAACAAATAAAAACATTTTAAAACCCATCTAAAAAACTCCACTCATGAGAACACTTGCTCATGACTGGGTCCTTTAATGCAGCTCTTACAAGGACGGGTGTTCTCGTAGCATGAAACAGTGGAATGGTGCATTCTCCCATGCACTACTTCCCATGAGGCTGAAGTTCCCTCCCCTCCCAGGTAATGTGAGAAAGCGCCCAAAGGCACGCACACATGGAAGGGACACATCCATGATCTGGACCCTCCTGTTCCTGAGTGCACCCCTTAAACACCCTCAACTTCTACGTGGCTCCCGGAGCTTGTACTAACAATTTTCAAAGTGCCCCCTGGGAGGGAAACAGTACTCCAATCCTGTTCTTGAGGGAGCTAGCACATTGGGAGTATCAATTTGCTAGACAACACTACTATGCCTCCCGCATTGAGTCCTGTTCTTGGGACCCTCGCCGCCTGTTCTCTACCTTTGACTCCCTCCTCAAGCCTCCCTGTCCTCCCCCTCCTTCTTCCCTTTCTGCTCAGGATCTTGCCTCCT
>QEPC01005526.1:489598-506751 GCA_003113815.1 Sphenodon punctatus
CTCAGATTGTAAGCCCTAGGGGCAGGGACCGTGTCTATTTTATTACTTTGTAAAGTGCCATGTACACTGCTGGCGCTATATAAATGTTTGTTAATAATAATAATAATAATAATAATAATCAATGATACAATATTATTAGCTGTGCCCACCCCCCTTCATGGATGAATGGCTATAAATATTTGCTTAGTGCAAGGGTGGGAAATCTTTTAATTTTTTTGTGCCGGGTGGGGGAATCACATTGTCAATTTCAAAACGGCCTCTGGCCCCCACCAAAACTACAGAGAGATGCTGCGCTACATCACCCCCAAATTCTCCTACTTCGTGCTTGTGCTTAATCTATGGAGCCAGAACTCTTTCAGTGACGAGACGGAAGGGTTATCTGAGACAGCCATGAGGAGAAATTTGCAGGGCCCGCTAAGAGGCTGCAGGGCGTGGACTGCAGAAAGAGAGAGGCCAGGGTGTAATAAACAGATGCCGGGGGGTGTGGGGTGGGAGAGAATGCAAAGAGGGGGTGGCCCGCGGGGTAGAAGAAGGTCTGGAGGATCCTGGATCTGGCCCACGAATACAGCTGCTAGCCTCAAGCGCATGCAGAGCGCCTTCCAATTCCAGGGGCTAGCTCCAAGTATTGCAAAGGCATGGGAGTCTCAGAGTTCCCCACCCATGGTTAAGTGAGGGGGACTTCACACCCAGGGGCCAAATGCCAGTTTTTGGTTAAATAAACCAAATAAATAAAAACCCACACCTAGTTTTTATTTGGAGTTCCTGGGTTGGCCAGACAGGCCAGTTTTAGAGGACTGTTATGAGGAATACAGGTTGCAGGGCTAGATTGTCTCCAGTGCAGCCCTGCAACCTGCATTTCTCATAACAGCCCTCTAAACTGTGCCTGTCTGGCCTCCCTCATCGGGCCCCTCAATCCAGTCCCTCTTCCCAAGCACTGACAGACTTAGCTCAGCGTGAGGGTGTTTTTACACAAGCAGGGCTTGACGGGCGGTTGCTATACCTCCCTTTTAACCCTGGCAGCTTATGAGAAATACATGGTACTGGGCTGCATTGGAATCAGTATAGCTCTGCACCATGCATTTTTCATAAGCTGCCAGGATTAAAGGGCGGTGGGTATGGCTACCCTAGCTGAGTGGGCCCATGCACATGGCGCGCGTGGGGAGGGATTCACATGGGTGGATCCCAGCGTGGCTACCCTGGCCACAGAGGCAGCCGCTACACGTGGCTGGCCCCACACAGAACACTCCTGATTTTTCAGCGCTGCTGTCTGTGTGGCCCTGGGTAGCTGGTTGCGCTGCCCCCCCCCCCCCCCAACACCACTTTCACACGAGCAGTTAGACGCATGGGGGGGCATACGTGGATGTGTCTGGTTTAACAACACCCCAAGAGAGCAGAGATGAGGGCATGCACAGCACCCAAGGACAGATCCATTACACATCTCTCTGATCTGGGCCCTTCTCTTCCTCAGTGCACCCGTTAAGCACCGCCACCTCATCTATGGGGCCCGCAGAGCTTGTACTAGCTTTCAAAGTGGCCCCTGGGCGGGGAGCTTCCACGCCCCGAAGCACAATGTTCTCAACCTAGTATCCATATTTGTACACACGTCCTTTTGCTCCTGTACACCAGCCAGCTTATTAGACAAGACACCCCACCCGCTGTTCCATGCGCGAAGGCAGCGTCTGTGCGCCCAGAACGCATTGGCCTAATTGACCTTGATAAAGTCCAATCGAATAGGAGATGTTAGAGCAGAGTCTGAGGGGCTTTCACATTTCCGCGTCTGCTTAGTGAGGGTATAAATATTCAATAGCCCTTTAAGGCTGTGAACCTAAATGTGTTCATGCCGGCCAAACTTTGTTGCGCTCAAGTGACCCGAGCAATATGGCAACTCCCCAATTTCGGCCTGAGTGACTCCTCTTGGAGGCTTACCTACGATCCCGTGACCCCAGACGGCAACCGGGACATGAAGAGTGTATCAAATAGGGGTTTGCAATTAGTTTTTGTTACTTTAGCAACAAATTGAATATTACTCACGTAACTAATTTAACGAACAGTTTAGTAACTAATTGAATGGAGCTCCATTCGCTTTAGCTACATATGAAAACAGATGAATAAGCCAACCATTGTCATTTGCTTTTCATGCATTTTCATTTTTAAAATAATTTTAAAAACAACACCCACCCCCTCACCATCACCCAAATGGTAGGGTGATTTACAAAAACCGTTGAAAACGAAGGGGGTTTTGTAAACAAAAGTGAAAACGTTAGGGATGCCTTCTGCATGCCTCTAGCATTATCCAGGATCTGTAGATGATGCGAACCCAGCTTGGGGAGACTCGCAACTGAAGTCACAATCACCCAACACCCTCCCTCCCTACACACACTTGTTCCTTGATCTGTGTTTGCCTTGCCGCTGACGGATTCCCCCCCCCCCCCTGCATCAGGTGGCAGCAGAGAGCAAGGCGTCGAGGAGCACAGAAGGGGTAAGGATTCCACACGACACTCAGAACGTGGGTTTGTGCCACAGCTTGCTCTACAAGAGTGTTATTGTTACTTACTTACTTTATTGTCTTGACCACAGGTCATAAATCCAAAAAAGAATTTTAAAAACACAGTAGCCATAGAGACAATCACTATTGCACACAAACATCAAATATACAACAAAAAATAAAAACCACATTTCCATTCCTGTGACCCCCCACACTCTCGTGGCTAGCCATCTCTGAACCATCAAACCATGCACTAGCTTTTCCACCTTCAAAATGATGCTAGGATTAGAATTTGCTAGTAAACAGGGCAATTTCACATGGGTTTCCCAATGGGTTCCCCCAACCAGAAGTGGAGTTAACAATTTATGCCTTACATTTGCCGTAAGTGGACAGTCAAAAAGGTAATGGAATATATCTTCAACTTCCTGTGTGCCAGAGGGGCAAAATCTCACCTCGTAAGGGATATAATTATATCTGCCTTCCATTAGCGTTAGGGGCATCAACTGGAATCTGGGCAACGTTAGAGACTTATGTATAGTAAAATTTGTCACCACGGTTAAATATTCCTCAAACTGATGTTGCTTCCTCTTAATCATGTGGAACAAGGGAGCTATTTGCTCTGGGACAATGCCGCCAAATCATTTTGCACATGCATATCCTTGAGATGGCTGAAAAGCATGATTTTAGCCTTAGATGCAGGACAGCTACTCAGAAAGACAATGGGCAACAAACCCACCCGCTCGGCTAAGGACATCAAACTACCTTTGCATAATGAAACAAAGCCGTCATTTTGCTTCTCCCACCAGCATAGCATAGGTAGCGGGGTGTCTGCCATGCTTTCTAATTTGAACCGATAGGAAAAGAGGCTATAACGAATTCTCAGCTCTACCAGTAGGACTCCAGTTTCAGCTCTCATCATGCTTGTAGGTGTACACATAGGTGTTCCCAGAATAGAGCAGAGTAACTTATTTTGGAAAACCTCCAACTCATCTACTTGAGTGTAACCTCAAATCTCAGCCCTGTACACAGCTTGAGGGCGTAATTGATGATCAAGGAGCTTCAAATCTGGCAATGAGTGTTGTATGAATGAGCCCTCGGAGGCAGAGACATAGCTACAGGTGGATCAAGTGGGGCCCACTGCCCAGAGGGTTTTTTGGGGTGTGTGGCATCAGGACATCAAAATGTCCTGCTTTATGTCTGCCAGAATTACCAGTGCCTTCAACTCTCTCTTCCCTCCAACCTGGTTGGTATGGGGTCCCTGGACCAGTAATTTGACTTACCCCAGGACCTGATTGCCACTGCCCTTGGGGTCATTGCCTTAGATTATGATTTATTCCTACATAGCCACTCCTGGTCCTGTTGGGAGTCAATGGGGCTGATCCCATGCCCCGTGCACGCAACCGTGCACTTTATTTCTGGTATTACTACGCTACAGCACATGGTGCAGAGGGTTGAGGAGAGAAGCTAGTCACATTTACAGTATTTGTATGCACATCTGTGTTTACCCATTTGCATTTATTTGCATTTGCATTTCCCCAGTAGCCGTCAATGTGGAAAACGCAGTGAACACGGCTCCTTGTGTAGGGGTTATTTTGGCACAATGAGACATGCCACAAGTTTCTGCCATTTTGACAGCAGGCCTGTAAGAAAAGGAGTGATGTGCATCAGTTTCTGAGATTCAGTTTGAGAACTCAGATACCACATTTTGCGGAGGGAAATTATGTTAATTCAGAACCCAAATACACAGTCCTAGTATTTGTATTTTAAACGCAGGAGCAAAAAGGGCTTTATGTTTGTGTTTTGCCAAACCCCGCATGCATAGGCCTGTACATAAGCAGTATTAGCTAAGTAACTTTACTTCCTGTGTAACCTCTGAAGCTTTGGAAGTATTTGTTTTTGAACAGGAGCTCCCCAGTCTCTCATTGCGTGATTCTGTTACACGGTCCCTCTCTTATATTTAGGGCATCAGTAGCCGATTACCATGGCAATTATGTCAAATCTGCATAAACCCAGCTTTTATGAAGCACATTCCTCCATTGATCTCATTTCAATTAAATATTTATATGCTTTCTAAATAAAAAAACATCTTCTCCATAGTGAATGAAGGGCTTGCAAAAGACGGGGAAGACGGCATGAACACTGGAAAATGTAAGTGGCTTTATTTATTCTCCACAAACCAGTACTGCACATGCAGCGATGGAGCTGCCTTGCCTATCTGCTTTATCTTAGATCTGCATGGAGTACCTTAAAAGGAGGAAATGTAATTCTGCTTCTATGAAGGGCCACCTCCCCAAGTACATCCCCTTCAAATGTTGATGAAAATAAATAGGAACACATCATGCCACTCCCTGATTTGCATAAATTTGAATGTATTTACCAAAAAAAAAAAATTGCCCACTGACTAACTTTTGGGTTGAGCTGGAGGAAACAAGGATGGCTGTGTGCGAGGCTCTGTCGACACATAGGATTGTATGTGCAGGACTGATGTGCTGAAACTTGGTATTCAAAATTACTCCATTTTTACTGAGTGTCTCGGTATTCAACTCGGTTTTACTAAGTACTGAGTAACTGTGGTATCGGCCTGATAGTTGGTACTCTGTCCACTACTCGGACCAACATACGGGGCTTTCCCTGTCCCTATATAAGGTGACTTGGTACTTGGAAAGTACTCGGTTTTATTTGACAGAGTATTTTACCCAGTAGCAAGTATTCACTCAAGTTTCCGAGGACCAGCCAAAGTAACACTCAGAGCCAGTCTTCAGAAACTCGAAAGTGCTCGCAAATAAAATTTTTACTAATCATTTCAGCTCTAGACTGATGGTTCAGTCTGTTAAAAAGACAAAATGCTCGGATGGGCGTTGACTTTGACTATAAAGTTTTAGTTTTAAAGACACTTGGAGGATCCCAGGTGGAAGCAGCGACAGCCCCAGTAGCACGCTACCATCTTTCACAAACACGCTCGCACCCGTCCTGCCATTTTAAATTTCCATCTTGATCCCGGGTCCACAGCTGCCTCCTACCTTTCTTTTTTTCTTTGATAACAGTGCGTATCCCAACCTTGTTAAAGTGAGAAAAGGTGCCCCGCCTCCCAGCAATGATTAAACAATAGACAAGGGAGTCACAGTTGGATGAATGGTGGCTAACAAACCCCCTTTGTCTGCTGAACCCGGTAAAAGCCCTTACACTGCAGGGAGCCCAGTACAAGATAACAGAAACTCATTACTGTACTGAGCTAAAAAATACAGTTGGAGGCTATGGGTCCTGATAGGTGGCTTCGTAGCCGATGTGTAGCAGGCAGTTTGTGGCAGTGATTATACGTCGCAGTAAACATGGGTTTGCATGTAGTTTTTGTAACATGCCAAAAACACCTCCTGGGTACGCACGGATCCCGCCTAAACACTACGCTGAATTCCCCCTGAATGTCCTCCCACCTGGGAGAATAATCTCTCTCATGCCTGTGTGCAAAGAAATCATTGTGCTTGCCAGAAAACTCATGTGTGCGTAGAAAAATCTGGGTCATGCCTGACAAACAAGACGGTAGCATCACCGTCTCAGACACGATGCTCCTTCCAGAGCAGCCCACATGTCGCTTGCATGAACACCGCACCTGTGCGGAATCCTTCTCGGGCAGCTACAGCCGCCAACACACCAGGCAGCATCTAGTGGCCTGAGGCCTGCGCACGGGGAGGAGGTTAGAGACAGGACACTGACCTGCCTATCGGACTCCAGCAAGGCTGCTGTAAATCCCTGCAGGGCTAGGATTACATGGACAGTGCCAGCTGTGAGATGCTCTCTCAGCCTTGCAGGCAACGGCAGATTTAATATTGGGGAGTGGGGGCATGAATAACCGGTTTCCTTCCCAACCTTTACCCAGGGCTTGGCTGCGATCATTGTCATTTTGGCAGTATTTTGCATTTGCCCAAATTGTCACAGAAATTGCCTCTGGGTGGGGAGCGCTGTTAGCTATTCCATGGGATGCAGGCACTGTGAGCTGATGGTATATGCCATTGCTGCCCAAGAGAAGCAGCCCTCCCCACAACAATAAAGAAAGAGAAGCACCCCAATTTTGTGAGCTTTTCCTTAATGTAGGAGATGATCACATTTATGGAATGGCATGATGGGAAATTCATTTGCATTTAGAAGTTGCAGGATTGGGCTAATTTGCATAATTCTGCTTGCAGAATATGCATTTCCTTGTTGCAGAATTTGGGGGGGACATTGCAGAATACACAGAGCCCTGCCTTTATATTTACGCGGTGCTGTTCCCAGCCCCTCTGGACATCCCATACCCTAGTGCAACTTGGGGCCAGGGAGTGGGGTTTCTCTCTCTCTCGGCACTCACAGAGAGAGAGAAGCTGGCCCTAATGCCTCCTGCAGGCTCTCTGGATAGCTTGGTGCAGCAGGGGTGTGTGTGTGTGTGTGTGTGTGTGAGTCTTTACAGGACCATGCCCACAGCTAGCCGACCCCCTGCCACTGGTCACCTGAAGCCTATTATAGGTAAGGGAGGTGGAGTCAAGCCAGGTGACCAGATACTGGGGATATGAGGTGAAGAGATCCGAACTTTGGGAAGGACAGCAAGGTGGAAGGAGGTTATACTCAGGATAGTTGCCGGGGTACAATGGACCTCCCCAAGGGAGAGCTAGCTAATGTAGCTATCTCGGGATTCCCTGCTGGAGATGGGGCAGCAGCAAGCCCAGTAGGGAAACAGACAGGGTCCCAACAGCCCAACTGGGGAGCAAGGAATGGGGACGAGTCAGGGCAGGGGACTGAGTATCTAGGGGAGCAACCTTGGGAAGGGTAGTGTCTCTCTCTGGTAACTGGCAGACCCAACCATGTCTAGTAATGTGGTGATGAGCACAGCATGGCAGTCAAACTGGGCTCCAGGGTGCCAAGAACCTAGGGGCAGGGGGTCCCCAATGCAGGGCATCACATGGCAATCAAAAGTCTTATCCCTGACTAACTTTGTCATCGAGCTAAAAAGGATGATCCAGCCCCCTACACCAATGCAGCGTTTATTAAACCCAAACTGCCCACAAAGAAAAATCCACCAAGAAACAAAGACCTTCCTTGTAAGTACTTAGCCAATCCTGTTTTAAAACCCAGTTATGCTCTTGGTGTTAAAACAATCCTCTGGCAAGGGGTTCCCCAAGTTAACCACATATAACTTCACTGCTGTTACTTGGCAGTGCAGCCTGGTCACTGAGAGCTGGCGGCGGTGCAGAGAGACCCTCAAATGCTTTTGCACTGGAGCAACAAATCCTTAAATGTCGACCCGCAGGAGACACTTTTTTTGAAGCTGTGAGCAGTACGGGGGCTGGGACACACAGGTAATCAGTTCCCTTCAAGGCGGAGCAGTGGTACACATCCATGTGCCACTCAAATCTTGTTAAGAATGGGGGCCTGTGCCCTGACTTCCAGAAGCCCCCTCCCCCAATGCCTCCCCCTTTCCGGTCCACCCAAGCAAGGGCAGGGAGACAGGGTCTCCTCACCTCTCCTGAGTGCTTTCTCCTTCCATCTAATAATGCCAGGTTTTGGCTCTGCTAAGGGGTAAAGCAATGGTAAGGATGAGAGGCCCCCCCCAGAACCATAATTCCCTCTGCCCACCTGTCCCTGATCCTTTTGATGCCCCTCCTTCTCCTACTGGCTGCTGCCATATTTCCGATGAGGGGGGAGAACGCAGGGGGAGAAGGTGACCCAAGGTCTACTGGGGACGAGACCCCACGGCAGGTAAAAAACACAGGGACGTCGCTACCAGGGAGCGAGGGGGCTCAGCTGAGCCTAGACCCTGGACTTGAGGGAGCTTTGTAAGGAGCCTGACATTTTCAGAGTGGGGGGTGAGGGAGGAGCAGGACCAACCCTCTGCCCCCACCCACTCTGAAAGCTTTCTAGCAGCGCTGAGGACCCTTACAAAGGGCCCTTCCAAGAGGGAAGTTTTCAAAGTGTGTTTAAAACTTCTGCCACTCCAGGAGGCAGACCAGGAGTCTTGAGAGGGCCACTGCAGCCTTGCTATGTGACTGGAAAGAAGAAGAAAAAACAGCAACCAGGCCGTGTGTGTGGCCAATGCCACTGCCCTTTCCTTCCCACCCCTGGCATGCCTGTCATGTCAAGAGTTCACTGGCTAGGGAAGCAGAGTCCGAGAGGAGCGGGCCAGGAATCTCTCTCTTCCTGCTGTACTTGCCTGGAACGAATCTTCCCCAAACAAAACTATCTGATTCTTCAGCTTTGCAAATTTCTTATTTTAAGGGGTAAAGCAGCCAATGCAGGCAGCACAGGAGCAAAGGACCAGCTAGCCATGGGTGTAGTTATGCAGGGATGGGGGGGCATGCAAGACACATATCCCAATTTCTTCTTTCCTGCAGATCCAGAGTCATGGATCAAGGGGGGCAGGGTTCTGGTGGATCAAGGGGATTGAGCATCCCACAAGAAATTTTAGCACAAATTTTTGCCACCGCCCATCATTCCTGGGGGATGGGCGACACGAGACACTGAGCCCCATACCGCTAAAAGACCGCCTTTCCTACCATTCTCTGTCACGGCCCCCGAGGCCGGCTGGCAGTGCCCTCCTGTGCGTTCCACCCGATACGACAAGGGCTCACAGGGGGTGGCATTCTTGGTTGCTGCCCTGACGTTGTGGAACTCCATGCCCCTGGAGGTTCATCCGGGCCTGAGTGTTTTTCGGAGGCGGTGTAAAACTTTTCTTTTTAGTAAAGCGTTTGGCGGATGGGGGTAGGGATTCGGCGGGAGGTTGTTGGGGTGTGTGTGTTGGGGTTTGGGGGGTAGGGCTCTTTTGGTAACATACAATTTATGTTTTTTGTAAGCCACCTTCAGCTTTCGGGGAAGGCAGGGTAAAAATGTTAATAACAATCAAACAAAAAAACAAGAACAACACAGGAACATGCTGGAAGCAGAAGTGGGGGGCAGCTTTCCTTACAGTCACTACACACTTCATTTTGGTGGCCCACAGTGAATGATTTGCTGATCAGCGAGTGAGATGTGCAGTATGTCTGTCATTAAACTGACACGAGACACGGTTTGGAAGAGGTACAGCTGGCTGCGATGGTAAGGCCAGCTGAGCTGAAAATCCCAGAAGGACGGCTCCTTCGTCTAGTTGTGGAACTCAGTCACCTGAGATCAGCTGATTTCAAGTCTACCCAATCAACCTAGAAGCAGAGATGGCACCTAGGGGTATGTTCTCCTAATCAGCTTTTCCTTTAATGCATTTTAACCAGCCTGTTGTTTTTACAATATCGGGGTGGTTAACTGGAGGGACATTGTACCCCACGTCAGAAGAGCGGTTCAAGCGTGCTAGTAACTCTGGAATAATTAACACGGATTGGAGAAGTTTACGGGGAAGAACACATTCTTACACCTCAATGGCATCTTGCTTGCAATCCACAAATAAATGGGTTTTGACTGAGCAATGAATTGTAGGGCCCAGCAAAGAATGTGATCCTATGCTGGTGGCCATGCTAAGACTTGTGACATGACATTGATGAGGAAACTGGGAATTCAGAGAGAGAGAGAGGATTAGATCATAGGACATGTGTCATGTTGAGGTGGATGTGAAAAGAAAGAGGCATTTGAGCTGAAATCAGCCAGTGCTTTCTTGCAACATCTCCCCAACATCCTATCATTATAATATCAGGAGCTGACTAAACCAGGTTGCTGGTGTTCCCAGGCGATGTTGCCGGTGTTGCTGGTGTTCCCACTGCCTTGAGTGGTTGGGGAATAGATAGCTTTGCCGCCCTGTCCTTGCGTTTGGAGAAAGCAGGGCAAACCAGGATGGATGGTTCAAGTTGCCTTGATTAAATCGCTTCAGCTATCAAATCAGATCCAGGTCTCCTAACCAATGCTCTGTGTTCGCGTGCATGTGTAATGAGGAAGTACTGTCTTGCTTTGAGTTCTCTTTGTTCCTAAGAACTCCAGGCTGAATTACAGATAGGTTTCCCGTGGGGCAGGTGGAGGGGCAGGAGCAGAGTTAGGTGAAATTGCTTTACATACCAGCCGCACACGCAGCGGTCTCCCATCCCTATTCAATTATTTAAAGCTCTAATGTGCATCCCCTCTAGGATAAAGTGCAAACCGTCCAAGGGTTAGTGACAGCTGCAGAGGCATCCAGATCGCATAACGTGGGGGTGATTGGGGTCATTCTACAGAAGCCTGCCTAGCAGTACCCCCGCTCTGGCTGTGGGACCTGCCACCCAAGGGGCCTGCTGGAAGGATCCCAGGGAGGGTTCGTTCGTTGGCTTGCTTTCGTTCCACTCAGCACATCACTTTTGAACTCTTGGGGTGGGAGGGTGTGCAGCCTCATGGCACATGTCTCTCAGACAAAGAGATGTCATCTCGGAGGCTTTTGGACCCCAGGCAGCTGCAGCGACTGGAGTGCCCAACCTGCGTGCCTCTCTCTCTCTCTCTCTAGCCAACACCCAGGGGAAACGTACCAGCAACTGAGCTGATTCACTCTCCTCCTTTTTGGCAGCCTTGGCCGGGGATGTTTCTTATGGGGGAAGACCAGGCCCCTCTTCCTCCCCATCCTGAGCATAAACCCTTCCAAGCCCTTCCGCCAAGGGGTGCCCTATCCCCACTGACTCACTTATCGGGAGATGTGTCCCAGTTTGTTGCCTGGTTGGGGGATTTGTTCCGGTTTGGTTTTGTCTGCTGGGGAAAAGCATTTCCAGTGAATTCCTACATAGCCCCCATAGATCCCTGTGTAGCTAGCTCTCACACAATTCAAACACGAAGAGGAGTATAGGAGCCTCCTTCTCTCACACACACACACACACTTTTCCAGGCATATTTTTAAAAAATAAAATAAAAAATAATGCGTTGATATTCCCATATTATGAAAGGTGATTTTAAAAAAAACAACCCAATCCAGCCAGCCCTCTATCGGATTGCTCTGAACAGCGCCCCCTCGCGGGCTTTAGGCCCTGCTGTCAATTGCCAACAACAAAAGCCAGTCTCGCTGCAATCAGCTGGATTTTCTCTCCCCTTCAACGGTTCGCCCCCTCCACCCGGTCACAATTTGCAAAGCCCGGATCATTGCAAAGCCACCCTGCTTATTCAGCACTCCAACACAAATGCATTAACGGCCCCCGCCTCACCCCGCTGTCGCCTTGCAGAGAGCTAGGGGCATTACAGACGTTTGCATTTGCTTGCAGCAGAAAAGCCCTATTAGGGGCCACTGCACCGATTTCTATAGAGTACCCCACCCCACCCCGCGGCCCAACTGCAACCCAATAAACCATCCCTTCCAACGGCCCCTGCTAAATTTACTCGGCTAGTCACGATGAGCCGGTATTAATAGCAGTGCAAAGTGTGTCTGTGTGTGTGCAGCACACACACACCCAGACCCAGCCGGGATCTCCTACAGGGGAAGGGATCTACTCACACCACTAGCCTGGAGATGATCCATGACACCATGACGCTGCTGCTGGGCCCTTTTGGGGAAGGGGGGGCAGGGAGGGGGGTCTCTCTCCGCCTGGGAATAGGTCGGTCGGTCTGTCCGCTGCTGCCACCAGAATGAGCCGGGGAAAGTGCTGCTCACCCATTCGGCATGGCAGCTCCGGATCAGCGCAGCCTCACTCAGCAGCAGCCGGGAGCAGCCAAGGCTCCTGATGGGGAAGGGCAGGGCTCTTTGCAACTGGTTCCCCCCGCCCCCTAGGAGGCGATCAATGGGGGGCAATGCCCAGCCCCCCTGCAAGCTCCCACCCATAGAAATCAGGGGCTTTCATGCTGGCAGACTGAAACTCGCCTGGCTTTTCACAGCAGAATGGAGCCTGCTCCCTCCATCTAGTGGGTCTCATGCAGCTAGATTGTAAGCTCTCTGGGGCAGGGACCCTGTCTATCTTGTTTTTTGTAAAGCGCCAGGTACATCACTGGTATAATATAAATGGTAATAATAATAAATAATTAAAATTAACACTCAGGTGTCAGAATCAGATCCATGGAGAAAATAAATTGGGGTCCCAATACAGGGTCCCTCATCCCCCTGCTACAAGTTTTGAAATCGATTTCCACACACGTTCCTTGCGCTGTTTCGTTTACTCACATGAGTTTTCTTTGGTGATATACATGAATGGGGTGGGGTGAGGGGGTTGTGCGTGTGCAGGATGTCTAGTGGCTTGATACAACTGTCCTCCCATTTCTGATTTCGGGGGGCAATGTAAGGCCAGTCTTTTTGGCCAGGGTGTTTGGCAGGAGAGTCTAGAAGGTAGGAGGATTCCTAGGGGATTTTTCATGCAGTTTATATGGGGTTTTATGCTGTAACTTGCCCTGAGCCTTAGGGGATGGGTGGAACATAAATGAATTACATAAAAGCAATAAATTGCCTTCCCTGCTGCCTTGTCAGGCCTGATGTTCCCAAAGCCCACCCAGAACAAACCAGCCTAGCCTAGTGGATAGAGGGTGTGGGACTTGGATCGGGGAGATCCGGTTTCAGTCCCATCTTTGCCCGACTCCTATCCAGTCTCATGCCACCCCTGGAGCTAATCAGCACCCCACCCTCTCCCCGGTCAGCAATGCCACCCACGTTGGGAATCACTGAATTAAACCATTTGGATTCTTCCATGGTTCTGCTGCCACCTCATGGATTGTGACCCCCAGGGGGAGCCCCTCCAGCAGCGGCATCTCTAGGGAGCGACCCCTCTGATCAGGCCCCCCAGTGAAATTGACGCGCTCAGTGCTTAATCATGTAGATGTGAACTAGAGTCACCTCTCTGATTATATTTTAATGTAATCTAACTAATATTAATATTCAAATTTAAATTTTATTAAGGATACTAGCAGATGCCATAATCCACAACACACACACACACAGCAAAACAAATAAATACCACAATATAAATACAGAGCAGAATACATCATTTTTTACTGGACAGCCCCAGTAAAACCTACACCACAAGACCTCTGCCTTAAGGGCGAATGCTGCTAACCAAGGCCACATTCTCTTGTTGGAATATCCAAGGTTTTCTCATAATTGGAAAAGAATTTAAGAGAGGAAGGGAGTGGAAATAGAAACTGGGTACTAATATAATTACATGTGACATTCCATAACATGCGGTCGGCCAGGGGCGTCCTCCTCAAGGTCCCCCGGGTCTCTAGTGTGCCGACCTTGCGGAGGGTGTTTTCTGCGGCTGTGCCGCAGCTGTGGAACTCCCTCCCGTCGGAGATCCGCTTGACCACCGACCTCTCCTCTTTCCGTAGACAGTGTAAGACCTGGCTGTTCCACCGGGCCTTTCCTGAGGGAGACGGGGTGGGTGGCTTGGGTTAGGGACGGTTGGGGTTTGAATTGTTTTTTATTGGGGGATTTTAGGTTGTTTTAATTGTATTTTGATGTCATTTATTTTAATCTGTATTTTAAAATGTTGTTAGCTGTCCCGAGGTGCTTTTAGCAGGAGGGGGCAGCATATAAATGTTATTAATAATAAATAAATAAATAAACATCATGAACTGTGTCTTCTAATACCTACCCAGCAAGCACAGCATCTCTCCTCTCGGGGCAACCCCGCTCTGCGACCCTCAGTAACTGCACAGGGTGTTTGTTCGAGCACTCCTTCTGAGACCAACTTGCAAATATTTCCCCAGCCCACTCCCCCCATTAGTATGTCTATGTATATATAAGGGGGTCAACTGTGAAAAACAGACCACGGCCCAATCGATTTGTTGTGCGACGTCACAAAACCTTTGAAACAACCACAGTTCATGGTCGTTTTTACGTGGATGGAGGTGGGGTGGGGGATGGGTGTTTAGCCGCGGTGGGTGGAGCCAGTGTACGTGTTTGTCGACACAAGCCCACCTCTGCCCACGGAGCCTCCTCCGGTGTTCCGGAGGCTTTCGTGGGTGGCGGTGGATGCTGCGCGGGACCCATCCCGCTCAGTGTTCACACAGCCGAACACCGAGCAGACACCCATCCACCGCCAGCCGTATACATGGACGCCCTGCCCACGAACACTGAGCAGAGGGGGTGGGGGGCATCCATGTAAAAATAGCCTGATTGGGAAAATAGTCTAATATTCTGAGGAAAATAATAACCAAATCCAGTATGTCTTGAGGTATTAATCACAAAAGAGAGCAATGGAGTTTTTCTGGAAGGGACCAAACAGTAATCCTCAATGAGGCATGTTTCAGTAAATTTACGAGGCGAGTGGGTCAAATCTTTGAACCAATAAGCTAACACACTCTCCAATAGTGGTTTTAGAAGCTATGGACTCTATACCTGTCCTGAAACGCAGTGAGGCTTCCAGGAAGGATGGCGGTAAGCCAAGTAACAATCTTAAATACTTATTCTGGGGCACCTCCGCTTCATCCCCAGCTGCAAAGCCCCAAATCTCTGCTCCGTGCAATAGCTGTGCATTTACTTTTGCCTCGTGGGCCCTCGGTGGAGCTTGTAGCGATCTTCCCACGACCAAGGCATGAAATTTCCGAATAGCCCCTGCAGCTTGGGATGCCTTGACAAACTGGAGATGGGTATTCCAGAAAGGAGGGGGGTAGAGAGTAATAGGCCCAGATATTTATACCTTTTGACTGTTTCTAACTTGTTCTGTGCCAACCATCAGGAAACTTGTTTTAACCCCCCCCCCCCTCCAGCCAATACTTTAGTTTTATTATAATTAATGGACAGCGTGTTGAGAGAACAGAACTGCTTGAACCCAGACAAGGCCCTTTGAAGGCCAATCGGAGTTCTAGATATAAGAACGGTATCGTACACATACATCAAGATGGAAACCAAGGACGACAAGTTTGGTGGATGAACCTCTCCATCCAACATACGACCAATGATGTCATTCATGACTATGTTCAATACTAATTGAGCCAATATAGAACCCTGCTGCACTCCTTTCTCAGTAGGGATCCTAGGAGATTATATTTGATTGTAGTAACTAACATTAGTATCAATATTAATACTTTTAATGTTTAGAAGTGCATGTGTGTGAAGTGGATTTGGGATTGTTAAGATGTTATTTGTATTTTATTCTCTGTAAGCCACCCTTTTTAAGAGAAGGGTGAGATAGGAGTCGGACTCTTAGCGTGATAATTCCCATAGCTGCCTGTGCTTCACTGCACTAGTGCCGTGGATGATGCAGACAGACTCACAGCAGAAAGAAGCCTTTCACATGGTACAAACAATGTCTGTGAGGGATTTCTCACGCCTGTTTAAGCCTTGGTTGCCAGGTGAAACCTTTTGGAGTAAAAACGCATCTCTGTGACCGCAGGGCTGGTCCTGCTTAAGGTCAGCCACGAGGGCACAGAAACTGGTGCCGATTTCACACAACGAAGAAGGACGTGTGGGGCTTTCTGCTGTTCTCAACTCTTCATGGAGAGCTGCATGAATGTGCCCTCAGGTTCCGGACAGCCACGTGTGCTCAGCGGCGGTGAGCATTACTGATTCGGAAACAAACGCCATTCCAACTGGACTGCCGTGGCCTTTGGACAAACAGAATAACTTGGTTAAGACGCCTTGGTGGAACGAGCCGGCCCCCTGCGATTCCTTGCAGGATCCACCCCTCAACCGGGTTACATTTTCTTTGCCTCAAAAGTGCTTTGCGTTTATTCACCGCGGGCAAGTTCCCAGATCAACACAGTCCAATGCTCTGAGCCCTTCTCTGGCCTCCCAGTCCGAGGCAAAAGCCTATCTTAGACTCGCAGCCAGCCTGAGGGGACTCCAGTCTGACTCCCTGCCAGAAGGAAGCACGGCGTATGGTGCCTTGGCATGTGCCAGCCTCCTGCCCGCTTCAGCTGACAAGGGGTTATACAACTTTTAAAATGTTAACTCCTAAAATAGTAATAGAACACACAAAGTACATCTTAACACAAGGGTATATGCATTTTTTAAAATTTATTTTTTTTAAAGGAAAATTGGGTCAGAAGGGAGTTAGCTGCAGCAGAGATTTACAAAGAAGCTGGCTCTTTTCCCCTGCCCACCCTTAGCTCACTGAGATGCTATCACTCAATAATCCCGTCACCAAAACAATTCGTTTTCCCTGTTTAAACCACCCTAGTCACACATGCAAATTGCAGCTTAAAGCTATAGCGGTTTGGCTTTTAAACAGGGAGGAAGTCCTAACTCTCACATCACAGTAGGGTCACAGGGTTATCTGGTTACTGGCCTTGACCTGTTGACAGAGCCCTACTTTGATCAGCCATCTAGGAATGGAGGAGGTGCAGCCAAAGCTGTAATTCGTTACACCTTCCCTTGCCCAGTTCTGTAGTGATAGTTGGGTCCTGTACTTATAGTCCCATCATACTGGGTCTATGGTCGAATTCTTAAGGGTGGAGTGTCACGGGTTGGAGGGTTCTTAAGGGTTGGAGGGTCCACACCCCCACTTTACCGGGTTTGAGTGACTCAGTTTCCCTTGTTCACAGCCCTCTTGGATTAGTTTCTGGCTAATTCAAGTCTGCCGCAGGGACAACTCCTTTGTCACTCAAGGGCCCGATCCTTCCCGTTTACAGACTCTTTACTCTCTGGGTTCACAAGAGCTTGAGGGCTCTTGTTGATCACTTGTGTTCCAGTGTTAGACACAGACACTTCTTCATAAAGATAAGAAGTAAGTTTATTGATTACATAAGCAAGATAGTTGATACAGAGTGGTTACTAGAAATCAAAGGTAAATATAACGCATTCCTGATCTATACTGGTTGAGTTCCTAAATAAGCATCTTACCCTACA
>QEPC01005526.1:516602-590884 GCA_003113815.1 Sphenodon punctatus
GGGGGCAGTTGAGGGCTGGGTGATGGGAACTGGGTGGGGGATAGTTGGGAGGCTGGGGGCCTGGGTGAGGGGGGAGCATTGGGGGAGTTAGGATAATTGAGGCAGTTGGGGGACTGGGTGAATGGGGCTGGTGTGTGAGGGAACACATGGGGGAGGAGTGGGGGTAGTTAGGGTGGTTGGGTATGTGCGGAGGTAGTTGGGGGGGGGACTGTGATGGGGCTTGAGGTGAGTGGGGCAGGCTGGTAGGTGGGGTAGCTGTGTGGTGGTAGGTGAGGGGGAGCAGTTTAGGGAATTGGGGTGGGACAGTTTGAGGAGGGGCAGTTGGGGTGATGGAGATGGGGTAGCCATGGGGGGGATTAGGTGGGGGCAGTTGGGGTAACTGGAATTGCTAGTGGAGGCGGGCATTGGTGTCTGGTGATGGGGTGGCAGGGTTGAGGTGACTGGGTGAGAGGGTAGTTGTGTGGCTTTAGGGGTTGAAGGATGTGGGAGAAGTTGGGGGTGGTTGTGTAGATTAACTGTCAGACTGGGCCATTGGGAGTGATTGGGTGAGAGGGTTTGGGGTCGAGGGAGCAGATGAGGCAGTAGGGTTGACTAGATGAGTGACAGTTGGGGTGAGTGCTGCTGAGGTGTCTGGTGACGGGGCAGGGTGGAGTTGGTGTGACAGGGTTACTTGGGGGGCTGGGGGCTGCTGGTGTGTGGGGGGGATTGGGGTGATGAGTAGTTATATGGGGTGGAGTGACGGGGAGCGGCGCTTGAGTTGGCTGGGGGTGTTGTGGGGAGGTTGGGGGTGGCTTAGAAGAATGCTTGGGAAAGGGGGGATATCTGAGCAGGGGAGGGGAGCAGTAGAAGTAGCTGGGGCAGTTGGCTGAGTGATGTGGGTAGCTGTATGGCGGTAGGGGGAGTTGGCGTGTCTGGGATTGCTGGTGAGTGGGGGTGAGGGGAAGAGTTTGGGTGGCTCTGTGGCTTGGTGGCGGAGGAGAGTGGTGGGTTAAGCAGTTGGTAGTGGGAGTTGGCTGTGTGTGGGGTGACGGGGTAGCTGGTGGAAGTGGAGTAACTGGGCGAGGGGGGCAGTTGCAGGTAGCTGAGGAGAACAAGGGGGTTGTGGGGAGGAGTGGGGGGTAGGTATGCCGGGTTGCTCTTTGACGGTAGTAGGAGGCCATTGGTTTTGCTGTGTGGGGTGATGGGGTGACTTGAGTTCAGGTGAGGGGGGCATCTGTGAATGGCTACGGGAGCAGCAAGGGGTTGGGTGGGAAGAGCAGTGGGGTAGTGGGAATGGCTCTGTGGCCGTAGACAGTTTGGGGGAGTTGGGCTGAACCAGGGCGGGGAGCAGTGATGGTGGAGGGAACAGTGGCGCTGCCAGAGGAGAGGGGTGGATGGGAGGTTTGAGATGACTAGGAGCAGTGAGGGTATTTGGGGTGAATTTTAATGAGGGGTGTGTGAGAATGAGCTACTTTCTCCCTTAGAAGGAGTCTTAATTTGTCCTGGCTTTTCTTAGCGAGAAGGGCTCCCTGTTAAAACCCACAGGATCTGTACAGTTGTCTTGGTGATCTTTTCTCCTCTTCCCTTTCAACCCTCCCTGACTAAAATAATAATGTTAACGTTTCTCCCCTTCACAAAACTCTACAAATGCCTAAGGCAGTTCCTTTAATTACCCCCATCGGCTAACCCCTGCTCCTCCCCAAATCTCGGCCAACCGCAGGAGTGCGACCCAAGGGCTAGGCTCGTTAGATGGGTTAGTGGTTCCCCTTAAAAGGGGTTTGTCTGTCTGGTACATTTGTTTAACACCATTACTGCTTGTTTTTGTGTGTGTGTGTGGTCGTCTTCTGGGGGAAGCAGGGCTCCCAATGAGGTAAAACAATGCTGAGCCTTGGGACGAGCTGGCCCTTGCTGGTAGGAAAGCGGTTTCTCAGTTTGTCTGAGGAGGAAAATGCTGTTTGGGATACTGATCGTGTCTTGGAATGGCCCTGGAAATCTGGCAGAATCAGGACAGTTTCACATGCAGATATTTTCTGCCAAGACCTAAAGGTAAGCCTGAATTACCTAAGAGACCTCTGAAATACGATAGAATAATGTTTAAATTGTGAGTTTTATCTCTCGGATGACCTTGTATTTTGCATTGGAGTGTATTGGATTCTTTGTTTGTTTTTTATTTTTAGATTACACAATGTTTAACGTGATTAAGAAGCAAATACATGTTTGTTTTTATTAAGCAAAATTAGCTACTCATCTGTTCAAAAGCAACTTGCTGAAATGTCAAGTAAAGTTGTAGACTATCAATTGGTATCTGCTCTGGGAAAAGTGAGGTTTGTCTCTTATCCCACTTGACAAAGATTAATTGCCAGTTGCTCTTTTGCTTAAGCAAACGATCTCATCAGCGATGGATGTGTGACTTAATAGTGTTAATTAACTTTTCCTTATAAGTGGCAAGGGAGACTATAGACTACAATTACTGGCTATTGTAGCAAGTTTAATTGTTTCTCATTAATATTCAGTTTTTACTCTGTCCTTCCCTCAAAGGCTCAGGGTGGCTTACAAAAGCATATTAACGCCCCCTCTCTCATTTTATATCTATCTGTCCAGCTATAGAGGGGTTTTTAATATACTTTTATATAAAATTATATATATAAAATTATAATTTAACCCTCCCCTAACCCAGCCCACCAAACACCTGGCCAGCAGGCTTGGACTTTAGGTGGATCTCCAATAATTGTGGAGCAGCCACAGAGAACGCGCCTTTGTGTGCCCTTGTACGAACCTCGCAGGCAGTTGGTACTCGCAAGAGGTAGCCCTCGGCCAACCTCGGAGGTCACAATGGAGCATGAGGAAGAGGCAGTCTTTCAGATACTTGCTAATATCCGGTGGCATACTGAATGAATGCACTGCAGTAGGTGGGCCATATTATTTTCTTGATAGACCATCTAGTCTTTTAGTGGACAATTCCTACTCATGATCATGCAAATGATCTAACTTCCCTGCCCCTGACATAATCAAATACTCATTTGAGGACAGCAATTGGTTACCTGGAAACCTAATCTTGAAACTGTATTAAATGTATTTTTAGCTGATTTGACAGTAGTTTATTAGGTGGAAATGAGATTGCTGCTGGTTCGTGTTAACACTTTACACAAGGGCGCTAAGCAGAACTGAAACCAATATGGTAACTGACAGCTTCTCCTGCTTCATTTTGGCTGCTGCTATTCATGATTCCCTGCTTCAGTTGCCTGCCCATTCCAGCTTCAAAATGGGGGAAATGATCTGTGTAAATGCCCACGCATTTTGTAAGCCAGCTGGCACAAAGATAGCATATGCACGCACTAGGAGGAATAGAAACCCAGGACTCCCACTGGAGTAACTACTGAACCACACTGGGCAGTGCCTTCTTAAGGCTCTAACCAACAGCTCTTTATGCAAGCAATATGCAAAACTCTCCTCTGTGACTGAGCTAGAAGGGTGTGGGAGGGGACAGACAGCAGTTTCTCAGAATGAAAAGGAAAGGCCAAGAGTAAGTCTGATTTAGTGCAGGACTGGCTTGTGTAGACACCAGAGAATCTACCACACAGAAAAGCAACTTTAGATATGCAAGGAATCACACCTTCAACCTACCCCAAGGTCCAGATTTGAACCTTGGACTTATTGGTCACCTCTTCTTTGGGGAAAGAACTGTGAAGTATAGGAGGAAGGGCTGACTCCCAAGAGAAGGACTCTGCATAGTATCCAATAAGCTTGTCGGCACTTGTAAGGCTGCCACAGCAGTAGCGTTGTGGCTGGGTAGCTAAGGTTTGTTTCTTTTATGTCTAGGGCCCTGGGTTCTAGTCTACCTCTTTATAGCATTAACTCTTAGCTTGTTTTCCTTTCATTAAATAAAAATGAAGGAGCAGCTCCTAGTCTTTCAGGTTAGGTGCAAGCCTTCATCCAAAATCAATGGGAGATGAGCTTTCATTTTGGGGAGGAGACAATAGCAATACAGAGGAGACTAGAACCCAGGAGGGAAGGTTTGGCTGTTCAATGAGCTATTGAAAAAAATGGATGATATTTGCAAAAATGAAATTTCAGCCCTGCTGCTAAACATTTTAGGAACTACTAAGGAAGTACATAAAATGTCTACCAGAGAGGATTTCATAATAGCAATGGGGTTTTCTCCCATGCATAACTTAATTTTTTTTTAAAATAAATAAATCTGTTACATTTCTTTTTTTGGCTCTAGAATGTGATAACTTGTGCTACTTCTAATAATGAGGAAATATTTATCTCCTTATCAGGGCAGTTACTGTTTTCTAACTTCTGTATGATATGTGAACTTGGATGTTCTCTATAGTTAGTCTCAGCCTTCCAGGGGATGATATTTTGATCTCTCACACCATCTACGTAGAGGTGTTGCAGGGAGAACTTTCAGTCTCTCTCAGTATAGAGATGAGAAGCTTCTATCGGTATAGATTCTTTCTTTGGTACTGAGAAGGAGCAGGTGCTGCTTGGAGTTTCCAGAGCTTTGCTTTGAGCCCTATAGCTCTGCTAGAAGAGATTAAATTGGATGCATTCTTCAGCAGAAGGGTTGGTATGAAAGAAGCCTCCAGGACATAAGGGCAAAGGAAACAGTTGTGACAACAAAGGGTTTTTGTACAATAGCCCCCCCCCCCAAAAAAAAAACCATACCCATGGCAATAGGGATTTGTGGAAGAGACTCTAAAGGGACGATCTCTGAATAACTTGGAGAGTCAAAGTTGGATTTTAGTGCAGCTGCTGCTCAGTCACCAGAACCTTTTCTGCTCTTGGCTGCTGCTTCCAAGTGCGCCAATGTAAAATAGTGATTGTGGTGAGCAGAGATCGCAAACCAACTTGAAAAGAGCATGTTTCCCAATCTCTATTCATTTTAAAGTCTTTAATCTTGCTAATGATGACCTATCTTAGTGCTTTTCCCCCCTCTGTTGACTGTCTTTTGCACTTTGCTCAGTTTAGCTAATGAAAAGACTAATTAGTCTTGTCCTGGTTCTGTTTGGTTTCAGTGTGTTTGTGCTAGTAGGTTGCCACAGGGTTAGAGTTGCATGCTTTGTAAGGACAGAGCAGGCTGGGGAATATTTTTCCCTCCTGGGGCAACTTTGAAAATTAGTACGAGCTCCGAGGGCCGGCCAGAAGTTGGGGGGAGAGGTGCTTAAGGGGTGCCATACCCTCCTCTCTGCTCCCTTACCCAGAGCTCCGTCTCTGTGCTTGGGACTAGGAAGTGGATCCGAGGGCCAGAGCCAGGAACTAGAAAGGGGCTAAAGGTCTTCATGGCCTTGCTCCCCCATATCTCTCTGCTCTTGTATCCGGCCATGCTCCTGCCCAGGAGCTTCGTTCCTCCTCTGCCCCCACCCTCGCCTGTTCACGAACCCCTTGCTCCTCGAAACGTCTTCACCCCTTCTCTCTTGCTGCCCCCCCAGGCCTGGAACTCCCTCCCTGGATACCTTCGCTCTGCTCCCTCCCTCCCAATTTTCAAATCCCTCCTGAAAACCCACCTCTTCCGCCAGGCCTTTCCCTAGCTCGTCATGAGTGAAACTGCCTCCTTTCCCCCTCACTCAGAATTTAATTACCTGTAACTAAGCAACTTCTCAACTTCATGAATGTACTCCCATCTTTCCTGATGTTTACGTCTCCCCTTCCCTTGTGTCTCAGATTGTAAGAGGTAGGGACCTGTCTCTGGCTGTGGACTGTACAGTGCCAGGTGCATTGCTGGACCTATATAATAAATAAAACTAGCCACGGGGTGCATTTGGTCCCCGGGCCTGAGGTTCTCTACCCCACTGGAGGAGTTAATCCAAAATAGCTTTAATCATTTTTTTACTTTACAAAAACCTAACTTTCTATAGCTGCTTCGTCTGGTGGTTCAGACGCAGGGTGTGTTCTCCCTCATGGCCAGAAGGAGGCAACACTGGCTTTTGACTGGGCATGTGCAGGGAGAGCACGCCCTCAATCCCCAGTTGAAAGTCTGTCTCCGGACAGATAGGAGCTCTGCCCCCGTTTAGATTTCCTTGCCCCATTAGGGGCTTAGTTAATTTAATTAATTCATTTAACAGGGATTCACCTCCCTTCCTTCTACGGTGCCTCAGAGAGCCAACTCTGCAGCAGCACCCCACACCAAATCCCCCCCCTTGACATGGAGGAGATCCTAGCAAGAGGCCCTAAAGAACCGGGGAGAGAACTGCCATCTGACCAGGGCCTTAAACTCGTTAAAAGGGCGGAGAGAGTTCTCAGAATTACTCCCAAAGTCCCAAAAGAAAGAGGCTTCTGACTCCTCGGAGGAGGAGGATGACTCTGACAGGGAATATATCCCCCGCCTATCCAATACCTCACGTGGGGGTCACCTTGGATAGGGCCTTTGAAAAAATCATTACAGCTCAGTGGAAAACCCCCCCACTAGATCATCCCAGCTCTCTCGGCCGTAACAAGCACTGTATGAATTTAACAAAGTGACCCAACTTTCAAAGTGCCCTAGATTGGTGCAGCAGCTGTGTCCCTAGTGCGACAATCCATCTTTCCAGCAGAAGGAGACCTGCTCACAAAGGATGCCACCGATAAGGGGGTGGAACTTGGCCTTAGAAAAAGTTATGAGGCTTTAGCTAACATACTACGTATGGCTACAACAGCCTCCTATGTCTCCAGAGCTATCATGAAGTGGTTTAAACTAGGCAAGGACCATGAATTATCTGAGTTGATGTCCTGCAAGCTCACCATGAATGTCACCTTGGCTCACGCCTTCTTGACTTGTCTATGGATGCCATCACCTGGGCACCTGGTGGCCAATGTAGCTGCCAGGCACAGAATCTGGATTCGCTCCTGGCAGGCGGACACGCATGCCAAAAGCCTTTTAGTTAATGGTCCGTTTAAAGGAGGAAAACTGTTTTGTCTCTGCCCTCGACAAGGCCCTCGCTGAGGCCTCGAATAAGGAAAAGAAACACTCAGTGAATCAAGTCCAATCAGATGCTCTGCCATGACCCAGGAAATTCAGAGACTTTTGGAGATTGGAGCAATAGAATGGGTTCCCATGGCGGAGGAGGGAAGAGGGCTTTACTCTCTCCTCTTCCTGGTACTGAAGAAGGATGGAACATGGAGAGTGGTCCTAGACCTAAAATGGCTAAACCGGGCACTGAGGTCTCAGAAGTTCAAGATGGAGACACTGTCCTCCATTTGTCTCTCCCTCTCCAAACGACTGGCTCGCATCCTTGGACCCGAAGGATGCCTACCGTCCTGTCCCCATCCTTTAGGTTCACAGGAAGTGGCTCCGCTTCTGCTATGCGGGACGCCATTGGCAGTACCGAGCTCTCCCCTTCGGCCTCGGATCATCACTCTGGACATTCACCAAGGTGCTTATCCCCTTGATAGCGAATCTAAATTTATTTCAAAGACGTGACCATTGGTCATTGTCCACAGCGCCAAAATGATCGCGAATCTGTGCCTGGAGGGCATAGCACTTTCCCCTTATCTTGACGATCTGCTCATCTGTGCCTCGTCTGAGCACTTAGCTCTATGCCACGTGCAACGGCCCATCGACTACCTTGAGTTTCATGGATTCCTCATCAACAAGGCCAAGAGTAATTTGGCCCCGAGACAATCTTGAACACCTGGGAGTAATAATCAACACCCTTCAAGACAGGGTATGCGTCCCTCCACAGCAACAGGAAAAGACCAGGAGACTCATCGCTGCCGTACAATCTCCACATCGACATACAGTTCAAGTATTAACGTCTCTCCAGAGGCTGATGGGTATCCTGCTTCCGACACCTTCAGTAGGCCCATTTCCATTCTCGACCCCTTCAGCGCCTCCTTCGCCCATGGCAGGCGCACATCCTTGCCAACACCCGGGTGAGCATAACGGTAAACCAGAGAACTCTGGATTCCCTCACATGGTGGGAGGAGCCCCACCTATTTGAACCAGGAGTCCCTCTGCTGGATCCCATCAGGTCGGTAATTACCATGGACGCTAGCTTACTTGGCTGGGGGGCCTGGTCTGTGTTGGATCTGATCCACAGCATCAACTGGCTGGAACTAAAGGCCGTTTGACTCTCCCTGCAGCACTTCGTGCCCCTGATGGAAGGGCACCACATGATGGTTTTCATGGACAACATAACCGCTCTTGCTTACGTGAACAACCAATGGGGCTCACGGTCCCGAGCACTGCAGACAGAGGCAACGTGATTGTTGGAATGGGCAGAAAAGTGCATCCTATCCCTGGTAGCACTTCACACCCGGGGCATGGACAATGTACAATCGCACTGGCTAAGTCGAGAAACTGTGAACGCGAGGAAATGGTCCCTCAGCAGGTCCGCCTTCCAGCAGAGTTTCAGCCATCCAATTCTGGACCTCTTTGCTTCTCTGTTAAATGCCAAGACGGACTGCTTCATGTCAAGGGGACACCATCTCACTGCCGAGGTGCAAGACGCGCTCAATCACTCGCGGCCCAGGGGTTTCCTTGACGCCTTTCTCCCTTTCCTTCTCATAAGCCGGATGATACGCAAGTGCAAAATGGAATGAGCCAACGTAATCCTAGTGGCCCCCTATTGGCCTTGCAGGCCGTGGTTCATGGGCCTAGTGAACCTGTCAGCCGTGGAGTGGGTGGAATTCCCTTCAGACCTGAGCCTTCTGTCTCGGGGTTCCTGAGACTGGCTCCCTGGCTGTTGAAACTCGGATACTTGGAGAAAATAATTAAGACCCTTCTGGCATCTAAGCACAAATCCACTAGGCGAATTTATCAATGTACCTGGGTGGGTGTTTAACTGGTGTCGGGTCAATCAGGTGTCTACTCGCGCTCCATTGATTGCTCAGGTCCTACAATTCTTACAAGAAGGCCTGGACAAGGGCCTGCACCCCAATATGCCTTCTAGGCAGCTGGCTGCATTGCGGACTGCCCTGGACCCTTTTGTGCCAAAGGTTAACTTTAGCTTCCATCTGGGACAGGAGGTAATTCTTCCTTCCTTTTTTGCCCTTGCCCCCAGCACCACTTGGAAAAGTTGTAGTATACTTTGGACCTTCGTCGGGCTCTCAAGATCTACCTGGCTCGCACCAAGTCCTTTAGACAGACTTTGAGCCTCCTGGTCAGCTATCACCCCCTCTTGAGGGGCAGGAGGGCATCTAAGATAATTTCCAAGTGGATCTCATCCTGCATAATGGATGCTTACAGGGCAGCTGGGCTTTTGCTGCCACTGAAGGTTTTGGCCCACTCTACAAGGGGTGCCACAATGAACTGGGCTTTTAGGGCGAGGGCCTCCTTTGGTGAAATTTGTAGGGCAGCCATGTGGAAGAGCCCCCACACTTTCACCAAACATTATAAGATTGACCTTCTGGATTCCGCTGAGCCGCTTTTGGCAGGCGGGTTCTACAGGGGGTCCTGGATTAGTCAGTTTCCATCTTTCCAGTGTGGGTAGTGCAGGTCTAGTTGCCGCCCGATCTTTCCCTCCCTGTTCTTAATTGTGGGTACTGCTTTGTTAGCTCCCTGTATCCGAATAACCGGACGAAGACGCTATAGAAAGGACAATGGGGTCATTTACCTTGGAAAATGTTTTTCTGTAGCTTCCGAGGGAGGTTATTCGGCCCTCCCGTGCGTCTTGATGTTTGGTTGGCAACCTCCCTAAGCTTGGCTTTCTCGGATATATTCCGGGGGACTTCTGTGTTAACTTCACCCACAATAGGATAGTTTCCTTGTTAGACCCATAGTTTTTGAGGGGACAACTTCTTGCTTCCTTTTCAAATGTCTTTAATCCATCAGCTGTTGGGCCTGAGGGCATGCTCTTCCTGCACATGCCTAGTCGAAAGGCAGTGTTCCATGAGGGAGAATGCTCCCTGTGTCCGAATAACCTCCCCCAGAAGCTACAGAAGGACAATTCCCAAGGTAAGTGACCCAATTGTCCTTTTAATATCTAAACTACCTGGAATGTTGTCGGTCCTGGTGGCTGTCTTTTCACAGCTCCTCGCCCACCGTCCACACCTGTCTAATGTTTTTTACGGGCATATCTTATCGGTTGCCTTCCTAGATCTGGTGGCGATGCGATCGCTGTCTCCTAGTTGAGTTAATTTTAGACGATACTGCCTGTGAGCAGGCATACTAGGTAATGTAAAATGTTTTTTAAGATAAGACTAAATCAGTTACCTGTAAGATTTTAATATTGCACTCACTGGCTATTTCTCTCTTCTCCCCCCCCCCCCCCCTTGCTCTTACAGGTAATATTAAAAAAAACCAAGGACAGGTTAGCAAACTTTCTTTGTCACAAAAATAGCAATTTAATTGTATGAACAGATACAGTAATAATGTGTTAAACTTCCATTACATCTAAGAGGTGATAATGGACTTGTCAAACGTAAATTTAAGATTAGAATCCGGATATTGTGGAGAAGAGGAAGTAATGGCTAACGCTGGAATTCTTTTAGAATTAAAGATGCAATTTATATAAATTAGACTGTGGTAGGGGAGAAGCCTCTCTCACTTGGGACTGTGTCACTGTGCGGTGTCTTTGACCACTTACACGGAGCTAAACACTTGTTTCATATACCAATGAAGAACTTAATAGTAGCATTTTAACTTGGTTAGTGCTTTTTTTTTTTTCTTCCCAACTTTGCTCAAATCCACTCTTGATCAAATCAGCGTGAGTGGATCGCCTTCTGCCTTAATGACTTCGCTTTTTCCTTCTAGGTGTGTGTGGAATTTGATGGCAAATCATGGAAGAGGAGAAGATTGGTACAGGTCCATAATGGTAAAATGAGAGGATTTCTAGTAGAGAATAAGTTGGTACTGGCTGACCGAAGATCTGAAACCAGTTCTACAGACACCGTTCAGTGGCCTGTAATGGTAAGTATATGGCCAGATTGACCAGCTTTAATCTGTGAAGGCCGTACGTCCTTGCTGCTGGTTTGGCAGAATTTAAGAATTTCTTGCATCTTAGTGGTCCAGCACTGGTGCAGAAGATCTGAAATTGGAGGCTCAGGTTCGGTTATTCAGCCATGTTGAGGCAGGGCCTGTGAATACTTGGAGATGTGTTTTTGTTTTTTGCATAGAAGAGATTGCTATTTTTATTCCATAATAGCATTTGTGGGGGGGCAGGGAGCTGTGTTAAGCGCTTCTAGTTTCTTTATAATCCTCGCACGTCTTATGCCAAAAGAGAATGAAGATGTGGTGCTTCCAACTTCCATTTTGTTTCTGGTAACTTTGTGTTTGCCCCTATGGGTCAATGCTCGAGTCCCATTGTCTTCCTATGGGATGGCTATCTGCCAGAAGCCAACTGTAAGAACTGACCTATGGAGGACTACTGTAGAATTAGATGTTCCAAAAAGAAATTCTCTCTAGAAAAGGGTCTTCATGACTGTTTTTCAATAAAAACAAAAAATGGCAATGCCCTCTCTCCTCTGCAATGCAATCCAGGCTTGAATTCCAGATGGAGGGTGGGTGGGAAGACGCATCTAGTTCCCCTGCTGAACAGGGTTTGCATCATTGGGGGCAGTTGGAGGAGCATTCGTGGGTCCTGCTAATTGTCTCGCTGTGCACTCAATGCAAGCAGTAGCCTTGGTGCTCACACTGGGGGCAGGGGAGAAAGTCTTTCTGGTTCCCTGCCAGCCAGTACAGCCGGAGCCTTTGCCTCTCACAGGACCCTTTTTCAGACAAGTAAACCTTCATACACCCAGGCACTTTCAAAGCTTAACTTTCTCCTTCCCAGGCACTCCTAAGCAGGCCCTGCCTTCAGCTTTTTCACACCAAGCCAGCTTCATGGCCTCGCTCTCCCTGGTAGGCTTGATGATGCTGCAGTTAAATCCTTGCAACCGTCTACAGTAGGCTCTGGTGGTGAGCTCCTTGCCTGCTCCTGGAGATCTCTCCTTGGGTCCCCAGGCTCAGCCTTTTTATTGAGTAGCTCTAGATTAGCTCACTACTCTTCCCAGTCAGCTGCAGCAACCCAGATGGCTGAGGCTTACAAAAATGTTTCACCCTACAGGCAGTTATCCTGCAAAGACTTAGTATGACCCTATACCTAAACTTGCACTTATCAAGTGCATAGTTGTCCAGTCCAAAATAAACCGAGCCCAAGCCAGAGCTTGGGATTAGGAGTGTCCAGTGACCCAGAAATGTGGCCCATCCGGAATGACAGTAACAATGTGCATGGGAACTGTGTACAAATAA
Source organism: Sphenodon punctatus (assembly GCA_003113815.1). Taxonomy (NCBI): domain Eukaryota; kingdom Metazoa; phylum Chordata; class Lepidosauria; order Sphenodontia; family Sphenodontidae; genus Sphenodon; species Sphenodon punctatus. The sequence continues at coordinate 528,733 of QEPC01005526.1, forward strand.
AAGGACGTCTGTGAATGAAAATCAGTGAGCCGTGCGGTCGGTGAGCTCCGTGTACAGCATCAGTCAAAAAGGCAAACTGAATGCTAGGAAGTGTGTTTTTTCAGACAGTGGACGATACAGTTGTGGAACTCCTTTTCAGAGAAGGCTGTGAAAGCCAGCGGCATAACCAGCTTCAAATGGAAATTGGATAAATTCTTAGAGCCATAAATGCCTACTAGTTGGGGCTTAAACCCCTGGCTACCAGTAGCTGAGAGTGGTTAGCAGGAGATGGGTCATGCCTCCGTGACCTGTACATGGACTTTTCCTGAGCTACAGGAGGTGGTCGTTATCAGACAGTGTGCTGGTCTGACCTAGTATGGCTCTTGTGGATATCGTAGATAATGGAGACACGGTGCTAATTTAGTGTTTTAGCTAATATTGGAGAATGCAGAGTGCAAATCAAGTGGTAAATATAGTCAGGGGATCCCTAAAGAATCAAAGCAAGAACGGTCCTGCAGACTTAAATGATTTATTCCTTGAAGTTAGTTTCAAAGCAAATTCTGATCCCTGCCGTGTTGGGGATTTGGCCACCACAGTGTAAAAACAAATAAAAAATCCCTCATTTAACCTAATTGCTGTGCTAAAATCAAGGATGCTGATGCTCCTGCGAGGAGAAACACGTCCTGTTCCCATCAGTCTTCAAAATCAAGGGAGGTGTTGGCTCCCCTCGTAGAGGGGTTCCGCCCTCCCGTAGCCCAGCGGGTTCGGAGTCTGGGAGTATTATTGGACTTGGATCTCTGCCTAGATTGGCAGGTGGTGGCTAAGGCTGCCTTCTGCCAGCTGTATCTGGTGCAGAGGCTGCATCCATATATTTCCAGACCCGACCTGGCCACCCTCATCCATGCCTTCGTTACCTCAAGGCTGGACTACTACAATGTGCTCTACGTGGGGCTTCCCTTGGTGCTGGTCCGGAGGCTGCAGCTGGTGCAGAACGTGGCGGCTCGTATCCTTGCAAGGATGAACCAATGGGAATGCACCGCTCCCGTGCTCTGCGCGCTGCACTGGCTGCCTATAGCGTACCGAGCCAGATTCAAGGTGTTGGTTTTGGCCTGTTAAGCCCTACACGGTCTTGGCCCTTTATACCTCAGGGACTGCCTCACCCTCCGTGTCCCAGAGTGACCCCTTCGATCCGCTGGGGGCGCCTTCCTGGAGGTCTCCTGTGTAAAGCAGGGGGCCACGATGGAGAGGGCGTTCTCGGTGGCCGGGCCGCGTTTATGGAACTCCCTCCTGGAGGAAGCTCGTCTGGCCCCAAGCCTGTTGGCCTTCCACCGGATGTGCAAGACCTGGCTGTTCTCCCAGGCCTTCGGAGGAGGGGAGGGGGTTTGGGAAAATAGGTGTGGAGGGGGTGGTTGTTCTTAGGGGGACTTTAAGCTATTTTAATTTTTGTGTTTTAGTGTTTTACTTATTATTTTTTTATGTTGTAAGCTGCCCTGAAATGCAATTTCAGGCTAAGAAATGCAATTAAACAAATAAATAAATATAAAATGCTGTCCAGAGGGGAGAGGGTGCTAAGGAGGGGAAGTTCTACTTAATAAGCTTGTTTCTGTTTTGTTACTAGCTATACAAATCCTTGGTGGACAAGACTGGCTTAGAGTCTCTGGTTGCTGTACGGTTCCTGGGTGAAGCAAAGTGCGTCTTTCTCCCTAAAGACTCCTTGAAACCCATTCAGGTAATTTTGTGCAAGGCTTTTAAGTGGCAAGGAAGGGTTTCAAGACTCGAGAGCGGACTACTTTTTTGAACGGCAAGGCATAATTGGGATCGGGGTTGGAAGTATTTCCCAAAGGAAAAGATTCCTCCCCAATGGCATGCATTTTATAGTAAAAATTTTAGTGCCACACTTAAAGTCAAACACTAAGCTATTTCCTATGTTCCTTTTTTAAGCTGTGCAGTATTTAACCTGTGTAGCGCTCCATTTATATTTTGATTCTTGCTTGCTGTAGCCAGTTCATCTCTTACTGATACGTAGGTTGCTTCTTGTTTTTGAAGTCGTAAGGTTTTTTTTTGAGGCAGGAGCTATGTCTAATTGTGTTTTTATATATAAATACCTAGTACTAGGGAACCTTGGGTGCTCGCATAAAAATACGGACAAATTTAAACTTTGATGGCAAGAGAATGGAACGGAAACGCTACGTAAATGCAGTCAAGCTACTTTAAAAGTTGGGCCCTGCCTATCTGTGAGACCGCCTCACTCCCCGTGTCCTGGATCGGCCCCTGTGGTCGTCCGGGGTGGCCACGCATGGAACTCGCTTCCGGTGGGGGCCCGGCTGGCCCCAAACCTCCCCTCTTTTCGGAATAGTTGTAAGACCTGGCTGTTCCATCAGGCGTTTGGCGGGGGAGAGAGGTGATGGGTGGGGTGGGTTTGTTTTTTCTATTTCCTCCTCCTTAATGTTTTTAAATGCTTTGTTTTTATTGTTGTAAGCTGCCCCAAGCTGCCTGTGGCAGGACCGGTAGGGTATAAGTTTTTTAAATAAATAAAATGGCCTAGATTGCATGAAACTTCACATGATGATCTTGGTGGCTGAACACACATTTGAAAAGCATTTTTACTGGTATCCTTAGCAACCTTTTTTTATTCTAATAGGATTGTGACAGTCTGAGAGACGCTTTTACAGATGATCAGAATGTTAATGAAGAAATTCAGACTTTGATTCTGAAGCATCTTGATGAAAGCCACTTGCTGCAAGGTATGAAAATTTCATTTTTTGTAAAACAGATTTGCCATTGCTTCAGACTGGTGGAACTTTGTGGGGAGAAAATAATTTTATTTTTTTCAGATGGCAACTTTTTATAGTGTGGCTCCTCAACTCCAAGCTCTTGCTGTCTGGCTGCTTCAAATTTTGCTGATGGCTGAAACCTCTGGAAATGGAGAACAACGTGGGAGCTCTTTGAAACCTCCAAACTTGACTTTGGGAGTCCATTTTTTCTGCACGGGTCTTTACTGTCCTTGGTCTCAATCGAGGAGCCGCAAAGGCAGCTTGGCTGTCCCACTTTAAATTGGAGAATGTCTTAGCCATTGATCAAACTCTTATTCCTGAGAGATTCCTTTATTAAAACAAGTGTTTCCTTGCTTAAAGCTGTATCGGTTACTCTTCCAGCTTGTCTCCCAGTTAGTAGTACTCCAGTAGCTACTTGGTGTTGATGGGTGTGTGCATGGGAGACTTATACACGCAAGGCCTTGCTGTTCTCTCTGAAGTATCTGTCTGTTTTTCAAGGTGGCAAGGACATAATTGGTTCTAAACTGAAAATGTATAGCCTTAATCCATCTACTCAGTGGCTCACTGCAACTGTTGTAAACAGTAATCCAACTAAAAGGACATTGGAAGTCAACTGCCAGGAGGTAAGGAAACAGCAGATAAACTTCAGGAAGATAAAGGGGAAAGAATTTAAACAACGCATTTTTAAATTATAGGTGTAACTATCCCTTCCATTTCATAAAAACTTGCCATCTAGAAAAATAGCTTCTGTATGTGTAGCAGCAGCACATGCAGTTCTGAAAGACTGCAAAGCACCTGCCATTATCTGTGCAGGTGTGCAATGGAACGGCTAGCATGGGGATCCGGGTGGTCAGCCCACGGCACATTACCTGGGAAGGAGAGGCAGGAGGGCTTTCTCTAGGCAGAGCCAATAGCATCTTGATTCTGAGACTGCTTTTTAAAGTCGGAACAGTCACCAGTTTATGTATTTTTGGAAAAGAGCTTAATCCCTATTGGGATTTTAACTTAAAATTCTGTGAAATCTGGCTATGAAGTATAGCCTCATGATCCATCACCACAACTCAGCTACCTTAAAGTGTCTTATTGGCCTCATTTTCTTTGAGATACTAAATGCACTTTAGTTCTAGAACGGTTTTAAGCAAACTTCGGAACTTTCTGTATATTAACTGTCTTTTTAAAAAGTAATGGTTCGCTTTTCATCTTAAGGTTCCTGGCTTAAAAACTATTCATCCAGAATTGATTCATGTTGAAATTGTACATGAAGGCCACAGAAAGTGTAGTAAGTTCTATTTAATTTCTCTTTATTAATTGAAGTAACTTCCGATGTTGGAAAAGAAATATTAATTTAGTCACGTTCAACGTTTCAGGTAAATGGAAGAGAAATGGGGGCTTGAAAAGAAAACCCTCCGAAGATGAAGAACACAGCAATGCCAAACATCCCAAATCTTGCTTGGAGGTAACCATGTTTTCATTATTCAACCCCCCCTGCTAAGGGGGCTGTGGCCAGCTAACCTGGTGTCTCGTTCTTTTGATATTCTATAGCTGGGCAGACGTGGCCAGAGTGTTGGTTCTCTTGTAACGAACCAACAATTGGAAGGGGTATAATAGAGCCTCTGAGTGCTGTTGCTTTTCATTGTATAAAAGGAACATATTCTGCATGCGGTGTTAATTTTGTTTTTAATGCAGAAGACTTTCTTGCTAGCTGCTCTAAGGTGGATTTTTTGTGTGTGTAGAGACTAGGAAAAGAGGAACTTGAACACTTCTTCCTAACAATTGTGCTTGTCTGCTACCAAAAATGAAAACCTCTTTATTGGGTTAGTGTGTTGCCAAATTCTGCCCTTGCAGAACAACAGTTGCTGTTGGTTACTTCATGGGTTATTTATGGTTATTTGAACAAAGTGTCTTGAGGTAATTCACAAGGGCTGATTGTGGCTGGGAAGCTGTTTCTAATATTGGAGGAAGTCTACGATGTTGGACTCGACCTAAACCCATTCCTTCTGTGGGTAGCGAGGTTCCTAGTTCAGTGGAGTATAGCTGTTCTGGGAGATAATTGCACAGGATAAGAGGTGGTCCTTTGGGGGTAATGCTAGCCAATCCATAGAAGTCTTTGGAGATAAGAATTTTGCCCATTATTCAACAGAGCTATTGCTGAAGAGAGCATATTTCTGTTGGTTGCTGAATAGATCTAATGTCCTTAAGGGCCAGCCTTTAAGGCTAGCGGCTTCATAACTCCCCGTGGTTACAGTAAACCTAGATCTGTCTCGCCTAGAAGCTTCTATACTACTTCTAGTACTACTACTGTAGTATAGTACTACTACTGTGGTAGTATAGTACTACACTGTGTTCAGGCTGGGATGGAAGAATTGACATGGATAAGTAAAACTGCCCATGAATGGTCACTATTTGAAAGCTTGCTTCTTTTTTTTTGTACTGGTCTAAATTGTCTGAGTTTTTTGAAGATGGTTGTGAAATTGGATATAACGTATTGCTTTTGAAGAGTGTACAGAGGTCTGTGAGCTGACAAAATCACATTATGTAGGTGACCTCTCAAGGGTTCAAGCATAATCTTTGCCTGGTGTTCTGAAGGGCTTATTTTTGCAATTATTTGTTTTGTAAAGTTGCAAGAAACCAATAACGTTCAAGTAGATTTTCCCCACTTACCTTCTGAAGACCTGAGTTCAAATCGTTGTGATCACCCAATCGATCTCGTTGCCTTTTGAAACGCTGCTTAAAACCACCACATAACTCGGCATGATGAAACAGTCTTTGCTGAAGATACCCAAGATCTGGCCAGCACATTTGCAAACTCTTATGGTTCTTGAAACTTGCTCAAATGGTGAACTCCTTTGGAAGAGTACAATTTTAGGGAAGTCTGGTTACCCTAAGGATTTAGTACATGGTATCCTAGGTGCTCTGTCCATGGGAATTGATTTTTTTGTGTTCAAAGAACTGATTCTTGTCTGAAGGATAATGATAAAATGATAGCTCTCTAGTTAGAAATGTCTAGAGCAATACTCAAGAAAAAACTTGAAAAAGGTCAGGAGGGCTGGGTGGTTGTAGAAAAAGGTCAGGAGTGCTGGGCATCTGATCCTTCCTAAGCTCACTGAATGGTAAGAGTTTCTAACTGAGGTTTTTAGATGGGGTATATCTGAATATTATTTCTAGTATGGAAATAGTAGCTGCCGACCAGTATTAGCTTTAGGTCGCATTACTTCCTTCCTGTTTAACCAGCCTTAGAGTGCTGTACTTCACTATTAAAATCTACAGTAGTTCTGCCATTGACTTCAACAGTGAATTGTGCTGGATCGCTGAAATAGTGCTGGATTAACTCAGCTCTTCTGTCTGTCTGTGGGGTAGATACAATGCACAGAACAATAATACAGGCTTCCCCCGCTGTGTTTCAAAGTGCCTTGGCCCAAGCTCAGATGAAATAAGAATGGCAAGTGGCCAGGTGGGAGTCGCTTATGACATGGATTGAGATTCATTTTGAATAGAAAATCAAATGGGATGCCACACTTCTGCACCAGCTGCAGCTTCTGGACAGCGGCCAAGGGTAGACCCTTCTAGAAATCCTTCCAAGTTGAACTTGCATATGTTAGTCTACTTTTCAGTAGCAATTGTGTGGTGTTGGTCAGGAAGACCAAGTTTTTTCAATATGCATGTATGTAAATTTATAATGGCAGACTTTAAAAGAATCCTTGCTTGATGTCTTTGCCTACCTACAGACTGCACAAAGGCTTTACTATTATAACTTTTCTGTTGCTGTTGAAATCTGTTTTAGGTTTCTCCGGCTATGGATCACGTGCCATCTGTCCGAGAAGTATGTGGTGACGTATTGCTAGGATGTACCTCCGCAACTCTTGCTAGCGAAGACTTGAAGCAACGAAGCATGCCTCGGCCAGCTAATTCTCTCCCTTGCTTGGATGCAGAAATGCCTCTGGGGTGAGCCATTGATGACTTCATATTTAAAGTTATGAAGATAACAGGACAAAACAACAGGGTGGCTACATAGAAGATTAGAAGTTGTATATATGTAGAAATGGCTGCAAATTCAAGTGAATATGGCTATTTGTTGTGGGTGAGAAGTAACGGTCAGATTGTCTGTTACCCTATATAAACCGCCTGAAGAAGCGTTGGAGTTAGGGAATGAGGAAGATGCTTGTTTGCATTCAACTCTTTGCTGTCTCGACTTCCCCACCTGTTACGGTGATGCTTTGTGTATGCTTCAGGGAAGTGTTCAGGTGTAATGGTTTAGAAAGCTCTTGGTGCTCATGTGGTGGTTTTCCTCTTAGTAGGAGATTTCTTAAAAATCCAAGAGAGAACTAGGCACACACTTGAGGCTCAGAAGAAGAATTGTCATTTACCTGCAATTTGGCGAGAGTCGTGGACATGGTGGCTGTCTGCCCTTGGAGGTGCACTCCAGCCCAGTCCACTTTAAATGGACCTGACGGTTTCCCCAATCTCCTTGTGCGGCACCCCCTGCGCTATAGAATTACGGGCAATCGCCTAATGCTCTGGGTTGGTGCCTGCAACTCTCTGATACTGCTGGGGCAACAGCCAGCCGGATGCGGAGCTGAAGTGTGTGTCCTACTTGCCGATGGACAGTGGCTCTGCTTCAGGCTGCTCCACCAGCGGCGCTCCCAGGATGGTTGGAGCACCAGTAGCGGAGCTGCCCTTGCTCCGCCTACACATCTGGTATGGATGCTTTTAAATGGACTGGAAAACCCAGGGTTGAAGCAGGCCGACGCAGGCAGAACATGGCTACTGTCTGTTTAAAAGCACCCATTCTGAGTGTCGTGTCTATACAGAGAGCTTTCTCCTTTGTTCGTGCAAGTTCTTTGCATTGTTATGATTACACAAGTTGTTTGAGGTGAGGGGCAGACGTAAAAATTAGCTGTAGCAGTGGTCCCTTGCTTATTGACACTCTCCCCTTTTCTATTAATTTAGCTAATCGAATCATGCCTGTGTTACTTTCAGCCCTACAAATGTTGGTTACATAAAAAATATTTAGAGATCTATTTGGTTGTATTTTGGTTTTGAGGTCAACATTTATCTTATTGCTGCATGTTGTACATTTCAGCACAAAAGAGCAGAGTTCAGCAGAGTTGCGTCTTAATTCTGGCATTAAAACCTCGAAAGAAGATTCAGCGGTTTCCCCTAAATCAGAGTGTCTCTCTAGAGAACAAACTGGGACTCTGAATGATCGGAATGGGAACTATACCTCTTTGAAAACCCTGAACTCTTTGTCCTTGACTGAGACATGTAACGAAAAGCAAAGCGACAAAAAAAAGATGCTTGAATTCTTCACCCAACCAATGCTTACCTTTCCAAAGGAATGTGATTCTGAAAACCATCTGCAGCATCTAGCCAGTTCTTCAAAAAATGCATCCGGACTTGGCGGCACGACTGAGCTGAAAAAACTCTTGGATTATAAGCCCTCCACATCGGATGCTCATGCTGTTGCTTTAACTACTTGCTCAATTAAAATACAGAGCAGCTGTGATGTCCAGCCCCGCTGCGAAAGGAACAAGGCAGAAAACACCTTGTCCATCTGTCCTTCAGTCCAAAAAACTTCAAATGAGGTTTCATGTGAGAGAGAGAAAAATGAAGGTCAGGTGGGGAGCTCCAGTAAAACGCACGATAACGGCAAGTCTCCCCGAAACCAGAGTATTGTGACACATATGCTAATTGCCATACATTTGCATAGAAATAAAACTTGAGGAAAACATTGTGCTAGCAAATAACTCAGGAAACCTATGGAATTGTAGCTTTTCTTGAGTTAGTGAAATAAACCAACTGAGAAGTTTTACAGTGGAGTCGGTAAAACTTGGGTTTCGGTTTTAAGAAAGATAACTAGATCTTCCTTTTCCTTAGTCTGGGTGCTTTTCACTCTTTGTGAACCTAAATAGTACTGTCTTGCATTATTATTACTTTTTAATTAATTTCAATTGATATCCCAAGGACTCGGAATGACTTAAAAAAACATAGAAAGTACCTTGCATAAAATTACAAAAGCGTAATGAAAATCACAGTCAAAACCAATTTTAAAAATGACCATCTTTGTCGTTGTGTGCCCCAGGAAGCCCCACCCCCAAAAGGATTCAGAGCATAAGCGTTCCCACCAACAGCCCCCCCAGGAGTCGCCACCCATCCTTCAAACCCTCGCACACTTCCTCCCCACCCCTTAAATCACATGAAGAACCTCTAACATAGGGTATTTTCAGACGTTACGAGATCACAGTGAACCACGGTGAATACGCACCTGTGGTCAATGTGGCTCGAACATCAATACCCGCATGGGGTCAATTTGAACCACGCTTCCCGGGCTAGCGTGGTCAAAAAGATCCCCAGCGGGGACCAAAAAAAAGTAACGTCTGGCCGGTTGCCACGGCCCGGGATCCCCAGCGGGATCCCGGGCCACGGCACATCCGGCCCGACGCGGCGGCCGCAGTGGCCCCGCCGCCCGCCCGTCTCCCTGGAGGGCGGGTGGTGGGGTGCGTGGAGGGGGCGGGGCCGTGCGGCCGCACGTTGCACCGCGCGGTACCACCCCCTCCCAGATTCCCCGCCGGGATCCCCCCGGCACGTCTGATATGGCGTGACGGGGTGACCCCAGCGGGGAATTAAAGGGTTGTTTTCGGTACGGGGCCAAGCGGCCCCGTAACGTCCGAAAACACCCAGTCTCCAATGCAGCCAATGTGAAAACCAAACTGACCCACGCCTTGACAGCCACCAAACAGCTGCTTAACAGGCAGAACCCTCTGGCAGCCACCTGCCTGTGGCTTCTGAAGCCTTCTAAATAGCGGTACCAGTTGGCAGGCCCAGCAGCAAGGTTTTCCCAGCTGGGAGGTACCACTGCAAGTAATCTTCCCGAGCCCACTAGAGCAAAGTTTCGTAAAATGTAGATTGGGATCCCACCATCTGAAGATGGGGGTGGGGGAGTGAAGCTTGATTGCTGTTTCCCTGTATCTACTGCTGGGGGTCATGGGATCCTATAGGGCTCTCAATGGGATCGCAGCAGCAAAAAGGTTGGGAACCAGTGAGTAAGAGGCTAACTGGCAAGTGTAACGTTATGCTTGGATCCCACCAAATCTCCTCTAGCACATGAGACCTGAATTCCTCAGTAGTCAGACCCTAAATTCCATGGTAATGTTTTAACTGTCATGAAATAATCTTGGCAGACTTGTACCCCACCCCCCCAATCAGATTCTATGGATTGTGGCCCCAAATGTTGCCATGGTTAGAGGTGAAACAAGAACGCTGCACATTCGCACAAGATTCTCACAATTCTGGGGAGGTTTTTTTTTTTTGGTTTTTTTTTTTAGAACCCCAAAAATGCTCTGCACATGCGCAAAATGGCCACTGTGGTGGCTCTGCACAAGCACGGCTTTCTGGTGGCCATTTTGCACATGCTCACAGCATCTTGGGGGCGGGTGGGTCGTTTTGCAGCACTCGAGAATCTCTCAAGAATGGTGGCAAGAATGCAGATTCTCTCCAGATCCTTGACCTGCAAAATCTCGTCAAAGCCCATTCTTGACGAGATTTTCGAGAGGGTCAAAATCTCGTTTCGCCCCAGTCACGATCCAGACTGATACTTGAGATTTTTGTTGCCGTGTTGATATCATGGTTATGATGGAAGTCTCAAAATGGGCCTTGCAGGGAAGAAGCTTTTGGTTACTGCCTGATGCCTCCCTCGTCAAACGTGCCTTGGGTCTCTTATTGACACACAACTTGTTGATTTGGTTATTTCTTGAGAATGGCAAAGTGCCGTTCTTCTTCTGAAGTCTTCTCTAGAAGATGACCATTTCCCCCTGCACCTAGCCTCTTGAAGCCCCGAGGAATTAAGTTGTTTGGATAAAGATGGTTTTAGTAAAGATGACTGCCCCCAAAACTTGGTGTTTCTCCATGCAGACTGTATTCTGCTTCTCCTTGACTCCCACCCCTGCTGAAAGTTTTTGCTCCCTGTTGGCTGACTGCATTTGTCAATACAGGGGGAAATGCAGTCATCAGAATAAGTCCATGGGGAGAACAAGCCTTAACTACCAGTAAGTCTCGGCACATTGAGGGAAAACAAAAAATGTTTCAGCCCAACCAGAGTCTTGGGGCTTGTTAAAATGTCAGTCTCGAGCCATAGAATTAGTTTATGGGGTCCTTCTGACGCATGAATGGCACAGCTAATTCCTTTTTGGAGCTATTGTTTTCATGCTCTCTGCAGAACTTGCAAGCTACTTTTTGCATCGGCTAAAATACTCTCTCCCTCCTAACCATGGTGGCTAGGAATGCAAGATGTTACAAACGAAAGCGTGCTTCTTGCAGGAATGTGGCTTGTCCTTCAACAAAGCCCTGTGTTAACTTGAATGAGAAGTGAAATCTATTATTGAAATCTTTTTCTCTTCCCCCCCGCCCTTTGCAGTAATGGTTCACAAGTCAATTTTGAAAGATACTCGTACGGTTAGGAGGCTGCAGCAAAGCGGGGAATCCTTTGTGCAGGATGGCTCCTGTAAGACTACCGCCCCTCACTTGCACAAGTGTCGAGAGTGTCGCTTGGACAGCTACTTGAAAAACAAGGACCAGAGAGACTCGACCGTATTCTGCAGGTTCTATCATTTCAGGAGGTGAGGGCGCTTTCTCTCTCCTGTATTACAAGCCTGTAGGGGAGCAGGGAACGTATCTTGCATATTGCAAATGCATTTCAAAATGTACAATGATCTGATTCAAGGTGACCAGGAGGTAGGTGGTGATCTGCTAGAAGATCAAAGCTAGTCTCCAGTAGTTCACCGTATGGGTTGGAGGACCAGCTTCTTTGAGATTGTTTTGGTGGAGGGAGGAGTGGGGCCAGAGTCCCAGCGAGTGTCTCTTGGGAGGAGATGGGTTTAGGAGGGCTCATCTAGAACAGAAGGGAAGACTCTTTGAAGGAGTGCTCTTCTCCACTGCAGAGACTGGTTTTTAAGGTGCCCTTGGAGCCAGCAAGAGAGTTAACTGGAGTAGGTAGTGGGGAGTGATCATGGTAGATCACCTGGATCCAATGGATTCTTTGTGCCATAAACCTAGCTATCCCTGATCTTATTCTTCAGACTTCCCAGTTAAAAGGGCAAAACGCAAAACCAACAAAATTGAATGCCCTCCTCGATGAGCAGGGATTCATCATAACTAGGATAGTGCTGAAAATTGTTTATCCTGGTCTGCTTGGAGCATTGCACCATAGTCACCGTTGTCGACATCAAATACCTTGTCAACTCTGGCCACAAGCCACTTACTCAGGTGTAAACCCTGAGCAAGTGGCTCCTGGCCTTTGTGTGTGAGCGCACACCGACTTCTGGGTAATGGAGCAAGCTAAACAGAAGCAAATGAGAGTGTGTGTCTTTCTAGGCTGCGGTTCAATAAGCACGGATTGCTTCGGGAGGAAGGCTTCTTAACCCCCAACAAATATGACCCAGAGGCTATCGGTTTGTGGCTGCCATTGGTGAAAAATGCCGCAGGGCTCGATCTTGACACAGCAAAGTATATTCTAGCCAACATCGGAGACCACTTCTGTCAGCTGGTGATATCGGAAAAGGAGGCCATGGTCACAGTTGAGCCACAAAGTAATAGCAACATATGATGTCTTGACTTGTTGGGGTAAACTTGTACTTTAAGCCAGGTCTTGGGCTATTATTCTGTCTTCCCTGGCTCTAGTGTATGTAGGCAAGTAGTTACTTGTCCCCGAGCTTCAAATTCCAAGGGACCCAGTGCGACTTAGAATGTTTGTATAAAGTGTTGTGTATACTGTAAACTGTAATTAGAGAGTGACAAATCCTTAGGGATGGGCGAACAGAACGGAGTTCAGAAGTTCGGTTCGGTTTGAAATTCGGGTTTGGTTTGGTCCAGTCGACCGAACAGACCGAGTTCGGTCTGAACTTCCAAACCGCGTTCGCCCATCCCTGCAAATCCTGCTACAAACTAGTCTGACGGAAACCAAAGTATCGGTACACATTGAAAGGAATGCAGTACAAGGCATCCATCTTTGGTACTTGTATCTTCAATTCTTCATTTAGCAGCATCTTATACACGTGCTGCGAAAACTACCTTTACTAGCATGCCAGCCTATTTCCTTTGAAACACTGTCTGTCACAAGCACAAAGTCTCATTTAAGATCACAAGACCAGCATGTGGCTAAAAAGAAGACTGGAATTATCGTGCCCCAAACAAACTCTCCTATCCAAGAGGGACAGAGCTGGCATGAAGATGTGACTTGCACAGTTTCGGACAGTCAGCAGGTTCTGCAGTCAGTCGTCACGTTTGCCCGAAAGTTCAGAAGCTGTTTATACCCTCGGCTTCACTCAGTTGCATTTATTGTCATGACTTTTTTTTTTTTTTTTTTAAAGTAGCCCTTTTCTCAGTTGCCTGGCTTATCCATTCCACAGGGCAAGTAGCTTGGAAACGCGCTGTGCGTGGCATTCGAGAAATGTGTGATGTCTGCGATACCACGATCTTCAACCTTCATTAGGTTTGCCCGAAATGTGGCTTTGGAGTGTGTGTGGACTGTTACAGTATGAAAAAGAGCTTGTATCAAGGTTGGGAATGTTAAAATTGTGAATTTGATAGACTTTTTATGAAAAGCTTTTGTTAGCAACTCATATAAAAGACTGAATAAAGGTGCTCTTTGAGCCACTTCAAAACCATTAACCAGCAAATGTCAAAATTTCTTTTTTTTTTTTTTTTTTGCAGATGGTGTAGCGGAAACTTTCTCATGGCTTAAATGTGTGAAGGGGCAGGCGCACGGACCAGAGACTTTAATGCCTACACAGATCATTCCTGGAAAAGGTAAGTTTCTGGTGGAAATGTCTGCAGGAGTATCATTTGTTCTGTGTTGCGTAATAGCCATTGAAGGCAACGGTAAGAGTCTCATTGACTGCAGGGGGCACAGAGCTGCTCATGATGCAGTCTGTGTGAGGTGGAATAGAATTTCCCAGCAGTGAATGTGGCCTGTCCACCATGATGTATTCGTGCAACTGGGAAAAGCCGCCTCTTCTTCCCCCTAAAATGCTAAACTCAACTCGAGTTTGTTACCATTTTGGAAATGCTTCTTCCCTTGCATCTCTTATATGAAGTAAATCTGAAACCTTGGTGCCTTACAATGTTCAACTTCAGAAAACAGAACGTCATTACTGAACTGTCTATCTCCTGTTCTTGTTTAGCTCTCTATGATGTTGGCGATATTGTTCACGCTGTAAGAGCAAAATGGGGAATTAAAGCAAATTGCCCTTGTGCAAATAAGCAGTTAAAAGCATTATCAACAAAGCTGGCTCTGAAGGAAGATGCAAAACAGGTATTGCTATTATCTCCTACCAGACATATCCACATTACCTTGTCTGCTGTGGGGTATGGCTTTTAAAAGTAATTGGTGTTGACCTAATCTATACAATTCCCCATTGGCTTCAACAAGAGAAGAATTACGTCGATGACCAACACTTCTGCAATCTTGTCTTGTGGTCCAGAAATAAGTTGGGGTACACTGTATTCCGAGAGTTAAACTTTTGTAAATGTGCTAGTTAAGATTTCTTGTTAGGCCTGATTTTTCTCGAGAACTGAGCAGTCTCCCACATAAGAGAGCTTAATTTTTCTTTTGCAAAACGTCTGCATAACTTAAGGTGCAATTATTTTAAAGTACGTGTGGATGGCCTCTTGGTATTTTTTTTTAATGGATGGATCTCCTCGAGTACGTTAGCTGAGGGTATAGTGGTTAGGATTGGTGCAGTAGGAAGACGTTATTCATGTTGGTCAAAGAAGTACGTTGCTTTCCTTTATAACAAATACCACAGCCTAGTTGCAGAGTACAGCTGGTTGACCAATGGATCAGTTTCCTGCTGACAGATGTTTTGTCAGTTTTTTTTTTTTTTTTTAATTAGAAATTTTCTTACCCAGATGCAGAGTAAATGGAGAGTTGTATCCACTCAAGGCTGACCTCTGGTGGAAATAAACTTTAGAGCTCCTTGCAGTGAATTGGCAGCTGTAATGTGTTTGCTGTGGTGTCCCTGTTCTTGGAATGAAGACTGGGCTGAAGTTCAGTTAACCGAACAGTGCAGGCACAGGAGAGCTGTGCTTAGTAGCTTGTGCCCCTGCGTAAACACTACATTGCATGCCCAATTTCTGGGAGGATGCTTGATCGCACACAATGGTCTCTTGTCTTGCAGAATTTAATACCTGGAGAGAAATCGACACTTCCCCAGAATAATCCTGTCCTGAGTCCGCTAGCAGTTAGCACGGATTCCTCCGTCAAACCAACGCCCGGAAATCGACAGGTCTCCTCAGTAAATGCTTCTCCTCTTAGTTGGCTGGCTGATTTCACAAGTGAGAACGTGAATAAAGAGAACACAGGTAAAATAGTATTGTAAAATACAAGGCAATATGCTATTAAGCATTTGTACGGCACCGGTAGCATACCCGGCTCTGAGCAATCCTTCCTTAGAGAAGGTCCCTGTCCCAAGGGTCTTACAATCTGGGATAAAACTTATTTATCCTCCTGGATGGGGAATGCTGTGGGTGAGATACTGAGAACCCAAGAAAGTAGACCGTCTGATATGGGGAAACACTTTTCAGTTTAGAGATCTATCCTGTTGTTCTGCCCTTATAATGAAGGCTGCCTTGTCGGGAAGGATTAGTATCTTTTGAATTCTGAAAAACATTGTAGTGCACCAGTCTTGGCTTTTATACGCTGCTCCCCTTCATTTCTAACTTTGTGTTAAGTACAGTACTCCTAATTCCGGAACACAAAAACCAGAGCGTAGTTCTCGGTTCTAGTAGATTTGTCTTTTCATTTCAGACAAGCTCCTCCTGCCCATCTTAAAGAATGAAAACAAACCCCTCCAGAGCATCCCTGCGTTGGCTAAACCCATGGCAGCCCTGCAGACCTTCAACAGTGCAATCTTAACACCTGTTAGCAACAACAGTACTGGCTCCCTGCGTAACCTGCTGAATGTCTCTGGGGGAAAGGTATGGAAGAGTCTTAACATTGCTGCCTCTCCGTTGTGGTTGGAAAGTCAAACTGGAGTGTTACCTTTTTGAACACTGTTTCATCGGATGTGTGATGCATTGCGGGAGGAGGCCAGCAAAAATGGTCAGGGGATCGGATTTGCTGCTTGGCATCTAGTTGCTGCCTGCTTGGAATACAGCCACCACCCTTGTTTTGTAGGAGATGGACAGTGCAGTCCTGGGATGGATTCAGATGGCCAGGAAGCCTTTTTATGCAAGCTAACACTATAAGATGCATTTAATCCTTTCTAAATGCCTGGTTTGCAAACGGCTCTCTGCTGGATATGGCAAGGGGGATAGTGTAAGGTTGCAGCCTACCCGAGGACGGAGGCAGGGGAGGCGAGCCCTCAGCCCGCAGCAGCTTAGGAGCAAATCGGGGATGCAGGTACAGCGGGCTCAGGCGCGGCGGCGGGAACAGTCTCCGCCGCCGCAAAAGCTAGTAGAAGTGAGGCCGGCGGGGAATGAAGGGGTGGGGCCACCAGAAACGCGGCGTCGCTCAGCACGCCTCCAGGAAAGGGCGGGGCTGGGAGCAGACAGTTAAAAGGAAGCCAGGGACTGCAGAGCAACGCCGGTGAACAGCGTTGCTGCAGACTGGCCCCTTGTGCTTTGACGGAGTAGGAAGTATCTTTTGGAACGTGAGGAGTGTGGACGGAGTGAGAGTGTGGTGCGTGGGTGTGGTCGCGGCGAGTGAGTAGTAATAGATAGTAGAGAGTGGGGTTTAGCAGTGGGGGTGTGTGTGGGAGAAGTGTGGGTGGTGGGCACTGTTCCCCCCCCCTTCGGTGGGGCCCGTCTTCCCTCAGCCTCAACCCCGCCCCTGGTAGTGTGTGTAAGTCCTCCTTTCCCCCCGAACCCCTGTACCCACCGGAGCCTCCCCCTGCCCTCCGCACCGGTAAGCACCCCCTTCCCTGTGTGTATCCCTGGGGCACGTGCGAGGTTGGCGAATTCGTGGGGGTTAAGGGGTTGCCTTTGCAACCACACTCGAGTGGGGGTCCACTCAGGGCCTTGCTGTCTCCCCCCCTATGATGAGATAGGCCGCCGCTTATCCTTAAGCTAGCGGCCCTATTACAACCTGAGGGGTGTCTTTCTCCACCATCGTGGTGCCCCCTCGCGAGTGTGCAGAGTACTCGAGGGATCAATTAGCCGGTTAGCCAGATCTACCTTCCCTCTTCCCCTGTCCCCCCTAACAGATAGAAACTCAGAGCCTGCTTCACATTGAGAGAGTGAACCAAATTCCACTAGTGCAACCTCCTTGATATCTACTATAAATTCTTAAGTGGAGACGGTGCCATTTGGCCTATTCTAGTGTAATGTTATCATTCAGCTAAACTGAGCCAGTCTGTGAGTAGCAAGTTCCTAGGGCAAAGCATAAGCTACAGGGAAGTTAGGTGATATCCTAGCATAATGTAGTGGTATGCTGAGGTGCCCCGGGAAGCCATTGGTAGCAGAGCAGAAATGCTTTCTAAGCACCAGGCAGGCAGGCAGGCAGTCTGACTTGGTAAGGCATTGGAGACACGCATGATACTTTTAGCAAACAAGGAATTGGATACTCAGTGCCTGCTTCCCCTCCTATCTTATTCAGACAGACGGTGGACCCAAGAGTACTCCCAAAATCCTTGATGACATCTTTGCTTCCTTGGTGCAAAGCCGGACCGTCGCCAGCGTGCCTAAGAAGCCGCAAGGATTGACCATAAAGCCAACCATACTGGGCTTTGATACACCACACTACTGGCTGTGCGACAACCGCTTGCTGTGTCTCCAGGATTCCAACAATGAGAATAACTGGAATGTCTTCCGAGAGTGCTGGAAGCAGGGACAGGTATTTCCTCAAGAAGCCTGGTTTCTGCTTGCCACACATCCTGCATCTTCGGGTGCTTTCCCACCTGATAAAATGCACCCAACTTGCCTCCAGGAAAATCTCTGGGAGGCAAATCGGGCGCAGGGGTTTGCAACATGGAAATGTTGACCCGTGCATTTTGGTGGGAATGCAATGTTACAACCCCCACCCCACCCCCAGCGCATGAATTTGTATCTCCTGGACTCAGAAGTCTGAGAGAAACAAGATCTCATCTAAAAACGTCCTTGGACTGGGCAGCATCACAAACAAGATGTTGTGGGGAAGAGATGTCGCTCATTTTTTATTTTTGTTAATGGGTGGTTCTTGATGGTGCTCTTGAAATTCCTGTCTAATCATGCCCTAAATAAGTTTCCTAAATTTGCATTTTTCTGTGTAAAGAGGAGTTGTAGAAAGCTAAAGCCTCTCTCTCTCTCTCTGTCTGTGCGCAGCCCGTCATGGTGTCTGGAGTGCATCACAAACTAAATGCAGAGCTATGGAAGACAGAATCCTTCCGAAAGGAGTTTGGCCAACAGGAAGTAGATCTGGTTAATTGCAGAACCAATGAGATTATCACAGGAACTACCGTCGGGGACTTCTGGGATGGCTTTGAAGACATCGCAAGTATGCCCTGGGAGTTCATTCCATGGGTGGTAGGGGAGAGGGGGATCAGAGTTAGAATAAGAAAAATGAATATTTCTATTCAGTGAGTGCCAGACCTGGTTCCCTGAGTAGGAGCTGAGGGGATTTGACGGGGGAGAGGGAGAAGTCTCAAGTCTCTGGGATTTCCTTAATACAAAAGGGGCTGTATTCTCCCCACGCCCTCTCAGTGCACTAATTATTGGATCCAGAATCCTGGTCCTGTGCTTTAACCTTCTAGGACTTCTATCCCTCTGCCAAACTTCATTGAAACTGGCCTGAGGAATCCATAGTTATTGAGGGGACCTACTCACCCATGACTCAGTGATTGCGTAAGCTTGATGCTACATCCCTCAACCACTCTTGCAACTGAGCCCAACCCAACTGATCTCAAGAGCCTGCTGCTGATGAGGCTACTGGATTAACTTTTGAATCTTTGGCACGTTCCCAAAGTTAGAATTTTAACTGCAATTGCATCTGAACGAGTTGCTGGCTTTTATGGCTGATGATGCTCCTTGTGTGGTATATCAAGGCAGCCATGTGGGCTCATGCCCGATTTTACAAGTAGGGACCCCAGTCCCTCCTGACATAGCACCGTGTAAGCTCCAGAGGCTTCCCTCAAGGCCCATTCTCACCTAAGGAAACGAGACTCAAGACCCATTAATTTATTTATTTTGTCAATTTACATCCCGCCCCTCCTGAGAACATCTCGGGGCAGCTAACAATTTCAAAAACATAAAATACAATTCTAAAAATGTTAAAACACTCATAAAATCACAACAAAACAGGCTAGGGTAAAACTAAAAACACAATAAATAAGGGTGGCGGGAGATAAATCCCCCCCCCCCCTCCCCAAAGGTCTGGGTGAACAGCCAGGTCTTGCAAATTCGTCGGAATGTTAACAGGCTTGGGGCCAGGCGAGCTTCGGGAGGGAGTTCCAAAGGTGTGGCCCGGCCACCGAGAATGTCCTCTCCATTGTGGCCCCCTGCTTAACACGGGGGACCTCCAAGAAGACAACCCCGGCATACCGAAGGAGTCGCTTTGGGGCGCGGAGGGGGAGGCGGTCCCTGAGGTACAAGGGGCCCAGACCTTGAAGGGCCTTATAGATTAACACCAATACCTTGATGGGATGGGATTCCTGTGCTTTGGAAAGCAAGAGACGTGCTAACCTTTAGGAATCCATGCAAAAAGGTGATGTCCGCTTAACATCTGTCTTGCGTGGATCAGGCTGAACACTGAGATGTTTGACTACGCACAAGAGCACAGCTTCAGAGGTGTCATTACTAGGGCAAAGATTTTACCTATGATGTGCCTACATAATATCTCCAGGATATAAAACCTGTTTGGCAGGGCTACTGCTGCCATTCTACATGCTGAGAGTCGTGGCATCTAGATCGGGGGTTGGCCAGACTACTTTTTATTCTGATCCAGGTATTGACCGTAGGCAGTCAACCAAGACCCCTGCTTAGCACTCCATGCTGAGACGCACCCCCCCCCAAACTCTACAGCACCTCGGCAGCTGGTTTTGGGAGTGAAGAGACATGTTCCCCTTCGGAGAGAGCCTTCCCACTCAGTCTGGAGGAGCTCTCCTCCTAGCTGTTCTCCTCCACATCGATGCTCCCTGGGGCTCCGGTCCTGCTGCTCCTATGCAATCTCAGAGAGCCTGCTCCTCTCTTCCATGCTGTGATCTACTGGTGACTAGCTTGCTGCTCTACCTCTTGGTAGATCTTTTATTGGAGATCTGGAAACAGCTCTATAATCAGAGACCTGTGTCAACTGTGTGTGTCCCACTGGCAGATATCCAATTAATCATCTTTTATTGGAATCTCTCTTGTTCTCTTTTTAGGACTGTCTTGTCCTGACAGCCAGTTCCAAATTTATTTCCTGTGAGTGGTTCTCGGAGTGTACTGCCCATTGGAGTGTAACCCACCCATCTTCCTTGCTTCTGTAGAGTCCTCTCAGAAGGACTTTTAAGCCTTATAGGGAGAATGGGGCCATTTGGGTCCAGGTGATGCTGCTTATAACCTCAGCTTTGAATGTGCTTCAGAAAAAGTGTGGTTGCCGTGTTGCTCCCGAGTGACAGAGGTGGAGACACAGTAGTTCGAATGATACTTTTTATTGAACCAACTATTATTGGTGGAAATGTGCAAGCTTTCGGACCTTGCAGGATCCTTCCTCAGACAAGTAGGAGTCTGGCTTTAGTGGGGAGTGCTTCCCTGGAGGCTCCAAATGCTCATACATAGAGCTAGACATCTGGACAAAGCTGCAGTTGTTATGGGAAATTGCTTTTACTGCTGGGCAAATTCCAGTGGGAATGCATAGGAATATACAGTGCCATACTGGGTCAGACCAGCGGTCCATATAGCCCAGCATTTTCTCTTGATAGTGGCCAGCTCCTGTAGTTCAAGAAAAATCCATGTACAGGTCACGGAGGTGTGACCCATCTCCTGGTAACCACTGGTAGCCAGGTGTTTTAATCCCCAACTAGTAGGCATTTATGGCTTTAAGAATTTATCCAATTTCCATTTGAAGCTAGTTATGCTACTGGATTTCGCAGCCGCCTTCTGGCAATGAGTTACACAACTGTATTGTCCGTTGTGTGAAAAAGTACTTCCTCTTGTTCATTTTAAATCTGTGCCATTTAACTTCAGTGTGTCTTTGTTCTCTCCCTGTGGGAAAGGGCAAGCAGTTTTTCCTAATCACTTTCTCCATGCCACTCACGACTTTATAAACTTCTATCCTATTCCCCCTTAATCGCCTCTTCTCCAAGCTAAACAGCCCCAACCTGTTAAGCATCTCATAAGAACATAAGTAGTGCCAATGGTCCATCAAGTCCAGCGTCCTGTTTTCCGACACTGGCCAATCTCAATCGCATGGGAGTAGAACCAACAGTCCCAGTGGGCAATCCATTCCCCGTTCACTCCCAGCTCCCAACAGTAAGAAGTTCATACCGTAAGCTACTTGTTTAATAGCCGTTAATGGACCTACTCTCTAAGAACTTATCCAGTCCTTTTTTAAACCCAGCTATACCACTGGCCTTGACAACGTCCTCTGACAAATGTCCTCGCCTCCATATGGAGTTCAGCCTAAGAAGTACAGCTCTGCAGCTGGACTCAGCTTGTAACTTGTAAGGCCATTTCCTCTTAGGTGGATTCTCTGTATTCCAGTTGTACTGTCGCGTTGTGCCTGTTTCCCCAAAAGGAAAATGTGCTTAGTGGTCCAGGCCTGACATGATCTGGTCTGGATATAGGGCGCTCTTTTCCAATATGTGGAATTTGAGTTTACACTTTGCCAATAAGCCAGCCTGCTCAGCAAAGTATAGTAAAGATTAATTCATTTATATAAATGAGGTATGAGACTTTAAGAATATTATAAAAATATGAAGCAATAGTTTAAGTTCAAATAAAGACATAGTACAAAAGAAAATCAGCTAAAAGTACATGACTTAAAAAGACATTTCTTGTTCAAAGAACAGCTCTGTTACAAGTTCAAAGATCTTAACATCTATAAGATATAACATATGCTCTAAGTATTATTGCGATGGTTGACTCACTGCATCATATTAATATATTACCCAGTCCTCTGTCCCATACTGCCATATGAAAGAAGTGAGAGAAGCTTCAGGAAAGGAAGCTTTTCTGAAAAATCCATTTTTCCTCTCCTTATAGAGAAAAAGATGCTTGGAGGTCAGCTAAAAATGACGTCGGGTCAAGACTGCTGACAGGGAGGGTTTTCTCAAAATACATAGTAAGAAGCCCGTTGATACATTCTAAAACAGGTTGCTATCATATAAGATAGGTTTAACAATGAGTAAACTCCAAACAAACAAGGCCTCTTTCTGCCCTGCTTGAGAGTCCTGTATCTTGACTCTAGTCAACAGAAACTGTTAGTTTCTCTAACAGATTAGATTATATCTTCTATTCCAGTATACAGGCTGATTTTTCCAGTATCTGGCCAAGAGTTCAGTAGAAAGGTCACTATAGGACAGTTCTTTAGGAAGTCATCATACAGAGAGGCTAATTCTGATTTCCAATATATTGAAACACAAATGGTCAATTATATGCCTATATACAGGATACACGACAGTACAATTTACAAATCACTGTTGGTACTTTTCTGACTCTGTTTAGGCCGCCTTAAATCGGAAGAGGGGGAGCCAATGGTATTGAAGCTTAAGGACTGGCCTCCAGGAGAAGACTTCAGAGACATGATGCCTTCTAGGTAAGAATTGAGCAAATGATCCCTCCTCCAGGCTAACTCTACAAATTCCTTGTAGAATGCACTGCTTATAGAAAGCCTTATTGACGATTTATCCACAGAGCTGCTCTCTTCCTCCTGAGATTGTTTAGAAAAATGAGTTTGACTTTAAAGAGCTCAAAATAGGGCAGGGAGCTAACTGCATGTATGGAGTTAGGCTCTTCTAAAGGTTGCACTTAATTTTTATAACTCATGTCTTGGACTTAATAGCTATTAATATAGTTGTATTATCCTCCTAGGTTTGACGACCTGATGAATAACATTCCATTGCCAGAATATACTAGGAGAGACGGCAAACTGAACCTTGCCTCAAGACTACCAAACTACTTTGTTCGCCCAGATTTGGGCCCTAAAATGTACAATGCATACGGTGAGTAATGGGGTAACCGATAACGCTACAGAATTAAGGAGTCTGCTCTGCAGCCATCCGACAAGTTATATCAGTGCTATGTCGGTGCACATTACTGATGGCCGACTTGAATCTAGTCTTGACAGAACATCGGTCCTCTACATTGGAGATGGGGACCCTCTGGCTCGTGGTCAGCTTGTACCCAGTGGCCAAGGAGCACTTCTGGGCTGATGTCCATGCTCCCACCTGTGAAAGTCCCCCACCACTGCTCTACATGTTTGTTACCAATGTTTGCCTTCCATCTATTCCTCTCCTGTCCTCTTGCTTGCTCCCTGGTAGCAGAGCAGCTTCACCCAAGTTGCACCCTGTCTTCAAATCTTGAACCTTATTTTTGCTTAGCCTTGCCCATGGACCCTGTTGGAATCCATACAGAAACATTTCTGAAGCATGGGTCTCCCAGAACAAGCCATTTTGCAGAGTCTAAATGTGTGTGTGTGTGTGTCACCAAGGGATGACTTGGAATATTTTACCTTAAAAAGTGCTACAAAAATCTCTCCTCAGCAAGTTGAGAGCACGATTTGTCTAAATGGATGACTTGTTGTAAATGTATAAATGGGTCAGAGGAAGGTTAGTCTTGGCTCGACGCTAACTCTGTGCACAGTTCTGTAATCATGCGCCACTGCCAAGCAGCCTATAAATGGATCCTGGTTTTTTACGCAGCCCTGCTCCGTACAACAGGTATTTCTCCCCATCCCCACTAAGGTGCTGTGTACGCTTCAATTCTGCAGGTCTAATCACAGCTGAAGACAGGAAATATGGAACAACCAACCTCCATCTTGATGTTTCGGATGCAGCTAATGTTATGGTTTACGTGGGCATTCCAAAAGGGGAGGCCAATCAGGAAGAAGGTAGACTTTTATTTTTTAGTTTGAGCTTCTCTTGTGTGGCTGGAAGCAAAGGTCATTGGGTAACTTGTTTTCTCCCTTCAACACAGAGGTTCTCAAAACGATACAAGATGGCGGTTCTGACGAGCTGACGATGAAACGTTTTATTGAAAGCAGAGAGAAACCGGGCGCTCTGTGGCACATTTATGCTGCTAAAGATACAGAGAAGATCAGGGAATTTCTCAAAAAGGTAGGTGATAAGTCTAGTGTCCAGGCTGCTGTTACTCAGGTTACCAGTGTTGGCTTTCCTGTAGATGAACTTCCGTATCCACCAGGGAAAATGGAACCAGATAAACTACGGTGGTGGCTGCTGCTGATTTTGGGGCATGCTCCCCTTGCTGATGCATGTGGATTTACTGCTAGGACCGCTTCCATAAATTTGCTACTCATCTGAACTTCCTGTCTAGGCCAGGGGGAAAGGCTGGCAGGGCTATTTTTGGTACTTAGTAAACTAAGACACCTTGTCATGCCTTGAAATTTCATATACTTTGGCTAGTTCATATGCTTTGCGTGTTGTTGCAGAATCCTGTTGACTTACAAAATGGTTAATGGACTTGGGAGCACTGCCCCTAAGGGGTTTGCTGCAACCCAACAACTTAGGCTGCCAAATGGTAGGTTCCTTGCTTCATCACGAGATGATGATGATGACTGTCTTCTTCAAACTGAAGAGCTCCAACCTATCCAGCCTCTGCATAGGAGTAGTGGGGTGGCACAACTGGAAATATCATCATTGTGCATTTTGTGATAAAAGCACCAAATTTGGCATAGAGGTAGAGAAATATATTATGAACAGATCTGGATATTAAGCCATCACAGAATTGGCCCCCAACAGCTGTGGCAGCCATCTTACAAAATGGCTGACATTGGTAATTATTTATTTGCAAAACCACTCAACTCTGGTGGACTAGATAGATGGCACTGAGGATAATTACATGGCCTGAACAGCCTTCCATGGGATGTTGTCCGCTGAATAGGTTATGTTACTGTACTGAATCAGTGATTTGGTTAAAAAAATAAGTTTCATTAATTAAACAATGTAAAAGAAATGCAATTTATGTGATGAACGTGACACATTTTATTTTGCTGCTAAGAACATAAATCAGACAGTTAACATGTTTGTGAAACATACATAACAGGAATGGTAATAGTATTCTGATAATATTTTGCGTAGGACTGGTGTCAATCAGGAGTGTTCGAGTAATCACAAACTGTCTTAAACGTTAGCTCAAACAATGCTCATGGTGTTGAAATACCACTAACAGTTGTCATAGGTCTGGTTTTCATTTACTGGAACACTCTCCCTCACATAAGCACCGAGCTGTGAATGCAAGTGCGGCATACTTGCACTCGCAGCACTTCTCACAACTCTGCTTACACTTGCATGATACCAACGTAGCAGGTCGTGGATGCCTCTGGTACTGTTGTCCAGTGTGGCTCGTACAGGCCACCCTCTGTCTTGATCCAGCCCCAGCTGGTTGGTGAAGGCAGCAAAGAATTTGGGAGCAGTGCCTGAGCCCACACATGGCCACCCTGGTACACTGACCTCTTCACATGCTGTTCAAGAGCAGCTCTGGTTGGTGGTATCTGCTGCACATTGCTGTTCCTTGTGAAGATCCTCTTTCTTGCCTTCTCAATATCTGTGCATGTGTTCGTTCTGTCATACAACATGAATCTCTCGATGGTATGCATGATGTCATCTGTGATGTCACTTGGTGCACAGGACAATTTCAGCAGAGCATCAGTCAGTTCAGGCACTGCCTTCCAAGTGGCCCAGGCTTTTTCCTTACCATGCCCAGCAAAACTGGACACAGTATTGCAACCAGTTAGGGCATGGAACATTGGAAGAGATTGTGCCTTCTCTGGGCCAAGGCTAAGAGCGATCTCGTGGGCTGCCAAGTACCGGAAACTCTTGCCGGTTCCAAATGATATCCACCGTTCATTTGTCAGTGTCGGGCGCTGTGCTGCAAACAGCCAACACCACAACATCTGTGTCAACAGTCCGAATCCGTATCTGGTGATGGCCGTGTTGTGATGAATGTGCAGCGTGCAGCAACATGCGTGTGTCAGCCTCTTCATGGGTGCATGGGGCAAGTGAGGCAACAGCTTGTAGAGGTGGCTTGCTGGGGACTGACTCCCCATCGGTTATGACAAGCTGCTTCCTCTCCTGATCAAATGTATTGAGGAGAGCTTGGGACAGGAAACTGAAAAGCTGTCTTGCTGCTGTCGACACGAAGGAAGTTTTGCCAGTTTCCTGGTATGCCTGCTGCTGCCACCACACATCTGCGCACTCCTTTCCCACATTTTTGTCTTGCTGTTCCTTTTATTTATTTATTTTATTTGTTTATATTTCTTAGCTGCCCCCTCATGCCCATGACATCTCGGGGCAGCGTACAACAAAACCAATAAATAAAACAGCAATAAAACACAGCAAATAAAAACATTTAAAAACCCATCTAAAAGACACCACTACCCCCCACGTTTTATTATCCCAACCCCCCCTTCCCTCCTCCAAAGACCTGGGAGAACAGCCAAGTCTTGCAGGCCTGGCGGAAGGCCAAAAAACTTGGGACCAGACAGGCTTCCTCTGGGAGGGAGTTCCATAATCACGGCACGGCCACTGAGAACGCCCTCTCCATTGTGGCCCCCTGTTTAACACGGGGGACCTCCAAGAAGGCACCCCCAGTGGACCGAAGGTCATTCTGGGGCGTGGAGGGTGAGGCGGTCCCCGAGGTTATGAAGGGGCCAAGACCGTATAGGGCCTTATAGGCCAAGACCAACACCTTGAATCTGGCTCGGTATACTATAGGCAGCCAGTGCAGCGTGCGGAGCACGGGGGTGATGTGCTCCCGTTGGCTCGTCCCCGTAAGGAGAATCAACTATGTAGCTGTCCCACACCAGGTCCAGCCATGATGCACTTTTAAGTTGAGGCTATGTATGGAATGAATATATTATGAGCATACTCATGAAAGTTCTTGGCAGAAGTAGGTTTCGATATCTGGATGATGGCTGCTCCATCAAGAATGACACTGCTTGCAGTAGGAGCCTCAGATGTGGCCTGAGAATGCTCTTCCATGCATGTGATGAGGTCACTCTTGGTCCCCCAGAAGGAGTTTTCCTCCATCAGACAGTGCTGGAGGGCACGCCTGATTCTCATGCTTGAAGAACGAATCCATGTTCCCATCTCTCGTCTGACAACCAATGTACAGCCGTGAGAAGAGTTCAACATTATTGTTCATTGATGTGATTTGATGCTTCCCTCTGCATGCTGGTTTGGGCGTTGGGCCAGTGAACAGCTTCAGTTTGTTGCGACGAATAGTGTCGTCGAGTGGCTTGGTACTTTCTATGAGACATTCTTGTGTGAATCTCTGGAATTGGGCCTGACCAATCCTATGCACATCTTGAACGGTCTCCACTGCTGCAGGGTCTGCAATCTCCTTGGTGTCAAAGACAAGCAAGTCCATTCTTTCTTCTTCGAACGGGTTGCCAAACTCCTCAAACACTGCGACAAGGGAGCACACATCGTTCGCAGATGAGGCCTGGACACATTTGGTCATGGTGACGTGTGTCTACTTGTCTTCTAAAAGTGCTGGTATGCATCTTGGAATTCTTCTACCGTCCTGGCAACCTCTGGTCCTGCAACCATCCACTGTCAAAGGGCGTTTGGGTTGTCTGTGAGACCAACAGCTCCTCCATCCCCTTTGATGCATGCATTGTTCTGTCCATGCGCTTGATCAATGGGTATGGCGGAGAAAATCTGATTTGGTTTTTTGCACGGTGAACTTGCCTGCATCGAATGCTCTAGTAACCTCGGTGTTTAGTCAGGAGTTCAGCCATGTCTCTGAGATGAACTGGGATCCACCGGGCGTAGTTGGTGTGGTCCATTGCAAAGAACCAGGGGACAAGCTCTGTCAGGGCATTAAGGTAAAGGAAGCCTGTCGTAGAGATCTCATAGACCAGCAAACAAACTTCAAGTTCCATTGCAGTTGACCAGTAGTGAAACGGGGCAGGCTAATTTTACTTGAAACTCCAGCAAGTCTTCTGCATCCCCATGCATCTGTCTGTAGTGCTCATATGCATGGTGCTGAAGGATGTACAGTGCACAAGCTGTGATTTTGATGTGTTCGTCTAGTACATGCAACGTGTGCTGCTCTCAAGAAAGAATCGGCTGTCCTGGCTGATGCAATCTCTGCTTGTACCAGTGTTTGCACCCAGACACTTCCCTTTTAACCAGTCTCCCAGTGTCTTCAGAGCCGCCATCTCTATGCGCAGGCTACCAAACAGGACCAAAAACTTATCTTCTTCGTACTTCTGTGGCCACTTCCACTGAATTTGTTTGGCCAAGGCGCATAGTGGCTGATCAAAGGTGACGACTGGTGTCTGGCCAGCATTTAGATGCTCAACTGCATTCTTTACCACATCCATCAGTGCTTGATCATTGTCATGGTCTGGGCACTGTCAAGGAATAGTGGAAGCAGGGCAGTGGGACAGATGACACGACCCGTTGGTGGCTGCCGGTTAGCGTGGAATGCTGCCCAGGATGTATTTTCCACAGTCTCAGTATTGTCATCGAGAGCCTGCCTTGCATGCTCTAGCCAGAGGTGTTCTTCATCAGCCTGTTGCTTAAA
The DNA here is from genome assembly GCA_003113815.1 of Sphenodon punctatus. Classification (NCBI taxonomy): domain Eukaryota; kingdom Metazoa; phylum Chordata; class Lepidosauria; order Sphenodontia; family Sphenodontidae; genus Sphenodon; species Sphenodon punctatus. Next base: position 557,139 of record QEPC01005526.1, read on the forward strand.
GTTGTCCCTGCAAAGAGACATCACAATAGCAGCTGGAACAGGGGACTTCTTGATGCTGCTGGTGACAGGTGGCACGTCAGTGTAGTAGTGTGGCAAGTGACCCACTGTCTTCGAGCTGGTGTTACCGGATCCTCCGATGATACCAATGCTTCGGTCCACTCCCTCGCCAGCGAGACTGGGGTGCTGCAGGAGGGAGATGGCGGTACCATGAAATGATACCTTTGCTGTAGTTGCACTGGGGTTGTGATCTATATTGTCAATGGCTGCAGTTGGGCGACGGCTAGTAGAGTAAATCTGTGATGGCTCATTATCCAGAATCTTGTCCTTGATGCTGGGACCCTCAAAAACCATGCTAACTAAGGTAAGCAGCAGAGATGGTACAGACGGTTCTTGTGACACACCTGTGAAGCCCAAAAAGGGTTTATGGTCCTCAAACATATGATGATGAGCCATCTGTGCAGCATATGCAAGGTGAAGTGCGTCACTGTGTCCAGCTCACAGGCTTTGGCCGGTGCAGCACCGAGGTCTTCATCAAAAGCCAGGAAAATATCACGTCCCTTGTTCTGTGCACGCATGTCAGGAGAATGAGCCATGAGATGTTGCTTCAGCCTTGTGGTGTGCAGTCTTGTATCACACCTTATTTCAAGCTGCTCCATCCTTGACATGTATAGACGTGCAAAATCAACAAGTTTGAAGACCGGTGCAGTGTTTTTATCCAGACATGTTTCCTCGATGTACATGACCAGTTATGCAAAGACTGTTCCCGAAATCATTTGATCTCTTTTGGAGCCTGTGGGTGCCTCCAGTCTTGACTTTTCTTGCACGATTATACACAGTCCCACTATGCACTTTTGTGTGGTATTTGGCTTCCAAGGCGGGCCAGTAGATCTGTGTCCTCGAGAAGCACTGCACAGGCACGTACCCGGCTGTCTATCTGTAATGTGGTTGCTTCATGGAGACTATCGGTGCCAGATAACTGTCTGCAGAAGAAACACCAGGCATCTTGGACCGGTGTTTCGCTACTGGATGTTTTCTGTGCTTGTGACCTGGTGCATTTACGTGCAGCAGACACATCATCGCTATTCGTCTTGAATTTTATTTTTTCTGCTCTTTTGAAACTTTATGGTGGTGTACTTGAGCTTGCATGTGTTATGGTACCTAGCATTGTTGGTAACCATAGCCGACTCAATACCATGCCCTTCATCTAGCCTTCCCAACTGAAGTGTTCATGGTAGTTCTCCGAGCTCATCAAACTTGGAAGGTTTTCTGCCAGTGATCTGTATCCATGTCTCTCCTTTTAGACTGTGCTGGACACGTTAGTAGCTCTGGTGTGTCTTCCTGGCAGATAATGCAAAGGTTCCAGTTTGTCGCTGTTGGATGTTGAGAGGACGTTGATGGTTCTGGACAACCAGGGTCAACCAGTTTGAAACTTCTCGACATCAAAGATGGCTGTCATGGGGCAAATCTGTGATGGCTCAATATCCAGATTTGTTTGTAATATGTTAGTTTACCTCTGTGGCAAATATCATGCTTTTATCACAAAGTGCACAATAGGTATGCTATGCTGCTCCACTAGAACCATTCCGTACCCTTGATCATTTTTGTTGCCCTTCTCTGTATCTTTTCTAGTTCTACTATATCTTTTTTGAGATGGGGCAACCAGAACTGTGCACAACATTCAAGGTATGGTTGCACCAAGGATTTATATAGCGGCATTATGATCAGTTTTATTCTGTTCCTTTCTGAATAATTCCTAACATCCTGTTTGCTTTTTCTGGCTGCTGGCACACACTGTGCTGAGGATTTCAATGCATTGCCCGCAGTGGGGCCGATCCCATGCCCCACGCAAGCTGCGCGCAACTTAGTTGCAGGGACGTTGTGTCGTGTGGGACCCACACAGGATCCCACACATAGGGGGTTTGGGCTCGTGGCCAGTTACTCCATTGTGGACAGTAGGATACCTGCCGTTCACTGCAGTGCAAGAGTGAATAGTAAACTCTTAGTACCATATGTAGTGCTCAGAAGGTGCTCCGCCTCCATCTGGAACTGGCAGGTGCTTGTCTGTCTGTCTATGGAAGGGCTGTGGCAAACATCTTGCAAAATGCCGTAACGGTTTTAAATGTACATGGTATTACTGTGACTGAATCCTTATCAAGCCATAATGTAAAATGTGTTTGTAAGTCTTATTGTGGGATGAGTTGTTTTCAGTAGAATTACTATAACCAATTATGTAATTAAAACTCACCGCAAGACTACTGGCCAGTGGGGTAGCTTACTCTGTAAAGGTAATGACTACATGGCATGTTCAATGCCTCTGTCTATAATTATTAAGTACTGTAGTTATTTCTCAGGTCTCGGAAGAGCGAGGTCAGGGGAACCCAGTTGACCATGATCCCATCCACGATCAGAGCTGGTACTTGGACTGCACTCTGAGGAACCGTCTTCATCAGGAGTATGGCATTCAAGGCTGGGCCATCGTCCAGTTCCTGGGAGATGTCGTTTTCATCCCAGCAGGCGCGCCACACCAGGCAAGCAGCAAGGACACTTGACTATTGGTTCATAACTTCAGCTTCCAGATGTGCTGCTGACATCTTGGTTCTTTCCTAGGTTCATAACTTGTACAGTTGCATTAAAGTGGCGGAAGACTTTGTTTCTCCGGAGCACGTCAGACACTGCTTCTGGCTGACACAGGAGTTCCGATACCTTTCAAACACCCATACCAACCACGAAGACAAACTCCAGGCATGTATCGGTTTGAAATACTTTAAAACCGCCTATTGTTTATGGTAGCACTGTGTGAGAATTTCAGTTCACCCTTGGTTCCAGGCTTTTTTTTTCTGATTTTAAATCTTCAAATCTGGAAGAATAATATATCTGAATTGTCCACGTCACGCCTTGGTACAGATTTTGATGTTTTGTTGAAGCAACCCTTAGGTTGTGATCTACAAATTGCTTGCTCTGGAGAAGTCCCATTGAAGCTCGCAAATCACAGCCGTTCCTTCTGGCAAATCTATTATTTATTTCTTATTTATTTCTATAATTTATACCCCGCACTCTCCTGTAACAAGCTCGGGGTGGCTTCCAACAATTTCCAGATACATAAAAATACTATAAAAACAATTTAAAACAATCAGCAATATTTAAAACAGGGGCACGGAAGTTAAAACAGGATGGGGGCGGAAAACCATAACCATAACCCTAACCCATCCACCCATCCCCAAAGGCCTGGGTGAACAGCCAGGTTTTACAACACCGCCAGAATGATAATAGGTTTGGGGTCAGGCGGGCTTCCTCCGGAAGGGAGTTCCAAAGGCTCGGCGCGGCCACCGAGAATGCCCTCTCCATTGTGGCCCCCTGCTTCACATGGGGAACCTCCAAGAAGGCACCCCTGGCTGACCACAGGAGCCGCTGTGGGGCACGGAGGGCAAGGCGGTCCCTGAGGTACGAGGGGCCCAGACCGTAAAGGGCTTTGTAAATCAACACCAACACCTTGAACCTGGTTCGGCACGCTATTGGCAACCAGTGCAGAGGCCAGAGCACAGGTGTAATATGCTCCCAACCACCCGTCCCTGTGAGGAGACGAGCCGCTGCATTCTTCACTAGCTGCAGCCTCCGAATCAGGAACAAGGGCAGCCCCATGTAGAGCACGTTGCAGTAGTCCAGCCTCGAGGTGACGAAGGCATGGATGAGGGAGGCCAGGTCCGGGCCGGAGACGAAGGGATGCATCCTGCGCACCAGATACAACTGGCGGAAGGCAGCCTTAGCGACTGCCTCCACCTGCCTCTCCAGGCGCACGTCTGCGCCCAGTATCACCCCCCAGGCTCCGGGTCCATTTTATTTCTGTAGGTGGCCACCACAAGCTCCAAACATGGCAGGTTGCATTTGGGTACCGTGATGATATCCAGGGCATAACTTTTGACAAGTTGTTGTGTTTTGTTTTCCATTTATAGTAACCTAACTTGGCTTATACAAAGCTCAACCCTGCAATGCTATTTGTGGGTAATGCTATTTGTGGGTAAAAGGGCATACATGAGTATCCCATAGCAATCTGTGACTAATTATCCGTGCTGTAGAATGGTTATGAACAAGGGGAATTGCCACAACAAAAATCTTCGACTTGGAATGAACGTTGCTAAGATGTCATGCCCCAATACAAACTCTGCAAACCCGTAGAACACTAATGCCATCTCCAATCTAGTCTGCTTACTCCCCTTCCACTAGACACAAGCTGTGTTTCCATCTGACCATGCCTATATAACAAGCCACCTTGTGCACATGTAGGGTGCAAATAAGCACATCAAAAGGCAACCCCTGATTAATACAGATCACTTTGTGGTTCTGAAACCCATCAAATGGCAATTTACCTTCTTACAGTCGGATACCATAACACTCTTGTATTGCTGTGCAAAAGCACACCAAACCTGTATGTATTGAAAGTAGCAAATGCAGCCGGTGCTCAGACCTGGAGTGGCCCTGTTGGCAGTGGTTTAGAAAAAGCCATTCAGCCTAAGGGAAGCTAAATGACTCGACTTGCTATGATGGTAGCTGTGGGTTGTTTTTTTGTTTTAAAGCTTCAAGGAATCCAAATGACATGCTTCTCACTTGCTCCTCCTAGGTGAAGAACGTAATCTATCATGCAGTTAAAGATGCAGTTGCGATTCTGAGAGCGAATGAATCCAGCCTTGGCAAACCATAAATAGAAAGTCTTCACTATGCACTTAGGAACAGATCACTCCATGGGCAGCTATTTAAATTGCTCCAGGACAACCGCCTCTGTGGATGGAGAAGATTGTGGATGTTAGCTTATCGTCCTTCCAGCGGTACCAGATGAGCGTGCTACTTCCGTATATTAGGTTTACAAAGCCTCGCAATAGAGCGCTACGTGTAGGCTGTGGCAATACTATGAGTGCTTGTCTGCGATAGAACTCTGCACTGAGCTCTTCTAACCTGTACAAAAATACCTCAAATTTGCTCTGGAAAGTTGCTACACTGGAAGCTATTCATAAATTATTCACTTGAAACATGCCATTTATTCAAGACAAAGAGCATGGAAAGCTCTTTTCTTCTCACTTCCCCTTTTCTTTTCCTTATAACTGAGCTTGAACTTTTGTGGGTTTTTTTAAAAAAAGAAATGAATGCCCTAACTTCAATGTAAGTGTACGAGAATACAACTCCTTTTGGGTGTGTATGAAATGTACATGGAAACATGACTTCAGTTAAATGTATTTAAATTTCTTGATAAACCAAGGGCATTTTTCATTGAAGTGTTCCTCCCTTGAAACTTTGATCTAATCATAAACTGGTGGTTGTACGCTTTGTTCATGGCGTCCGATAAGTAAATTATTCAGATACATCACTTTTTTTATTTTAAATGTTCTCTCTTGCCCTTTGTCTCTACTGCCCAGCTCAATCAACTGCCTTCAACTGGTGCCCAAATCTAGATATGTCCCTTAAGCAAGGGGTTGAAGTAGAACTTCTGTACTGAAGAAGCTGAACATTGGAATAAATGGCTGCTTGCTCACGTGCGTTACTACGTACCAGTCAGCACCACAAAGAAGTCCAAGCCTCTAGAGACCCACAGCTTCTGTCCTGGGAGAAGGGCAGAAATGGTGAATTTTTGCTGGTAAACATGCACGTCCCGCAGGGGAACGGTGCTCTGCTGAATGTGCAGGTTTGCTGAATGAACAAGATCTGTGTTTTCTTCATTGTTGTCACATGACAAAAGCCACAGGTCTTTTGAGTCTGACTGCCTTATGGTGCTGATTGGTGTGTATTAATGCACGTTGGAAAGCGGTCTAGAACTTGGGAAAGCAAAAGCGGGCATTCCTTCTCTTTCAACAAACACAGGATTAAAATCAGGAAGGCAAAACCAACTTTGAGACCAAAGCAACAACAAAAAACCCATCACCCCTCTTTAAAAAATGGCAAGAAATCTGAATGGGGGGGGGGGAGAGACTCTCTTCATAAGCCCTATACCTAAGTGAGCTAGCGTAGCACAAACACAAGGTGAAAACTACTAATATGGGGTCAAGTAAGTAAGATATGCTTCACTGCTAATGCCCTTCCCTCTTTCTCCTTGTTGTTTGATACTCTTACTATCCCATTATATCAGACATGTCCATAAGAACCTAGGCTCTTGCCCAGGGGAGACTGCATGCCTGTATTTAAAACACAGGGAGCTTCCCACTCCAGAACCTACCCAAAGACTCCTACATGCCAGTAGAGAGTAGGGATTGGTTTCTGCTGAATCAGTGCCATAGACTACTGTAGCTGTTTGAAATGGGGGTGGGGGCATATGATACTAACTTGTCCTACAAGGAGGTTGGTGTCTAACCTAGACCAAGCCTGGGTTGACTTGGTGTGACGACATACTGCTCCCACCAATGGGTTATGGCACCACAAGAGAGCTTGAAGGAGACGCTTCAAACGATGTTGTTGATGGTTCCGTCATCCTCTTCCAACTGTTCTCAGAGTGCAGGTTTGTTCATGTTGCTTATGGCCTGTTCTCCCTAAAAACAGCTATGTAACTATGTTTTGCATTGCCACTGGTGGTCAATCAGGAAGCCTGAAATGAATGTAAATAGCTCAGCTGTAAGTAGCGTAGAGAGAGGGGGCTATGGGATGAGGAGCCAGGTAAACGTAGCAGCAGATGGTGGTTGAGATTTGTCGAAGGCTGCCTGGTAAGTCGGGAATCCAGGAGTTCCTGGCCTCATCAGCCTGTCAAATAGCTAGAGCTAATTCAAGTGTGTTTCTTGCCAAGTGTTGGAGAGAGCCCTGAGCTTAGTCCGGATAGCACTGCCCCAAGTGTCTGCTGTAGGGCAGGGGCAACACTCAGAGATGAGTGAAAATGCAATGTCTCTGGTGGGAGCAGGAGGTGCTAAGTACAGGGAACAGTGGTGTTGCACAGTCTGCTGGCGGCTGCTTGTGCTTTCCGTGCCCTGCCCAGCTCTCTGGCTCTCAGTGGCTTTGCTTCCAGACGGTGCCTCCCAGCTTGGCCACAGGCCCGATGTTCCCTCTGGTAGGAGAAGCAGCCGTGGGCAGCTCTTGGTTACTGCTGGATACCAAGTGCCTGGCAACTCACACGGAGCTACCCTCTTGCACAGGCCTGGCCCGGTATCCAAACCCGCTGCTTCTCTGCAACACAGGCAGGCACTCACTCTCCCGCCCCGCAGCATCTCCCTCCGAGCCAGGCCAACCTTTCAAAAATGGCCCTGAGTGGGCAGCTTCTGCCTAATCCAACTGCTACCAGCAGCTCTGTGAGGGCAATCTAGGAAGCACCCCCTACCTCCAGTGAGGTGCTCACCCCCCACTTGAGAGAGACCCTCTGCAGCAAGTACAGGGGTTAGTTAGCTATCTCTGTTCATCCAGAAATGGGGTGGAAGAGTCAGGCTGGCCTTGTGGTTAGGGGGCTGTACCCCCTAACACAATTCAATTCTTAGCTCTGCCATGGAGGCCCTGACCCCTTAGAAAGGTCTCTTAGTGCTGCTCATCTGTAAATGGGGGAGTTAGAGCTTGGACCTACATCCCAAGAGGTGACCGCAATTGCGTCGTCTTAGCAAGGAATCCGCTATTGTATCTGTCAGCAAAACTTTGCCCTTTCTTACCATAGTCCTGGTCCACGCTCTGCCCCCTTACCTTCCTCTTTTGCTCTAACCCGCTTGTAGTGCCTTAAACACTCGGCGAGGGCTTCTGCTTCACCACCTCATTCTCTTACTGAAACTGCTGCTGTTACATCATGTTGCTATGGAGCCTCAGCAAAGACTAGAACCCAGGCCGCTGGGAGTAGTAGCCCAACAATGCAATCATTCACCTAAGGGGCATGGCCTCCTTAACAACCCTGACAAACACCTCTAACTAATGTGACTACTAGTCAATCTGCTTCTCTGGTAGCCAAGTAGAGGGCTTGGCTATCTCTGCTTAACCAAGAAGTATGTTCAGTAGTCAGGGTGCCCTAGCCTTGGGAGCACAAGCTCCAGCTTCAATGCTTGGTTCCTCTATAAAGGACTTGGGATCTTAGAATGGTCACTTGGTGTGGCTCATCTGTAAAGGGGGGAGTAAGAGCTTGGTTCTGTTTCCAGCAGGTGACAGCAACTGGGTCTTTTAAGAAAATAAATTGCTATTATATTTGTTAGTAAAACTCTATCCTTCCTCCCCCTACACATGCTGCTGGGGTTTGTTCTGCACCTTATCTTTCTCTCACTGGAGCTATCTCATTCTTCAACAGATTCTCAGTAGACACTAGAACCCAGGACCATGAGTGCTGTAGCCCAAAACTCAGCCATTCACCCAAGCAGTGGTAGCTGCTTAAGAGCTCAAGGACAGCGCTTTTGAACTAATGGGACTTCTTGTCAATGTGTGTCTCTGGTAGCCAAGTGTTGGCTATCTCTGCTTAACCAAGCTATCTCTCTAGTGGTCAGGTTGGCTTTGTGGTTAAGGTCCCTGCCCTTGAATTCAGAAGTTGATGTTCAATTCCTGGTTTCTCCATGAGGGTTCTGGGGCCTTGGAATGGCCACTTGGTGTGGCTCATCTGTAAATTGGAAAATAACAGCTTGGCCTTGCTTTCCAGAAGGTGGCAGTAGTGGTGTCTTTTTAGCAATGCAGCTGTGATTATAATTGTCAGCAAAACTCTACCCTTCCTCTCAGTTTCTAGTCCATGCTGTGCCCCTGTAGCTTCCTCTGACTCACTTTGTCTGCCCTTGCTTTGCTGGGGTTTCCTCTGCATCTCGTATCTCTGGAGCTGCTGTCTCATTTTATGGAGCCTTGGTGCAGACTAGAACCCAGGCCCATGAGAGCTGTAGCCCAAATTGCAGCCACTCACCCAAGCAGTGGGGCCTAGTTAAGAACCCAAGCAAAATGCTCTTGAACTAATAGGACTTCTTGTTGCTCTGGTAGCCAAGTGTTGGCTATCTCTGCTTAACCAAGCTGTCTCTCCAGTGGTCAGGCTAGCTTTGTGGTTAAGGTCCCTACCCTTGGATTCAGAAGCTCCAGGTTCACTTCTGGGTTCCTTCATGAAGGGTTTGGGGCCTTGGAATGGTCACTTGGTGTGGCTCATCTGTAAATTGGAGAGTAACAGCTTGGCCTTGCTTTCCAGAAGGTGGCAGCAGTGGTGTCTTTTTATCAATGCATCTGTGATTATGACTGTTAGCAAAACTCTACCCTTCCTCTCGGTTTCTAGTCTACGCTGTGCCCTAACTGCCTCTGGCTGTCTTTGCTCTGCTGGGGGTTCCTCTGTGCCTCATGTTACTGGAGCTGCTGTTTCATTCGTCTATGGAGCCTCAGCACAGACTAGGACCATGAGAGCCGTAGCCCAAATTGCAGCCACTCACCCAAGCGGCGGGGCCTAATTAAGAGCCCAACCAAAATGCTCTTGAACTAATGGGACTTCTTGTCCATGTGCTTCTCTGGTAGCCAAGTGTTGGCTATCCCTGCTTAACCAAGAACCATATCCAGTGGTCAGGCTGGCTTTGTGGTTAAGGTCCCTGCCCTTGGATTCAGAAGTTCCCGATTCAATTGCTGGTTCCTCCATGAAAGCTTTGGGGCCTCAAAATGGTCACCTGTAAATGGAGGGGGGAGTAAGAGCTTGGTCCTGTTTCTAAGAGGTAACAGCAATTGTATTTGTCCACAAGCCTCTGCCCTTCCAGTCCTGGGTTCTAGTCTATACTATGTTCCTTTAGCTTCCTCTGTGCTCTAACTCACTACCAGGGCTTTGTCTGCACCTCAGCCGTCTCTCACTGGAACGGTGGCTGCCTTAATCCTCTCTAGAGCTTCACACGGAAGATGACTATGGGGGCACAGCGCAGGTTAGAACCCACGCCCCATGAAAATGGCAGCCTAAGACATAAGGGCCTACTTAGCAATCCTAGCAAACAATTACTTTACTAATGGCACTAGTCAAAATGCTTCTCCGGTAGCCAAGTACTGGGATGCGTAAGGGCAAAGCTGACGTTGTGGCTACGGGGCATGCTTGGGCTTCACAGGGCTGGTTAAAACTGTTCATCAAGGATGGTTTTAAGGAAAACTGCAATCAAAGCAGGAGCAAGTAGTTACAGAAAGACGGTTGCATTTTGTTACAGCCCGCATTGCTCTCACTGGGGTAAAATAGGCTTCTTTATAAGTGATGCATCCCCCTCCTATCCCTGAGGCTGGCCTTGGCATTCCCCAGTTTCCATCATCTCTTCCAACTACACCCATACGGGCTTTCCTTGCACCCAGCCCAGGGCAGGTGGGGGAACATCTGCAGTTTGACAGCTCGTTCCTGTTTTTGGAGAGAAGTGAGCTCCACGGCCTGTGTCCAAATGAACCTTCAGTTTGGTCTCCCCAAGAAGTGCTGCCTCGTGCCTGCTCCTTATCTCTGAAGCTTGACACCATGCGGAGACACTGCTGGTACCTTAAAATTCAGTTGAAACCTTCCCCCTGAATTGTTCCTTCCCTTTCTATCAAAGTTCTGTTGCCTTCGCTGAGTTTGCTTGGGAAAGGGTGGTGGGGGTTGGTCAGGAAATTGTTTTTATGGGCATGCAACCTACTGGCAAAGCAGCAATGCTAGAGATAGCCATTGCCAGTCATATATGGAAAAGAAAACATCAAGGGGTGGCCTCTGAACTACAAGGAAACTGTCTCTCGCTAGTCTTCAGTGCCTGCCTCAGTTTTGTTACTGGTTACTCCTTCCCCCCTTTTTCCTCAACCACTCCTCTAACTTGTCTAGAATAGCAGGAATATTTGCTGTTTGATTTTCACACCTCTCACTCTTTGAGGTTAGGAGATTATCTTTTGTGTCCCAAACTAGAAGGCCAAATCTCTCTTGCAACAAGACACCAACTCAATCCCCCAAACCAGAGTGTTTAAAAGCAGAAATTTTATTAAAATCCATCTGTAGTGTTTTCAGAAAAGTGTACAGACACACAGCGTCAAGGTTTATTTTTTGGTAGATTGAGCCAATGAAAGTGCTTTTGGCAGGACTGGGAGGAGTGGTGGTGGTGGGGGGGCAGGAAACATTTTATTAGATGCAAATATATTCTTAGACATTTATTTGATCTGGAAAATACATACAGTATGTACGATACCACCTCCATTTCACCAGAACCTGTTAAGAGGCAACACAGGCTAACAGAAGAAGAGTTTAAACAACAACAAAAAAATCCTTCTCCAAGTGCAATCCCCAAAGGAAAATATATTACAGGAAGTAGTTTCACACAGAGCTTTACATTGGAGGGTGGGACAGATCTTCCCATAGCCAAACAAGAGTCAAACTGTACATAAGGGACGCACCTAGCTGCGGAGCGTCGCTAGCCGCGACTGCATCGCTTCAATATCTTCCTCCTCGTCAACGGCAGCAGTGGCCCCCATGGGCTCCGGTTCGGGAAGGGCGTCTGTAACCTTACTAGGCGCTTTCCCCAAGGCCCCTGCGAACACACGAGACAGAGACCAGGAATGAAGTTGACAAGCTGCCCATTAGAGAAGTATCAAGCTCAAACCCATGCACGAGTTCTCAACAGAGAACATGTGAACTATTTAAGATAGGCATGGTGATCCCTCAGGCCCCAGGGGCCAAATGGGGCTGGGGGCTAGTTATTTGGCCCCTGATCCAGTTCCTACCACCCCAAGCACAGAAACTGAACTCCAGGGAAGGGAGCAGGGATGAGGGGAAAGAGCCATGGTCTGCACGCTCAGTGCATCCCCTGCCCCCCAGCCTCTATGCAGCCCTCGGAGCTTGTACTGGTTTTCAGAGCAGCCACTGGGAGGGAAGAGTCTCTCCACCCCTGATTTAAGATCTTAGATGAAAGTCAAGAGGTTCAGGGTGGGTGCAGAGGCAGCACGTTCCAAACACAGCTGTGGCAAAATGCTAAGTGGCTGGAGCAGGGGTTTCCAACCAGAAGGGCAGTGGAGGATCCACCCTGCAGAGAGATTTACCATCACCTTCCTCCTCCCTCGGCTTTCCATCTCTCTCATCCCATGTCACTTGGAGGGCCTAGCAGCTAGCGCCACAACACTGGATACTCCCCCCACCCCGGGAGACTTTGGGCTCCAGGAGCAAAAGGCAACTGAGCTGTGGATGCAAGCCCCCAATCCACCAAGGCCGAGGCCGTGAAAAAGAGGGTGGGACACAGAGAAGCCAATCCAAAGGATCCCTGCACTTCTATAGGCAGCAGCCATAAACACGCTGCTCAATATACTTCCAGAGACAGAGCCTGGATTTATGTAAGACAGCACTGATGCTGAAATCCATTTTTTAAACCACGCCTGAAATTTGCACAAGATTTGGTATTTACAGAAAGAGCCCACCCCCACCCGTTTCAATCTGTACTGAGCAATGCCCCACCCCACCCCTTCCCCCGAGCACGGACTCGAGCAGGACACCGCAAAGAGCAGAGCTGTCTAGAACAAGAGGAGATGATCGCGACCTGAGCGGAGCGAGGTGGAAAGCGGCTGGCCACCTCAACGGCGCTGGGGACATTGGATCATACGCAAAGGGGTCGTAACCATGGGAACAGACTTTCCAAGCTAGAACGGCAAGTTCGGCGCTATCCCCGCTGGGCTGGAAAGAGCCAGAACCACCCCCCATCAAGTTCCTTCTTGCCCCGACACAGACAGCTACTCTGATTCCTTCTCTTGCCCCCCACCCCCTCATTGGAAGACATTCAGAGCACTCGACATCCTGCAGAACCAGGCTCCTTCTTATTCCACCCCTCCTTCCCATCCAGTGCTGGAAGGGCTCGAGTCTGCTGCTGCTAGAATCCATGGGAGTTTTGCCTTTTACTTCAACGGAAGGAGGCCTCTGCTCTTACTGTCATTCCTCCACAACAGACCCCGGTGCTTACCAGCCGTGATTTCAAACAGGATTTTGTCAATCTCCATCTCCGCTTCCTCTTCCATGTCCTCTTGGTCTTCCATACCTTCAAAAGTGTCTTCTAACATGTCTTCTATAATACCCGCCTAAAGGGAAACAGAAATGGACAGCTAGACACACACACCCCACCTTCTTCCATTCATAAACCCCTCTGTTTCCCCCAGTTTCACAGGCACAGACATTAGTCAGGCCAAACCTGTACACAACTACTAGCATTTCATCCCCTCAAAATAGAAGGGTGCACAATCCCATTTGGCCCAAATCACTTTTTTTTTTTTAAAAAAAAGGAAAGCTCCTCTACAACCCAAATTTATGGTTAATACAGAAGTTTCATTTCTGTATAGAATTTTTTTAAATAGTATAACAAATATTTCCTTGCAAGACCTGCATAATACAAAAAAAAACAACTTCCAAGTTTTTCTAGTGCAAGAGAAATCAAAAGATGACCCCACAGGCAGGGACTGCGTCCATTTCTATGTTCTGTACGGCACCAAGTACATGACTGGCGCTATATGCTTATAATAATAATCATCATCATCATCATCTAAGCAGAGAACAATGCAAAAAAACCCAAACCCCCCAAAAAACCCAAGGAGCCAAGCGTCTTCAGTAGTGACAGAGAAAGGGCATCTGCATCCTGATTTAAGCAATCTACAGCAGACACACAGAATTTTTAAGAGTCTCTCTCAAAATTCTCTTCATTTGGATTTGAAATACTTCAAACCACATACAGGCTTTAAAGATTTCATTCAGTCTAGACTGTTCTGTACCATGTCACTGGTACTTGAAACAGTTGCATCCAATAACAAAAATAAAATAAAATAAAATAAATGAACAGAACATTAACAAAAACCAGTCTCTCTCTCTCTCTCGAGTCTCAGATCCACACTCCAGCTTCTTGGGGTCACAACTTCTCCAAGCATCCCCGGAATCATTAACTGACGTTTCTCCTCAATGGCCGAGGAGGAAGAGAGACTGGAAACTAGAGAGGTTGAGGGGGTCCAATCGACCTGGTGTGGGTGGCTCCGCCTCTTACATGACGTTGTTGTCACAGCACTTGGAATGGGGCGCGACTACATAAGTAGAATGCCATGCCCGCTCTCCGCCCAGGCAAACTTGAACCCATGTGTACTCCACCCCCACATCCCCCACACGTGAGCCAAATCCCTTTCAAGCCACCAGTTCATGGCAAATAGGGGCCTCGTCCCTGCCACGACATCATGCAGAACCCAGAGTCCTCATGTTCCTGACACGGTCGGGCCATGTAGATGCAGGGCCCTGCAATGATCTGGGTTTTCACATTGCTCACGGCTGCTTCCACAGAGGAGAGAGCCAGGCAAGCATCTTACCATGCTGCAGCCCAGCTGCTCCCTCCTTTGGGTGGGGGGGGGGGGGAATCAACCACATCTCCCCCATGCTACAGCTGCACTGGAGGGGGCTAGGGGGGGATGCCAGCTGGGTCGGCCCCTTGCATGCCTATGGGGAATGTAGGAGGGAAACCGGTCAGGTCCCCTCCATGCTGGAGTGAGCTGCCCCTTGGGGAATGGTGGTGGGTCCCCTGCATGACAATGGGGGAGAACCGGTCAGGGGAGTCAGCCAGGCTCCCTACACACTGCGGCCACCTCTGCGGAACTGGCCGAGACTCCGTGCTGCACGGATGCAGCCTCGGTAGGAACCAATTTGATTCCCGAGGAGGGATGCTATTTGCAGGACTTGTGAGGATTTTTTCCCCCCCCGATAGGTGCTGTTGTGCTATTTATTTCTTTGGAAGGAACTGGTTTTGGGTCTTCGTTGCCCAAATCCATTCCAATGGCAAGCCAGGAAGCCCATTTGCACGTATCATATTTACATAATGATGCAGATCAACCCTGCTCCCAGAAAACTTGCAGAACTTCCCAGTACAATGTTTTCAATTTGTTTTGTGGCAGCGAATACAAGTCTCCAGTTGCAGCCAACGGAACTGCAGCCTGGGGAGGAAAGGGTGAAGGCCGATTCTCTTATCGCGGATACTAGGAAGGCCTCCCCGGGCAGAGGGAGGCGGGAGATGCAGAGAGGGGAGGGAGCACTCTCAGTTTGTGGGCAATGCCAGCAGCAGTGGCAAGGGACGGGCCTTCACTTGGCAGATGGGTGGGGTGGAGCAAGCTGCAGGAGGTACCAGCTGCCGGTGCCACACGAAACCCCATTCCGTTACCGCTTCTAGGCGCTACTGAAATCCAAGCCTGGTTAGCCCACGTTGCATCTTACCTTCATCATTTCTTTGGACAATTCCCTCATCGTTGCCTGGATCTCGGGGATTTTTACTAGGTTCTGCATGGCTTTCATGACTTCTGTGCTATTCTGCAGCGACCCCGCGACTCTGAGGACATCTGCCGAGAGAAAGCATGGAAGGGTTTTTAATAACCAAGCTTGGATCAGACAGCGGGAATAAGGCTTTACGGCAGCACAAAATTCCTGCTTGCTACCACGTCTTCTTCCACCATTTAAGGGAACTGTACTTAAAACCGGGAACTAAGGAAATTGGATGTTATTGTCCATTTAGCTAAATTTCTTAATCTGGGAGGCAACTGTTAATAAAGAAAACAGATTCTGTTCCCCCCCCATGAAACACAGAAGCATTTCTAGGGAGATGTCCTCTTCCCTCAAGTCAAACCTGAATTGCCAAAAGGTGGGTTTGGCATCAAAGGGGACAGCAGCAAGATGAGTTAGCCTGGGACTGAGGGGCCAGGATGTGGCAGGCATTGCAAACATTCTCTTGTCAAGACCACAGAAGCATTAACAAATAATGGCAGACTGGATCGATATGAACCCCCAAGATCCAAGGCTCTCTGCAAACAGAGAGAGGTTCACCATAAGACTCAATTCGGAAGATGTAGGAGGAGGAACCGGTACCCAATGGGAGTACCTACCTACCAAACACAGTAGGACTGCACCCCTTCGTAGCAGACCCACAATATTAGAACTGTAACTTTGCAGGAAGCCACTGCTGTCACCTCACATTTGGAAAGGAAAATTGGGCTCTTACCTTCTGAATTTTCCTTCTACGGGAGATCCTCTTGGATGGCCAGTCAAAACAGCAGGGTAGATCCCTGCCACTATAAGTAGGAGGCAGACTTCCTATTTTTGTGGAGCATGCCCAGAAGGATCTATCCTCAGTTCTCCAGTCTTTTCAAACTATACTCAATTTATGGTGCAAAAAAGAATTATCATTAAAACTCATAATCTAACTTGAATGAGCATCCTATCCTTTCCTAACAACTGAACTAAAAACTCCCTGTACTCCCTCCCAACTGGGAGAGATTGCCGGGTCTAACCAGGACCACGTTAAGAGTCCGTGTTCCAGACACCTCAGAGTTACTCCTCACTCCGGGTGGGGCTGGCCATCCAGAAGGATCTCCCGTAGAAGGAAAGTTCACAATTTTCCTTTCTCCCGGGAGATCCTCCTGGACGGCCAGTCAAAAACAGTAGGGACGTTCCATAGCTGTGTCCCAATCCTATGATCTGAGGGGGGGGGGAAAGGAAGGAGGATAATCAGTAGAGGTGCCAGGCGGATCCGGGATAGAATAACCCCCTATAATACCGCCTGCAACACCCGCCTCCCAAATGCTGCTTCGGCTGATGCGTGCAGCGGGATCTTGTAGTGCCTCGTGAAGGAGTGTACAGAAGACCATGTTGCTGCCCAACAAATTTCCCCATAAGAAGCCGAATTTCTAAAGGCCTGAGAGGTAGCTGCCCCTCTCAGGGAATGAGTAAAAATTCCCTGAGGCAGGGTTTTGTCCTGCGCCTTATAGGCCTCTGAAATGCAGAGAGAGATCCAGCGTGCGATTACCACTTTGGACGCTCTCATACCCTTCCTCTGCAGGCTGTATGACACAAAAAGGGCTAAGGACTTTCTGAATGGAGTGGTACGGTCTAGATAAATCCGTAGAGCTGTAGTAACATCCAGGGTATGCCAGCCTCGCTCCTGTGGGTGAGTCGGGTTGGGACAAAAGGAGGGCAGGATAACCTGTTCCCTATGAAAACGAGCGTCAATCTTTGGGCAAAAGGCCGGGTCTAGTTTCAAGATAGCCGAGGACTCCCTAAAGGAACAGAGACCTGGTTCCATGGAGGAAGTAACGAATGCCTATGAGAAAGGCAATTTTGAGGGACAGGTAATACATAGAGACCTCCTTTAGAGGCTCAAAGGGAATCCTGTTAGAGCCTTGAGAACTAAGTTCAGGCTCCACGAAGGAAAACGGTGAGCCGCCGGAGGGGAGATAACTCTAGATGCCCTGAGGAAACGGACTATGCGAGGGTATCTTGCTACTCTGCAACCTTTAACTGTGCACAGCACACTATTTAAGGCTTCTACCTGTCTCTGTAGGGTGTTGGGTTTTAGCCCTTTGTCTAGCCCCTCCTGGAGGAAGTCTAAAAACAACCCTAATGGGGGCCTTTGCTGGTCTAACTCCCTTGCCCTCGCACCATTTTGCAAAGTAAACCCAGTTACTCTGCTATATTCTTTTAGTAGCTGGACGCCTAGATTGTAGGATGGTGTCCAGCACCTGCTGGGAGTAGCCTAACTTTCTCAGGGCCCTCCTCTCAATTTCCATGCAGTTAGTTTCAGGGTTTCTGGATTGTCGTCAACAATGGGACCCAGATGCAGGAGGTCAGGCCTGTTCTGAAGTTGGAGAGGCGGTTCTGAGGCCATGTCTAGTATGTCTGCGAACCATGGGCATCGAGGTCAGTAGGGAGCCACCAGAATTATGTGAGAACGTTATTTTTTTATTTTTGCCACCATTCTGTGTATGAGCGGAAATGGAGGGAAGGCGTACAGTAGACCTGGAGGCCAGTTCAGGTTCAGCGCGTTGAACGCCACCACTCGGTGGTCCGGGAAGCGGGATATAAACATCTGTGTTTTTGCACTGGATGGAGATGTGAAGAGGTCCATCTCCAGCCACCCGAAGGCGTTGACTATGCTCTCGAATGCTGATGGGTGGAGGGACCACTCCTCTGGGTTGATCTTTTCCCAGCTCAGCCAGTCCGCTTGTGCGTTCTTTTTCCCTGCGTTTCCCTGCGATGTGTATCATCCTGATGGATTTTAGGTTGGCCTCTGACCAGCTGATAAGCGCGGAAGCCTGTTGGTGAAGGGCTTCGGCTCGCGAGCCCCCTTGCTGGTTGATGTAAGCCTTTGCAACTGTGTTGTCCATATACACCAGTACATGTTTTCCTTGAAGAATCGGGGCCAGGCACGTTGCTCGCAGTTCCAGCTAGTTGATGTGATGTTTCTTCTCCCATTTGAGCCACTTGCCTTGAGTGGGCCTGCCTTGCGAGTGTGCTTTCCAGTCGGAGAGGCTCGCGTCCATGGTCACCGGTGTCCTGTCTGGGTCCGAGATCGGGATCCCGGTTCTGAATCTGTCTGTGTCCACCAGTGGAAAGATCTCTTGACAGAGACAGGGATGATGATCCACGGATTCCCTCCCTGAGTCAGGAGGTCCTGCCATGGCCGCAGAAATCTCTGTAGTGGTCTGGCATGGAATCTGGCCCAATGGATGAATCCCAGGCAGGAGACCATGCTGCCCAGCAGGCTGGCGAGAGATTTGAGTCTGGCCTTGTGGGCTTTGGAGATTTTCTTGATCAGAAGTAGGAGGTTCTGTTGTCTCTGCCATGTCAGGAAAAGTTTGTAGTTGAGGGTGTTCATGATGACCCCCAGATGTTCTAGAGACTGGGAGGGGATGAGCTGGCTCTTCTTGAAGTTGACCAAGAAGCCATGTTCCTGCAGGTATTGTATGGATCTGTGGACATCCAACACTGCTTGCTCGTAGGAAGGTGATCGAATGAGGATGTCGTCCAGGTAAGGATGAATCTTGATGTCCTCTCCCCGCAGGTTCGCCACCAGAGGTATCAGGACCTTCGTGAATGTCCTGGGTGCTGTGGCGAGGCTGAAGGAAGTGCCTTGTATTGCCAGTGTCAATGGGCATACGAGAACCAGAGCCACCATCTGTGCGAGGGAAGGATGGGTACGTAAAGGTATGTTTCCTTGAGGTTGAGGGAAGTCAGCCACTCGCCTTGCGAAATCGCTATCAGTATGGATTGGAGAGTTTCCATCTTGAATTTTCGCGTTTTGACTGATCGATTTAGCAGCTTGAGGTCAAGCACTGCCCTCCATTCCTCTGATTTTTTTGGCACTAGAAACAGAATTGAATAGAGACCTGTTCCTTCCTCTTGTGCGAGTACCAGCTCTATGGCTCTGATGACTCGGAGCCTGTCTATTTCTATTTGCACTGTGCGGTGTTTGTTTGGGTTGCTGGATACTGGCGAGACACAAAAGGAGTGTCGAGGGTAGTGAGCGAATCTGATAGCATACCCTCTCTGGACGGTGGGTAAGACCCCGGCGTCTGAAGTGGAGGTTGCCCATTTTTCTGCAAAGCGCTGGAGCCTGCCCCCTAGAGAGGTCTGGTCTTGGAGGTGGGCAGACCCCCAGTCATGCATCCGCTTTGGGACGACCGACTGCCTGGGGATGTTTGGGTCTGTTGCCGGTTCCCCTCGGTTTGTGCCATCTGGGTCTGTACTTCTGTTGATTCCCTCTGTGCAGGTAGAAGGGTCGTCTGGAGGACCCTGCTGGTTGGTACGAGCCAAAGGGACGAAAAGGCTTTTTTGAAATCCCCACGCTTTGCACGGTTTGCTTTTTTGATTTGTCTACTGCGTCTGTAAGGACTTTATCCAGGCAGACTCCGAACAGTTTAGCCCCCTGGAAAGGACCCCCTACTAGGGTATTCTTGGCTGTGCTGTCCCCTTTCCAGGATCTGAGCGAGGCGGCGCCGGGCTGCTACGTTAGAGGCCGCCGCTTGCGACGCTCAGCGGAGCATATTCGTGAAGGAGTCCGCTATGAATGCGTATGCTAGCTGGATTCTGGTACACAGTATCCTAGTCATTTTCATAGAGACCTGCGGGTCTCTGGCCCGCTTGATCCAGGTCGTTAGGGCCCTGGAGAAGTAGGACGTGACTATGGCCATCTTTATGATCGATGCCACCTCCTCAAAATTTCGTCCTAGGTTGCAATTCTACTTCCTTGTCTGTGGGATCCTGGGGATAACACTCCCGTTCTGTTGGGAACACCGAGTTTCTGGCGAGGGAAGCTGCTGCTGCATCTACCTTGGGGATGGCCAGGAGGGTCTCGTTTTGCTTAGAGAGGGAGCAAAGGGACATCTGCGTTTTATTCATTTTGCATACTTCGTTAGGTTGTTGCCATTCCCTCTTTATGATCTTTTTGTAGGCCTTATCTAACACCATCCCTCGGTCTTTGGCTCTAGACCTTGGGATATACTCCCTCTCTTCCTCCTCCTCCTCTTCCGAGGATTCTGAGGAGGCCTGCTTGTCCTTCCTTTGTTGGAGGTGTAGCGCCTTTATGACCAGGTCATAGATCTGGTCCCTGTCTTTTACAGGGAATTGTCTGTCAGGGTCTGACGAGGCCTCGATCCCCGATTCATCTCTCTCCCCCTCTTCCAGGGAGGAACTCCCGCTCTCCCCCTCAGAGACATGCTGTTCCTCTGAGGCATGGGTCTCGGACCCCTCCTCATCCCTTTCACTCGCAATTGTGAGGGGGCTTTTTTCCCCCTGCCTTTTCTTTCCTTTTCCCTTATAGGGTTGTTCTTCATCAGAGGATGGGGTGGACGTGAGCTCCTCCGATGCTGCCCCTGAGGAGACTGGGGAGTCTAGGGGTCTGGAAACCCTGTGAGGTTTCTTGGGCAAGGGGAGTTTTCCTTTGCCCGCTCCCTTAGACCGGCCCTTGAATGAACCCGCCCTCTTGGCTCTAGGAGGAGATCTCTTACGTTTGACCTCGGCGAGGATTTCCTTGAGGACCTCCATGTGTGGGTCCTGGGCTGGGGGGGCGGGGGTTTGTGGGGGCCTGACTGCTTCTGCTGCCCTGTCCGTCTCTGCTGTCCTTTTCCTTGTGGCCATCCCGGATTGGTTTTGTTTTCCCCCCCGCCGCTATTTACTTGAGCGGGATGAAGGGGAGGGAGCGGGCTCTGCCTGTGCGCTCAGTCGAGGTCATGGGCCAGCCTGTGTGTCTGGATTCCCTCCGTTACTGGGGCCTAGCACTGGAGCTCCGTGACTCCGTCGGAGTTGTGAGCACGGCGGGTGGGAATCTGCCTAGTGCACGCCATCTGTCTCCTCCTTGTGTTGAAAAATCGCTGCGTCACTGGAACCCCTAGCGGTGCACGGGAAAACTGGAGCCGGGGCTTTGTCCGAGGGTGGGCCTTGTCGAGCCGGCTCAAGGAGGGGGGGGGAGGGGGGAAGTGTCAGTGCTGCCGGTCTCCAAGCCGCGGTAGCGGGGGCTGAGCCCTGCACACCCTCGGCTCTAGCGGGAAAAAAAGATCCCTAGGGATCGGTAGACAGCTTGGGGGGCTGCTACGCCCGCTCTGCGGGGCTCCCATGTCCGTAGGAGAAGGGAGCGCCCAGTTCCAGGACTCCAGACCCCTCCACAGGGAGGGGAGAGAACAGGAAGGGGAGTTCCTCCTCCCCTGGCACCAGGAGGTTTTCTTCTAGTGTTGAATCCACACGTACGCTGTATTATTGAAAGCGACAGGCTGGGGGGAGGCAGGAGGTATGCCTGTCACTTGTTCCCTTGGGGAGGCAGCAAATCTGCTTCCTACCAGTGTGGAGGCAGACAAACAACTGCAGAACGGAGGATAGATCCCTCTGGGCATGCTCCACAAAATTAGGAAGTCTGCCTCCTACCGATAGTGGCAGGAATCTACCCTACTGTTTTGACTGGCTGTCCAGGAGGCTCTCCCGGGAGAAGTTCTGTAGCTGTGAAGGACTTCAGTAGTTTCGCACCATTCGTGAAAGGGGAAGCAGTCTAGCCTGAGCCGGATGACTGGTAATTAACTAAGACATAAATGTGGACTAAAACGTGATCTGCTCAAGAGGAGTTTCTACCCGCTCTCTTTATACTGGGCGGTGTAACAATTCAGGAAAGTGTACGGATCTCAGGAAAGCGCCTGAAGATAATTCAGGACAGATACTGAGGGAAGATAAAGTTGAGAAATGGCAGGTTGTAAAAAATTATTATTGAAAGCGCCAGGCTGGGGGGTGGGGTATGTCGGGGATTATGACGTAGTGGCATCAAAGGCCCTACTGCACCAAGCACAAAATAACCGAGTGTTCCCAGTTTTAATAATCTCAGTGCTGGATGAACTACTTTTCATTTTTATTATTCCTGCCTGGCACATTTTTATTTTGAACTGAAAACCACAACGATCTTGATAATAGCATTTTTTCACTTACCAATACACTAAATGTTCAAGTACAATTATTTTGACCTGTTTTATATCTCCCCCTCAAACCCCGTAACAAACCTGGCACATTTCTTTAATGCCAGCCCTGAACATCAGGAAGGTGGGGAAGAAACATCAGAAACATTGGTTTTATTACTGCACTAAAAGGTTTTTCCCCCAAGTTCTAATCAAAAATACAGATCAGAATGTCAAGCTTCCTTTCTGCTCCTCCAACAATAAAATATAAGTCAGCAATGCCACTTTTATTATCGTGGAGGCACGGGATCCCCATCTGTACTTAAAGCCCAAAGCAGCCTTTCATTTAAAGCAGGATTAAATTCCTACTTCACAGGTCAGTAATTAAAATCATACCTTCAGATTTTATTACTTCTCAGACAAATTTTCTAGGACACTTCTTAGACACAGAGAGCTACTAACTGTCAGAGGAAATCACTCATCACTATTATAAAATTTGTCCCAAGTGTGCTTGCTTTGGCACCTTTTTAGCAAAATCCTACATTCCTCACAAAAACCAACGCTCCCTCCCTCACACACGTGCACCTTGTTGTCATGTCATCATGGGCATTGTGGAAGCTTGGATGTTCAACACAACAGTGATTTGAATTCATCGGAATCCCCTTCGTATGTACCAGAAGCCAAGAGGAGACAACAGAGCGATCAGCATCTTGGACCTGTTGTGATGCTGACTTCCTAATCCTCTTCAATCTAGGCCAAGGGCGGAAAACCTCCAGCCTTTGGGCCAAATCTTGCCTGTGGCTGGTTTTGTATTTGGCCCTTCCTAATTCCAGCATCGAGTCCTTACCCTAGAGCACTGAGAGAGTGAGCTCAAAGCCATTCTTCCCCCTGGCTAGCTCTGCCACCAGTGCCCCAGGACGGGGCTATCAGCTGTTCAGCTGCAAGAGTATTTTGCTGCTGACAGCTGATCCACAAGGACATGGATCTCCCGCCAGCCTCTCCCACCCAAGGGAACATTCACCCGCCACACTGCATGCAAGCCACCCACAGGACGTTGCTCCAGATGGACGAGACGTTTCTTGTTTAGACAATGGACCCATGTTTGCGTGTTCAGACAAACAAGGACTTGGAGCCACAGCTACGCGGTCTCCTCGTGTTGACCCACAGTCACCTCCTCTGGAGCCAGGGTTGGCTCCAAGAATCCTCCCCCTGCACCCCCCAACAGGGAAGTTCTTGCCAACAAGTCCCCCTCCAAGCCATGCTGCAGCTCAAAGCAGAGTGCGATCAAGCTCGTCACAGCCTCTGAACAGGGCTGTCTTGAAGGGATAAGGGGGCAGCCCGTACAAATCACGCTGCTGCTAATCTACAGACATTGTGGAATAGAGAAACAATTCAGAATCTCACAGAAATGCTCAGGATCTCAATAGACTGATGTGTACACACATCCTCTGGGCTTGGAGTAAACCAGCTAAAGGGACCAAGCAACCCCCCCTTGTCCCCCTATGTTTGGGGAGAACGTGGCTCCAGCTCCAAAATGTGGAGCTCATGTCCCATCCTTAGTTAACCCAAAGAGCAGTCTGCAGTGTTCTTACCAAGCTGGTTCTTCATTCCCATGAGAACAGAGTTCATGTGGGCTTTGGAGGCATAAAGCTTGCTCACAGCCTTTCGAGAGCGGATCATCTCCTTTGCCAGGACCACACACACATCCTTTTGACCCTTTTTAGCAGCATCTTTGATGGACCGCTTCACTTTTTCCTCTTCTCTCTGGATATCTGGTTTGGGGAAAGGGGGGGAATAAAAATCAAACACCGACAAGCCGTCAAAAAGGTTTGGAGTAAACCCTCCACTCATTTGAAAGCAGATGTTGAGAATACCACCACCTACACTTCTGACTTCCACCCAGGTCTCAATCTGGCCAGAGAAGACCGAGCTGGGTTCTATTCTTCCTTGTTGACAGAAAAGATCACCACAGCAAATTTACTTAGCGAAAGTTAGATGGGCTGGGTTACAACAGCGCTACGTTTCTCGTAGAAATAGTTAATACAGAAGTTCCCAGTTTGTGGGCTGGGATACAAAGCAGGGCGGGGCTCCATCAGCAGACAGGATCCCGATCCCAACTCTGGATGCCTTTGTTCTTCCTTACCTGGGGTCAGACAACTATTAGTGGAGAGCCATGAAGGCAAAAGTCACTGGGAACTATTGTGCCACCAACAGCGCCGTCTCCAAGCTGGTAAAACGCATGTCTGAGATCAGCATCTGTGGTGTTAGAGCAGTTTGCAGCCTTGTGGACATTTACAACACAAGGCCACCCCCCACCCCACCCCCGTCCCCTTCTGGCACAACCTTGTTCTGCGAATGCCCCATACGTTCCTTAATCTGCATTTGTCTTGTCCTGGAGCAACGCAGTCATGCAGCTGCTGATTCCCCTGGATTTCACCAACCCCGACTCTTCCCCTGTGGAATATCCCACAATGCAAAGGGAACGGAGGTATGCCATTGTGATACCCCTGAATGCAACACTTTGGAAGCAGCACGGAGAAGGGAATAGAGGAGAAATCCCTGCTCTAGGACTCTCGGGCCAAATCTCTAGGATTGTTCAGAACCAGGAAGTGACAAACGAGAAACAATGCACCAGTGACTGAGGCTTAGTCACACGACATCAATTGTTACTTGCTATATTTGTTTATATAGCGCCAATAATGTGCCTGGCATGAAATAATCGTTAATTAGGAGACAGAACCCTGCCCTGAGGGAGACTCACAATCCAGGGCGAACAAGGGAAACCAAAGGAGAGGCAGGGTTGACATTCACAAAAGTTGAGAAGTCTCAGGTAGAGGTGCATGGCTTAGGCTGCTTTCAGACCTCCCCCCCGCCCCCCCCCGACTCCCTGTGCATATTTTGCCTGTAGGAGGGAATGCGCAGCCAGGATATGCGCAGGTGCCGCTGGTCTCAAAGCCGCCCCCCCGCTTTGCCAGCAAACACGTGGAGTGATACAGAGCAGGATCTCGGCGGGTGTTTGCTGCACGTGCGGGGGAGGGAACTTTCAGACTGGCCGAACCGCAGTTTATATTTAATTTTAGCATTTGGTATCTCACAACCCATCCCGCCTCAGGCGGCTTGGGGCGGCTGACAAAAGATCATAAAAACATAATATAAAACGTATAAATATAAATAAGACAAATATAAAATTCATAAGACTACCGGAGCAAAAAACAAACAACGAAGAAAACCCCAACCCAACACTGGAGCACCGGCGTTATGTGCTCCCGTAAGGAGACGGGCCGCCGCGTTCTGCACCAGCTGCAGTCTTCAGACCATCACCAAGGGTAGCCCCGCGTAGAGCACGTTGCAGTAGTCCAGTCTTGAGGTGATGAAGGCATGGATGATGGTGGCCAGGTCCGAATCAATATGTCCGAAGCCGTCGTTATCAGGTGTAATTGACAAACGGTGCTCCTCGCCACGGCCGCCACCTGAGCATCCAGGCAGAGCCGTGGGTCGAGGAGAACCCCCAGTCTCCGAACCTGGGGGGCCATGGAAGGATCAACCCCATCAATGATGGGGGTCATCAGGTCACCTGCCCCTCCCACCAGCATCACCTCCATCTTGTCAGGATTCAACTTCAGACGGCTTGCCCTCATCCAGTCCCGACACTGAGGAAGCACTGAAATTGCCAGACCCGAATCAGACGAGAAGGAGAAGTACAGCTGGACGTCATCAGTGTATTGATGACACTGAACATCAACACCCTCACCCCCACGACCTCACCCAGTGGCTGTAGACACACACTGAACGGGGGGGGGGGGAACAGAATCAAACCTTGCGGAACTCCACACACGAGGTCCCAAGGAGACTAAGAATGGTCCCCCGGGTCCTACTGGACAGAAAGGAGCGGAACCATTCGAGAACAATTCCGCCTGCTCCAAGCCGTTCCCACAAGCGGGCCACCAACACCCCATGGTCAACTGTGTCAAAAGCAGCCAAAATATCTTAACAGAATCAGTACAGTGGAACGACCCTGATCCAATTCATGGTGGAGGTCGTCGACCAAGGCCACAAGTGCGGTCTCAGTGTCATAATCCGGTCAAAAGCCAGACTGCAAGGGATCAAGAACACGGATGCGGCCCGGATGCCCCTGAAGCTGCTCAGCCGCTACCCGTTCAATAACCTTCCCTAAAAAGGGAAGATTAGAGACGGGTCGATAGCTAGCGAGGGAGGGAGTCAATGTCAAGCGATGGCTTCATGAGCCAGAGGTCGCACCACTGCCTCCTTAAGGCACCCCGAAACTCTGCCCTCCTGCAGGGAGGCATTGACCACCCCAGCCAGCAACGGCCCTAGTATCTCCCGTGTGGCCTTGACCAGCTAGGACGGGCACAGGTCTAGTTATTATTGGCAAGCATTTATGTAGCACCAGCAACGTACCTTGCACTTTACAAAGTAATGGAACAGACACGGTTCCTGCCCTAGGGCTTACAATCTGAGAGACAGAGCGGGAAGACGAAGGAAGGGGAACAGAGGGAGAGACAAGGGGTGTAACATTCAAGAAGATGTGAGGTCTCAGGTGCACGTGCTTGGCTTGGTTACATCGAGAATGATGACTGGCTGGTCCATGTGGTGAGGATAGGAGCACACAGAGCTCAGGTAACAGATTGTACTGGATGGAGGGTATCAGCAGGAGTTAGGGGAGGGGAGTGAGGAGTCGGGGAGTGCAGAGTGGAAGAGGTGGGTCTTGAGGAGGGATCTGAATGTACGAAGGAATGTGGGCAGGGAGGGAGTTCCAGGCGTGTGGGGCAGCTAGGGAGAAGAGACGAAGGCAGTTAGGGGAGCAGGGGAGGGCAAGAGAGGGTGCAGAGAAGTAGCGGAGTTTACAGACGAGTACGGAGGGAAATTAGCACAAAGAGGTAGGGAGGAGCAGGGTTGTGAAGAGCTTTATAGGTGAAGACTATGAGCTTGTGCAGGATTCGTTCAGTTCACACGATGTGGCTCCAACAGCCCCAAGAACATCCCCCACATCAGCGGACAATACCGACCGGAATTGATCCCACAAGACTGGACAAGACAGGGCATCCATAACCTCTGGTTCTCCCACTGCAGCAAACGCAACATTGAAGCCGTGGTGAATGCAAGTGATTTTTATCTACAAATAGTCAATAAACATGTCACAGCAAACGATGGAAGACTCCAGCTCCAGGCAGAGAGAGGCTGGACTGAACAGCCCCCTCACCACCTGGAAAAGCTCAGCTGGATGAGACTTTGTGGATGCTATGAGAGCAGCAAAGAACCTTAACTTTGCTGCTCTCACAGCCAGAGGGGGCTGCGTGGCGTGCACCCTTAGATACCAGATAACCAGACAGGCAAAGAATCCTCTCTTCTTCTGAGGCTGACCAGAAGCTGCCCAGCTACTGTGATATAGACACAGAGCTTCTACGTTCAACCACTGCTGGTCCCATACCCCAAAAATAAAGGGAATGACGCCCTGGCAAAGCTGCAGCTAAGTCAGAACACGTCATCATCATCATCATCTCTGCTTTTAATCGAGGTGGTTACCAGGAACCTGTCCCTTTGAGCTACACCAAACTCTTTCCAGATGAAGGCTGCTGCTGCTGTGCTGATTTTCAAAGCGCTCTGCGGCTCAGGTGCCTGAGAAGCCGCCTCTGCCTTTGCGAGGAAGGATATCCTACAGCAACCTCATTTGAGGGGGGAAAACGGGGCTGTCGGCAAACAGGAGGAGAGGAACTTTTGCAGGCTCTGGGTCAACGGTCACCAGTTTTGGCATGTCCTTAACCAAATGCAAAGTCCCTCTATTTGATGTCACTTTTCTATTGCAGCCTCACTCTTTCTATACGTTCACATCCCTGCAACTAGAGGCTTGGTCCTGGGCTGGAAAGTGGGTTTTCTCCTTCAGCATTATAGAAAGCTCAGGCAGCTTTCTGATGAACTCTCCATTTTCAAGGGGCAAAATGCTTGGCCAACGTTCCAACACAGTTTATCCAATGTATTTGGATTGTATTTTGGTTTTACTCCTAAAGTGTTTGCACGAAGAGAGCGCTAAACCGAAGTTATTCAGGAGTAGGAAGGAGTATTTCAAAGTACCTGTTTGTGTGAACGCTTATGAGTACATGGGTGGCAACCATGATCCAGCAATCTCAATGGGGGAGGGGGAAAACTGCAGAAGTATTGCTTCGATTTATAGTTTGTCTGAACGCTACCAAAAATTGAGTAGTTACTTTGCTTTTACACGGTTTGTCTGAACGTGGTCTGTGATGTCATACTCAAGTTTGTCAACAAATTACTCACGGTCCCAAGTAACTTAGAACGTTACTTTAGAATTCCATGTGCTTAAAAAGCCAAATGCTTCAATCTATTTTGCAGGTGGGCTAATCATCCAGTCTATCATATGCCACATCATTAAGAAATAATTAAGCTTCAACTAGCTTCCTTGTCAAGCTTTAAGAGACGATTCCGCTGGCATTTCATAAACACCATTTGGGAATGATTTATAACATCAGCCGCACCCTGCAGCCTCAATGTTTCTGTCCAAACTGACACATTCACATCGGCGATGAAATCGGTTGGCAACATCACTTTCCCAGGGAAGCCCTGTACAGTACGCCGGAAAGAGAGGGCTGGCAAACTGTGGCTCTTGGGGCAGAGCTGGTCCTGAGCTCCACAGTGCCTTGATGTTTCCGTCTTTTTACTTCATTGCAATGGAGTCTCAGCAGCTGAATCCCAAAATGGCAGCAGCCAGAACCGCAGAGTACTGGCTCCACGAGTCAATCACAAAGCAGGAGAGGTGGGGAGACCGAGTATCCGGCTCCTCAATATTCAACAGCACGACTGTTTTCTGGATCTCGGTCATATTAATATTTCGGTATGTGCCCATTGCAGTTGGGAACTAGGGCCATCCCTGATCTAGGGTATAGATTCAAGAATGTTTGACTGGCTTTTTTCAAATGTGGGTTAGTGACTAGTATCCAATGCAAGCATGTATGCGTAAGGAGTTAAGAAATACGCATGTCATACTGAACAAAGTTTGAATTAATGCTTATAATTAATCCTAAGGAATCATAGTTTCTCTTTTT
The DNA here is from genome assembly GCA_003113815.1 of Sphenodon punctatus. Classification (NCBI taxonomy): domain Eukaryota; kingdom Metazoa; phylum Chordata; class Lepidosauria; order Sphenodontia; family Sphenodontidae; genus Sphenodon; species Sphenodon punctatus. Next base: position 586,292 of record QEPC01005526.1, read on the forward strand.
ACAGAAAAGTATTTGAGGCAACCCAAATGCAGAGTTCTGAACCATCCTGATGAGTCAATTTGCACCTGAAAGATCCACAGGCGAGGTCACATTCGCTGCAAACCAAGAGTATACTGCAATTCTCCTAGTCCAGAAACGTTAGTGTTTGCATTCAAGAAAAGACGTCTAGAAATTAACTTGAGAGTAAGAGCATCTCATTCTCCAAGGACTGTTGGCTATTTTACTATCTAGGGACAAGTGAATGTCAGCTCAGAGAACTTGCCATGCACAGAGAGCAAGACAAATATTTTCAGTGTCTACTGTTGCTTCAGGAAAGCCCACTGATTTACCCCAGAAGACACCGTACAGCGCCATGGGTAAGAATTTGGCAGAATACAAAATATAAAAGTCAATCAAAGCAATGTGCGTTTTCTGGCACAAGCCTCGCTCTGCATCAAAGACACTGATGTGGATTCCCATGTTGGAGCGAATGAGTCTTTTGAAAGATGACTCATGGGATAAGAGACCTCCAAATAGTCCCTCTGCACCAGTATCCACCGTGAGGACAAAGAACAAAACTTGATGACTCCCTTCCCCGGAAAAAGACCCAAACATTTTTCCTTGAGAAAGTTCTGGCTTAGTAAAAATGATTCCTTTAACAGTTGCAGGCGGTACACAGTTGCACACCTGCCATGGCAAGGCTTTCTGCCACTGCTGCCTGTCCTCGTAAGATACTCACTGCTCCATTCTGGACAGCACACTAAACGAACAGCAGAGAAGGGGCAGGTGGCAGTTCTCTCCTGCTGCTACCCATGCCCCGTTCCTCCTCCTCTGTCAAGCAGGTCTTCTCTTACACACTACTGCTGACCATAATTTGCTCCCAGAGCACAGGAAAAGAGGTAGCTTGAGTGGAGAGGAGGTGCTGGGCTGGGGGGCAAAGAGTGTTCATCCAGCACAGGAAAGGGAATACTGTTCCACATCTGCTTGTTATTTTTCCAATAGTTATGTTGCCACATCAAGTGTGCGCGGATAAAATTTGAAAGGAGGCATAAAATACCCCACATGCTACAAAAATAATCAGAGGGAAAACTGGTGTTACTATCATTCAGTTACCTAGCCGAGATGCAACCATTACAAACTGCGGTTTCCTCATTCTCGCCGATGAGCGTTCCAACACTTATGTTGAAATACAAGACAAAAGGGGAGCAAGTACTTACCAGGATTAGAGACTTATCTTTGTACTCCTGGCTAACATTGGTTTAGCACCCTTGTTTGTGGGAACGCGGTCGACATTAAAACCAAAGGCAGGCCCAACTTCACTGAATTAAAAGTTCATCGGGATGTGTTCTCAGAGATGTAGGCTCACCCCTTTTTATCTCAAATCCCTGTTTCTTGTTCTCTCATTCCCCTTTCAGCCTGGCAAGACAGCACGTAAGACTTCAGTCTAGCACCTCAACCAGAGTTTGTGCAGCTGAAATTGACTGAATTAACCCAGCAACTTCAGCTGTTATTCCTGTGGTCTAAAGCAGACCTAGATCTGGCCGTAGTAGGACAATACTAATAATTAATCATAGTCTGTATATTAAACATGCGGACTAAGCTTATTTAATAACTAGTGCATAATCAATAGTATCACACACTCATACAATTCAGGGCCCATATAGTGAGGGGAAATATAGAAGTGGTGTGTGAAAATACAGACCTCTGATCTGTCTATCAATCACCCTCATTTCTTTCCTTATCTTCAGGGACCATTCATTGACCTAAAACAGAAGAGAATGAGGATGAGATCCCACCAGTGAATCTGAATCATGTAGATTTTCTTAGAGTGGTGTTTCCTTTGCATAGCCTTTAAGTGTACTAGCACAATCAAAGCCTCTTTTCCCATGCATACAACTATCCAGCGCTGCTAGAAACACGAGCAGCATACAACTCAAGAAAAGGGAATTAAGAAGTCCCAACATTATCGCTCTTCTCTTCAGCACTCCGCAAGTTTGATTGCAAGACGCTAACCTTCCTGGCCCAAATTCTGATCTTGTTACTGAAGCTCAACAGTACTTGAGTACTCAACAGTACTTCAATTATTTGCTGTAACCCCATTACGGCAAATAAAAATAATTCCTGGAATATCATAAGGAACTGCAGAAAAGGCTTAGGAGGCCTGCTACATCTCAGTGGCTGGCATGATGCAAACCTTGCTATAATAAATAAGTTTCACCTGCACAGGGTGGTACTTGCTGCATGTACAGAGAAAATCATACACACGGTATGCCAGCTTGGGAGTTTAGGAGAATTCAGTATTTTTTCCCCCCACTCAAAACTTTGCTTCTATCAAATAAGCAAGGCTGTAAAACCCCACTCCCCTGCTCGCCTCTGGCAAGTATACTTTTTGAGCATTTTTTTTTTTTTTTACAACCCTGGACCACCTCCTCCACCGCATGTCTTTTATGGCATGTAGTCTCTGTGCCTGGCTACTGAATTTATATATTCCTGCCAATATAATTCTTAAGTGACTGCCTTCTGCTTATATCCTTTTCTTCCAATAGCGTGCCGAGCCAGGTTCAATAATCTATAAGGCCCTTCACGGTCTGGGCCCCTCGTACCTCAGGAACGGCCTCGCCCTCCGCACCCCAGAGCGGCTCCTTCGGTCTGTCGGGGGTGCCTTCTTGGAGGTCCCCCATGTTAAGGGGGGGGGCACAATGGAGAGGGCATTCTCAGTGGCCGGGCCGCGCCTTTGGAATTCCCTCCCGGAGGAAGCTCATCTGGCCCCAAGCCTTTTAGCATTCTGGCGAATTTGCAAGACCTGGCTGTTCGCCCAGGCCTTTGGGGAGCGGGGTTGGGGGCGGTGGTTATCTCCTGCCACCCTTATTTATTGTATTTTTAGTTTTTACCCTAGCCTGTTTTATTGTTGTGATTTTATGAGTGTTTAAATATATTTATAATTGTATTTTGTGTTTTTGAAATTGTTAGCTGCCCCGAGCTGTTCTCAGGAGGGGCGGGATATAAATTGACAAAATAAATAAATAAATATTCCTGTGAATGGTAGCAAAACTTGTTTGGAAAGCAAAGATAGTAGCAAAGTTAGAAAGGAAAAAGAAAACACAACAAAAAGGGATGCCAGAAGTGTCTCCCATCTAGACTGGTGTTTAGGAACAAAAGGAAGTTCTGATCTAGCTTCTCGATTTCTCATGCACTTTGTTCCAACCCACTGCCTTCAAATTCCATTACATTTAAAAAATATTAAAACTGGAATTTAACAATATGCATCTCAAACACAAACTCATTCCACACTCTTTCCATCTTGTAACCCTCTTCCTCTCGCTACCTCCTGGGCGTCCTGCTTTCTGGGTTATATTTAATTCACGGCCAGATGCAGAGGTACTGAGCGTACATTCACTCCCCCAGAAATCAACAGTACTGTGTGTGCGCTCATTGCCTTTTATGATCTTGGCTTTAGGCTGCAGAAAGATGCAAACAGCAGTCTGGTTTATTTATTTATTTTTTTAAAAACAACTGTAGAAAGCCATGCACACCCTTCACGCCGCATTAATGATCCATTGTTGTCTGCCATGAGCTGCATGTGGACGAGAGCTGCCAAGTGTGGCTTATTTAATGGGAACATAAGTAGTGCCCTACTGGGTCAGACCAACGGTCTATCTAGCCCAGCATCCTGTCATCCTGTCTCACGGTGGCTTGGGAGAAGCCCCCAGCAGGTCACAATGGGGGATCCATTCCCTGTTGTTTTCCCCCAGCTCCCTCATGTTCCCTGATCCTGTCTGGCTAGTAGCTGATAAGAGAATCCCTTATTTCAGAACCCTACCACTCTAGAGAACATAATCAGGTCAACGCGGGTTGCTGAACATAATGGGCATCTCCGCTTCACAGAACATCATGGACGTTCCTTATTGAATCTAAAGAGCGATAGCCCTATGCAAGCCCCCCTAATTTGATTATAGGGAGCTCTGAAGAACCTTCCTTCTTAGCCTGTGATCCTGCTGGAAGGCCGGTGGCAGTAGCCACGCGGTAAAACAGAACGGCATCCTCCTTCACACTGGGTCCAGCCTCTTGTTGAAGAGCAGTCATGTAGTTAAGGCAACTGGATTGGTATCCCCCTCTGGCTTCCAGATCTATCACAGATTTCCTATCTGCCCTGCGGCAAGTAATTTAACAGGGGGTCGACTCCAGATGTTTTAACTGTTTTATATTTCTATTTTGTATTTATTTTATATTGTTAGTTCCCCTCGAGCTGCGCGTAGGCAAGAGGGGGAGGGATATTAAATTTTGCTAATAAATAAATAATAAATATCTGGACAGAGTTTGCCCCCTTTTAATTTTTTTCACGTAGCTCCCAACACACTGCAATGATTCTGTATGAACGGAAGGCTTATTTCAATAACACTCGCTACTAGGCCTACACAGAGCTTTACGGCCACAGATACCTGGAGACAGGTTCGTGCCCAGCGACTTTACAATCTAAGATGGGCAAGGGTGACTGGAGGGGAAACGGGGCTGTCACCTAACACGCCCAGCTGGGGGAGGGGGGGCACTGCTCTATGGGGGGGATCACCTCACAGGCCCAGCTGGGGGAGGGGAGGCACTGCTCTATGGGGGGGG
>QEPC01005526.1:591611-609581 GCA_003113815.1 Sphenodon punctatus
GGGGGGCACTGCTCTATGGGGGGGCTGTCACCTCACAGGCCCAGCGGGGGGAGGGGGGCACTGCTCTATGGGGGGGCTGTCACCTCACAGGCCCAGCGGGGGGGGCATTGCTCTATGGGGGGGGCTGTCACCCCATTCGCTCTCCCCTCACCAGCTCCTTAGGCGGCTTCTCCTGGGTCTTCCCGAAGAGCCCCATGGCGAACCGACACGGGCGAGTTCTGTCCCTTCCGGCTTCCCGTCCAACCGCTTTCCTCTTCCTCCTCACCGCAGCCAACTACACTGCGCAGCCGCAAGACGCACCCTCCCTCCGGGCGAACGTCGGCCCGGTCCTGCGCAGGCGTCGAAGCCGCTCTGACGAGCCAGGACTCGCAAGCTCCACTGTGCGCATGCGCCTCGGCCCAGCCACTGAGCATGCGCGAGGGATCTGCTTGTCACACCCCTCGCGCATGCGCCTCGGCCCAGCCACTGAGCATGCGCGAGGGGTCTGCTTGTCACACCCCCTCCCCTGGAGCCTTTCCTGGGCGGGGTTTTAGTGCAGCCCCTTGGTGCAGTCACGTCAATAGGAGAGTCAAAGCCAGGGCCTGGCCAAGGGCTTAGCAAAAGTGCAACCATATCTCCCCTTGAAGAGAGAGCACGTATGAAAAATGCATGCTGCGGGGCTGCATGGCTTCCAGTGCAGGCCCTGCAACATGTATTTTTTCATAAGCATCCTCTTTTCAAGGGGAGTTAGTTATGGATTAGGGTTGGCAGGCAGTATGCGATTTCCCCCTAGGCACTTATGAAAAATACATGTTGTAGGGCCCTGTATTGGCCTCTCCGGCAGGCCCTGCAACTTGTATTTTTCATAGTGTCCTGAAAGAAATTGAGTGATAGCCTTCTTCCCCCCCCCCCCCGTACCAATGCAGGCCCTGCAACATGTATTTTTGTGTTATGGAACAGAATTGGGGTGACAGCCCTCCCCGAGCCTAAGGCGCTAAAGCAGGCCCTGCAACATGTATTTTTTCATAAGTGTCCTGGAAGAAAATTGGAGTGACAGCCCCCTCCCCTTTGCTGACATAAGGCAAAATTGTAGGCCGTGCAACATGTATTTTTCCATCCGTGTCCTTGATGTAAAATAGCATCTCTGGCAACCCTAAATAGGATTGCCACTTCTCACCAGTTTGACCCTCGGAACCCCATTTTGGCTTATGGGAATCTCAAGGTCAAAACCAGGCAAGATGGGAATCGGACCCGCTCTACCCATCCCTAATTTCTAGGAAAGCAAGTATCCCACGTCTGCCTGTTGCAAAGGTCAGAGGTGAAGACAAAATAGCTCAGATGATCCCTTTTATTGTTGGCCCAAATGCATCGTTAGACTATGCAAGCTTTTATGCCACGCAGGGCCTTTCTTCAGGCATGGAACAAGTCAGAGCAGCGCCCATCTGAACTACTTTGCCTCCAGCTTTGGCATTTCGGACTGACATTGCAACCACATATTGGGAGTTTTTAGACAAGTGTCTCCTCGCCAATCACCGCTCCCCCCCCCCCCCACCCCCATCATGCAGGTTGCAGGGTCGCAGCATTGGTGCCCTATGCAGCCCTGCAACATGCATGATGGGTGGGTGGGGGCGAAAGGTGGGGAGACGCTTGTCTAAAAACATCCTCTCTCCGACTATCGCCAAATTCTTCCACCTTCCTTTGAAGCATCTGCTGTCACAGCCATTGCTAGAGACAGGAGAGGAGACTTGTCTGAATAGTTGTAAACTGGAAAGCCCCAGAAGGCACTATTTTTGAATTTTCCTTAAAGCATCAGGTCCTAGATGCACAAACTTTAGGTATACATCTGATCCTCATCTTTATATTCTAACCCTTCTCAGTAGGGAGAAAACCATGTCATCTTACGGCATAAACACCAAACTAAAAGAGTCTCAAATGTCTTTTTTTAAAAGTTCTTAATTTCTCTAGTTGACACGTCCCTTTTATTCTAATCCAACTTCAATGAAACACATTAGCCTAATTAAGAACAAGGTTACTTTTCCACTTACATTTTTCATCCAGAGACCTCAGCTGACTCTGGTCCTGTTAGTGCCATTACAGGTAAGAAAGATAAAGGCAAAGGAGGGTGAATGTGCATATGGACTGACAAGCTCTGTCGGTGACAGAGCTATAAAAAAGAATAACGACTTCTGGAGCCGAAGGTAAGACTGGGGGACCCCGGTTCAAGTCTCACTTTAGCCAGAAACTCATTGGGTGACCATGGGCCAGTCACAATATTCTCTCAGTCTAACCTACCTCACAGGGTTGTTGTGAGATTTAAAAGTTGTGTTCTATGTAAAGTGCTCTGATTGCCATGGCAGGGGGGTGCTATATACAAGTAAAGATTATATTATTATTATTATTATTATTATGACTCCTAAACCGAATATAATTCCTTTAATTATTGATTCCCTCAAAGAACTTTCCAGAAAAGAATGAGAAGGGGTGAATCCTATCTTAGTAGCAACATCAGGATATACAAGGAGCTGCCTGAGTCAGACCATCTTAGGCCAGTATTGTCACAACCTGACATGGCAGCAGGGGTTTCAAATCCAGCTCTCCAGGATCTCTGGGAGAGGCACCCAGTTGTTCTACCTGAGACCCTCCAGGATCCCTGGGAGAGGTCTCACCCAGGTGCGATACCAGAGATCCTGAATCAGAGATGCCGAGGATTGAACTTGGGACTTTATACATGTAAATTAAGCAACACCACCTTGTTGAAAAACTGGGGCATTGTGGGTTAAAACCAAGGTGGGCTGGAGACGGGATTCGCTGGGAGGGATAATAATTGGCTGTCTCGAGTCTGGGATACAGCCTTCTCTTGTAAGGAGCCAGGATTACTAAGTTGTCTGGAAGGGGAGCAGGATCTAGAGAGTTGCTCTGTGAACAAGTCACCCGCCGCAGCTGCCCCCATACCCTTCCCACGTATCCATCAGCCCCTTAGATATCTCAGGGTACAGCCACGCAGCAACTACGAGCGCTTTGATATTGTGCTATTTCAGACGTGACAGGATACAACTTGGCCCCCGTTTTCAGAAAAAACCCCAATTATTTCTACCCAATGGTTGTTAGTACTGTACTATTACCACAGTACATCAATATTAAGAGAGCATAACCCGACATTTCTCTCCTCGAGTCTCTTGCTGCTCCTCATTAAATCGATTGACAAAGCTACCCATGTTGGTTAGTTGGCGTGTTTACTTCCTAAGCTTCCAGACTAGCCAGAATCAGACTTTTGAAACATAAGTATTGTCAGGGACCCGAGCTCACTGCATTTCCCCAGTTGGTGGCAATATGGAAAACACCGTCAACATGGGTCCCTGGGGATCGCGCAATTATATGCTCATAAGAATACCAAGACAGCACACCACAATATAATGAAACTGAAGCAAATGTCACTAGCAAGACCACACCAGCCTCCGCTTGATTTTTTTAGAAGCGGAGGACGAGGTGATAATCTCTTTTTGATTCTAAGCTCCCCAGAGTCAAACTGTTGCTGTAGTTTCTGTAGAGTAGGGGCGTGCAATTTCCTACCGAACGGAGCCCCCCATTCGTTTTCATAACTAGAGCAACAAAAACAAATTAAAATGAAATTCATTTGATTTCATTTGTTTGTTTTTTCCCCCCTGTATTTTATTAAAAAGAATTATAAAAATGAAATCACTTCACACGCGCAACATGGCCAATGGGGGTCGTTCTGCACATGCACGCCCTTCTCCAAAACGGTGGTGGCCACATGCACAGACTGGATGCCCTTCTCCAAAATGGCACACGGACGCTGCTGGAGCCATTTTGGGAAATGGTCACGCCTGTGCAGAACAGTCCCAATGGCTACTTGCGCATATGCAGGGATTTTTTAAAAATTATTATTATTTTCGATAAAATAAAATGGAAAAATAAATGAAAACACTGGAGTCCTTTAAGAAAATCCCAGAACAGATTTTTGGAAACGAACAATAAAACAAAACAAAAATGCATGCTGTGCCTTCTGCCCACCCCTGCTATACAGCAACCAGCACAATACAAACCATTGTTAAGAGGAACTTTCACCCATTACCGTCAGTCGTTTGATAAATAAATGCATGCGCTCTCATCGCAAGTCTTGGATGCTCTCCTGAGTATCTTCATAGATTCCCTCTGTCAGCCGGAGAAAGAGCACACCGTGAAGGTTCAAATGGTTCATAGTATTCCGACTCTAATGTAAGACTTTTTGTTTTGGTCGGGCACAGACAAACCGGGATAGGGTTTGGGGATTTTGTGCGGGTGCACGCCGTCCATCCTTCTAAGGGTTGAAACAGGGTTGCATTCTCTGGCCTACGTGGCCAAAGTTGCAATTATCAAATTCTGGTTGCGGTTACAATCGAGGCCGCCGGAGTCCTTCTCAGCGGTGACGCTATCCCCGGATATAAATGGCCCTTGGGAATATGGCGCGAATCCCCTTCTTTCTTCTCGGTCTCTCTCAAATTAATTCTTTGTGAATTTTGAATACTCTAAGGCCCTAAGTATTATCAAGGCTAGGATCAGGGACCAGGAGCTCCAACTGACTGACGCAGCCATTAGCGTGCAGAAGATTTCCAGACTTTACAACTCCCTGATAGTTCCACGCTCAGCCGCACATTATTTATTCTCTCACTTGAATTGGCATCATAGATTTGCCTTTTCCCTCCCCAGAATGACTGTGCTCTCCTCAACGGTAGCAGACGGCAGACTTAAGAAACTACCGTATGATCAAAGGCTCTGCCCTTTCTGCCCAGAAAAGGTTATAGACCCTCAGTCTGAACCATGTATTATTTGACTGTTTCCTGTAGGATGTCGAGCGTAACCAATTTCTGGAATCAGTTACCAATTCTCTGTCACCTTGTAATCAGGGTGAGGCCTTAAGGCGGCTGCTAGGCGACAAGGATCCTCACATAAGTTTGGTGGTTGCAAAATCCTGTGCAGCTGCATTTAGAATTAGGAAAGCAGCCCTGCTTATTAATATATGCTCTGAATATTTTATATCATTGTGTTTCGATACTGGTTTGCTATGTCTGTTTTTATTTGTGTGATTTTTACGTGTGATGGCTCTGCAAACACAGTAAACTTGATTGGGTTGGTGTGGGGTAACCCATCCTGAACCCTTGGCATAGGGTGGGATAAAAAAAATAAGTTATAGAACCAAAACCGCACACACTTTGCTTTGGTCTGTCAGCACCAAACCTCTTCCTCTGCAGGTTGGGGGCAACACTGGCCCCTTTGTTTTACCTTATATGTTTTCATTTGATTTGCAGAGATGGGATAGTTGAGTAATGGGTGGGGGGTGGGGCGCTGTATATAGGAACGGAACAAGGTTGATGGATGCAGGATGCATATAGGGAGATGAGACTGGGAGCAGTCAGGCAGTGAGAGAAGTGTCTGTATCGTGGGCAGCAGCCAGGTGTTTATGGGAGACAAGTGTGTGTGTGTGTAGCTATAAAAATGATGGCGCAATTGTGGTTACAGGGGAGACAGGGATCAAATCCATAATACTGGGGCAGGGAAGAGCTTGCTGTCCCCAGCTTCAGTGTTGCCCCCAACCCGCAGAGGAAGAGGATTTTATCTATTTATTTATACAAAAATGTGTATCCCGCACCCTCCTGCACACTGGCAGCTTGGGGCAGCGCACAACATAAAATCAATAATACCGTTTAAAATACTACAACACATAAAATATACATAATAAAATGCAGCAGCAGCAGCAGCAGCTAAGGCAAATAAAACCCCTCCTCCCACCCCCTCCCCGAAGGCCCAGCAGAACAATCAGGTCTTACATCATCTACAGAAAGAGGGGAGGTCCGGGGATAGACGGGCCTCCAGCAGGAGGGAGTTCCACAGCCGAGGTGCGGCCACTGAAAACGCCCTCTCTGCCATCCCCACCCGGCATACCTGGGGGACTTCGAGTCGGGCGCCCCCGGCCGACCGCAAGGGCCACAAAATGACCCAAGGCTCGCAGATAAGCAGGACCCAAGTCGTTTAGGGCTTTATAGGTTATAATCAACACCTTGAGTTGGGCCCGGAAGACAATAGGCAGCCAGCGCAGAGAGCGGAGCACCGGTGTGATGTGCTCGTGGCGGTCCGTCCCCGTTAGGTGAGCCGCCACATTCTGCACCAGCTGCAACCTCCGGACCGTAGCCCCATGTAGAGCGCGTTACAGTAGTCCAGTTGAAAGGTAATGAAAGCATGGGTGATGGTGGCCAGATCCGAGCTTGAGACATACAGCTGCAGCCGTCGCACCAGATGCAATTGGCGAAATGCTCCCCTCGCCACAGCTTCCACCTGACAATCCAGGCGGCGCTGCAGGGCAAGGAGCACCCCCAGACTACAAACCTGAGCAGCCAAAGGGGGGCAGACCCCGCCAATGATGGGAGCCACCACCCCCTCAGCCCTGCCCACCAACCCCTCAGTCCCACCCACCGTCATCACCTCTGTCTTGTCGGGATTTAGCCTCAGACGGCTCGTCCTCATTCAGTCCCCCACAGCTGCCAGGCACTGGGGTAAGCACTGAGACTGCCAGGCCTGGGTCTCCAAAAAACAAGAGGTAGAGTTGTGTATCATCAGCGTACTGATGACATTGCACGCCGAACCCTCTCACGACCTCCCACAAAGGTTGCATATACACGCTGAACAGGAGAGGGGACAGAATAGAACCCTGCGGGACTCCACACGTGAGGCCCCGGGGAGATATTCCCCGAGAACCACATGCTGAGTTCTCCCGGCCAGGAATGAGCGGAACCATTCAAGAACAATTTCACTCACCCCGGCCCGGTCCCGCAGCCTCACCACCAACATCTCGGGATCAACGGTATCAAATGCCGCCAACAGATCCAGTAAGATCAAAATTGAGGCTCTGCCCTGATCCAATTCACAGCATAAGTCATTGACCAAGGCCACAAGTACAGTCTCCGTGCCAAACCCAGGGCAAAAAACAGACTGCGAGGGATCAAGAAAACCGATCCGGTCCAGATGCCCCTGTAACTGCCGGGCCACCAGTGCCACCCGTTTAATAACCTTCCTTAAAAAGGGAAGGTTAGAGACTGGTCGATAGCTGGCCGGGGAGTCAACTTCCAAAGATGGCTTCTTGAGCAGAGGCCGCACCACCGCCTCTTTGAGCCGGCTTGGCACCCTGCCCTCCCTAAGGGAGGCATTGACCACCCCCGCCAGCAACGGCCCTAATGTCTCCCGGCTGGCCTTCACCAGTCAGGACGGGTATGGATCTAATTCACAACAGGTGGCCCGAACAGTCCCAAGGACATTCGCCGCATCAGTGGGTGATACCCACTGAAACTGATCCCACAACAACAGACATGGTGGGGCTTCCCGTACCTCTGATTCACCTACTGTCGTAAGTGCAGCATCGAGGTCGTGGTGAATCTGGGCGATTTTATCCACAAATAAGTCAGCAAACATGTCACAGCGGGCACTGGAAAAATTCCAGTTTGAGACGGAACCTCTCTGGTTCCATATGTCTCCAGGGGCGGACCCAACAAACTGGTCCTGCACCTTTCCGGGGGCAGACATGCACTAGGAGACTGGTCCGGAGGAGGTAATGATCCGTCCATGACAGGGGTAAAACTACTACATCCCCCACCACTGGATCCGCCGCCTCAAGTCCGGTGCAGAACATCAGGTCAAGGGTATGTCCCCTCTCATGCGTCGGGCCCTTAACCTTCTGAGACAGTCCCATGGTCCATGAACTCATGCTCTGCTCCCCCTAAATTGGCATCGGTGTGGATACTGAAGTCCCCCAGGACCAAAGTCTTCGGGGATCGTAAGACCGCCTCCGATACCAATTCCACTAGAGTGTGTAGGGATGCCGCGGTACAGGTAGGTGCGCGGTATACCAAAAGCAGCCCTAATCTGTCTTCTGCCAAATCGATCACAAGGTGGACTCCTCCATGCCCGAGATGGTCTGCACAGGATACCGCCTCACAGACCCAAGTGTCCTTAAAAACAACAGCTACACCACCTCCCCGCCCCTGATCTGGGCTGGTGCTGCAGAGAGTACCCGGCTGGAACAAGGTCAGTCAATATCGGCCCCAACTCTGTAATACATGAGGTCGGCCGATTGATCCAAGATCAGCTCCTGGACCGACGATGATTACCGACCGACCTCGCATTCAGCAGCAACAACTCCAGATGAGGGGCTCCTCCGATCTCTGCATCACCTGCCTGGGGGCCTGTGCAAGGGACAGGAACTAAGTACCTGTCCCTCCTCATAGTTATTCTCTGCCTCCCAGAGAGACCATAATTACCCCGGCCCATCACAATCCTAATGGCTGTGGACACCCCCCTCGGTCCCCTCTCCCACTCCAGTTGTCATCCCACCGGACCCCAAAGGAAACCCCCTCCATTCTCCCCCCCAACCCTCTCCCCCCCCCTCACAGGGAGAGCAGAACCCCCCACCCTTATTGGATCAAACCCCCCTCTCTCACTGAGGGGCCAACCCAGTCCTCCCTCCTCCTCCACATATGCAGGGGAGGAGCCATGTTCCCCTCAATCCTCCCCCAACCTCCCATCCCCATCAACATATACCCTAGCCCTATAAACCAGCCGCCCTATACCGTAGCCCACCTCCTCCAGCCCTCACCTAAGGGTCGCACTCAAGGGCCCTTTGGTGTGGCTGTCCCAGGGGGGTGGGGTGGGCTCAACTCCCTCCCCTATTGGGGTAAGCCTACCTGGCTCCCAGCCCCAAACGATAAGAGCGGGTCTGGGCTCGGCTCCCGGCGGTGGCGGGGCTGACAACCCTGCTGAAAGCGGCGGTGGCTTTGCCCTACGGGATTGGGGCTGAAAGACCAAGGCAAGGTGTGGGTGGCTGGAGCCCAAGTTGTAAGCGAGTACAATATGTGAGACCGTCCAGCATCTTTACTGATTACGTGGCACACAAGTTAAGAAGTCTTAACATACAATTTTCATGCTTTTTGGAGCATGGTTGAATTTGTAAGAGCCTTAACGCCTCTCTTAAACAAAGGTTATTTTATCCTATAATGGTTTTTTTATCCTATAATTTCCTCGTTTCTGAAAGGGGAATACTCTAAATTCCCCCCTCCTACAACTCTACCAGCTCCCCTTGCTGCAACCTACTAGCCCCCCCAATCCTTTCCCAGAGAACCCAGGAGTCCTGGCTCCCAGCCCCTCCTGCTCTAACCCACCATTCAATGCTTCCCTCCCACTGGCGGCTGGACTGGGGACAGAGGAGAGAGCTGCCCCCCCACCTTCCTAGGCAGCCCCATCCCTGCAGTCTCTGCTGCTGCCAAGTTCCACGACTAGGATCAGGGGCCACCTAGGACAGCAAGTTCAAGGGGGCCGCTCTCCTTCCCATCCCTGGAGCTTGGCAGCGGCTGGAGGGACAAGAGCACAGGACTGCTGGGTGATCACACCATCCCCCCCACAGCCTGCCTTCCTCACCTATCTCGTTCCTCCATCTGGGCAAACATTGGTGCAGCTCCAGAAGCTGTTGCTCTCGGGGCAGGCTGCGTCCAAGCTGGTGTCGGGTTGCTGAGGCGGAGCTGCGAAGGGGGGCTCCCTATTCCTGGGGACAAACAGCGTCCGAGCCCGGGAGGGAGCTGCTGAAGTCTGAGAGAAGGGTTACTGATCAATCAGCCCCGTTCTGCAAAGCACCTCCACTGAGTAACATAGAAACTTCAACACACCCTAACATAAAAACTACACAATGGAAGTTCAAAATCTAAACTAAGGAACACACGAGAATGCACACTTGAGTTTTCTGACACCTCTACACCTCCAGATGGATAATTTAAAGCAAACTTTTCTGTGTCAATGAAAGCCATCGGAGAAAACAGTTCTGCCTCCAAACCTCAAAGTTCTATACCTCACCCGTTTGCGATTGTCAGACAATCTGCCTGAAATTTGGACAGCATCTACCCCTCACCCAAGTGATCCTCCGTATAAATTTCACTGTGATAATTTATCCCATCTTCATTTTACAACAAATAGAACCTTTGTGATTTTAATGGAGAGCACAACCTGCCTTAACTATAGAGCCAATCCCGTGGCTCTGTAACAAAGTTAGCCCTACTGAATTTATGACCATTCCCTCTTGCTCTACTTTCTGTGACAGCGGAAACCAAATGGCACCCATCCTTTTTTGTGGCATCCTTTGCTACTAATAAAGGACCATGTCCTCCTGTTCAGGAACAGCTGGGCTTAAATTGTCATCCATGCGCCAAACACAGTCAACTTTGGGCTACAGAAGAAAACAACTGAAGCAAGCGATGGAAGGCTGAGAAAGGAAACAGGTCTGTGAGATGGTCTTGCGCTTACAAAGCGGCCTGCAAGAAGAATTTGGTTTGGAGAACAGATGGTTTGGAACACTAAATGAATGAAGCAGCAGCATTAAATGGTGGGTGGTTTTTTGCCTCTCTCTTGTATACAATTGTGATGAAGACCGTGTTATGTTTTTATTTACCTTCACAGGTACATCAGGCCGATACGACATCTGTACTCACATGCACAGAATGCTTACTGATTAACAGATTAACATTGCAAACCTGCAACCTTCTCCTTTTAAAATAATTTATTT
Organism: Sphenodon punctatus; assembly: GCA_003113815.1. Taxonomy (NCBI): domain Eukaryota; kingdom Metazoa; phylum Chordata; class Lepidosauria; order Sphenodontia; family Sphenodontidae; genus Sphenodon; species Sphenodon punctatus. The sequence continues at coordinate 602,185 of QEPC01005526.1, forward strand.
TACAGATTTGTCTTTAAATGGTACTGTCATAGAACATACATTATTCAACAGAGAGGCATGATGAACAGACTCTAAAAGAAGAAACACTTGAAGCAATTATCTCGGATTAGAATCGCAATGTTCACCTAGATCTTAACTTGTAAACTTTTGCTGCAATACACTTTTGTTGTAGGTTTGATTTTTGTGCTTAAAAAACAAAAACGAACCAAATAAACTGCATTAGCTTTCCAATTTCCAAATGTTGTAAAGAAAAAAAAAAGTTATTGTACAATTAAGTATGCATCCAGTTTCAACATACAAGGCAACAAAATGATTCTGTCGTTAACGTTAACATCATGTATAGTTTAGTTCACGGCACTAACATTTAAACTAAAACTTCAAACCACAAAAGATCTTGAAGTGACTAACATTTAAAAGGCAAGCAGTAATATACTGAAAGCTTACAAAGGACATTAGCCACAGCTACGAAGGGGTCTCGTCTGACGAAGGTGGATGACGGACATATGGCTGTTTTTTCTTATACGAAGCCCATCGACAGACTGGGCAACAATGTCGCCCTCCAGCTAACCACATCACAATGCAATTCTGATGAAACACGTGGCCACACGGTAAACCCATTAGCAGACACCCATTCTCAAAATTCTCTAGACACACCACACATTCTGTGCAGTGCAACATGTTAGCAGGCCAAACTGACCAATCTGGTTCCATGTCTTCTGCAGTGCTGTAGGATCCGTACGACCTGGCTTTCCTCTCATAAGGCCTGTTATGACAATATTTATTGGCACACGAGCAGGTCTCAGTATTGCACCAAGACCCTCCTTCATCAGGGTTGGGAGTTGTGCTTAGCTCGTCCTCGGATACGTCTCTCTCACTACTAGGGACGTCTTTGCTTTCATTGTCCGAGTCGCTTTCACTTTCTTGGGAGACCTCCACCATTTCCTCGTCGGAATGGGCGCCGAGACACTTAAACCTCCATATGGGTAAGTTTTTTATATAATCAGTTGGTATCAGAGGGTGAAGCCATAAATCAGGAAAAGCTAATCGCTCCAAGAACAAATCTGGGTCTTCATCCCAATCGGACTCAAAGGGGAAGTGGTGAAAAGAAGCAATTGGGTGGAACAAATAGCTCGTGTACCAGTCCCACAGGCTCGACAGCCACTCTAAATTATTGGCATTGACTTCATCGTTGTTGTTATTGCGCCTTCTTTTCTTCTCAAAGTAATCTATTAGTAAACCATGACCAAGGTAAGTGCTGAGAAATAGAGCAGGGTGTGAAGAGTAGAACATCCAGTCTGCTCGTACCCACGAAGCCAGAGTAGTTGTATTAGAATACCTGAAGAGTTTTAAACTATACTCGTAGAAGCTATCCAAGTAAGGTAACTGCAAAAAGCCCAACACGGGGAGCCAGGAAATGATTAAGAGAGAGTTATACGTCCCTAAGGTGCTGATAAGAACCACAAAGCGTTTTATAGTAGCACCTTGGGTGATGAAGAGATCCATCCAAGCCATTAAGTTAACCAATACCAAGCTTAACACAAATAAATCATTGACTTCAGGTTGTAACGATCGTAAGAAGGCGTCCATGGCACGCAGGGAAATGAATTCGCCAGTTTTGTTCCCGTATCTATAAATTCCTTCGGGAGTTCTTAAAACGTAGGATGGCGTCTTATAGATACCCAACTCTGCCATATGACTTTTGTTGTCCCAGTTTTCTACGTTCACAAAAATAAACTCAACTCTTCCGGTAAACTTGACACTTAGGGCGGAGAAGAAAGCGGGAGGCTGGTCAAGGTTAGCAAACAGGTAGATTTTCACGCGATACTGGTCGCTTTTGTTCCACTCTTCTTTTAAATGTTCCGAGTTGTAGATCGTTTTGATCCGAGAAGCTGCGTGGGCCGTTATCCACTTGAAGATGTGCTCCGCTTCAATTTTGCGGCCGCTGTATTCCTTGAGCATCACATTCCCCTTGGAGGTACTGGTTTGGGGCACTGACATAATTAATGTGGATCTCACCCAACCTCTCCTCGTGCAGTATCTACAAAGAAACAGAGGAGATGACATATATTGTTTGAACAGTAAAGATCATTAATCTTAGTGAGGTGCTCAGCACCTGCAGCTCTCGCAGAAACCTATGGAAGAGACAGATATTTGACATCCTGGAAAAGAATAATCAGACCATAAAGTCGAGCCAAATGGAGTATTTGATTTATGACCCCACGGGTAACACCTGCAATTTCGGGTACTGTTTGGGGTGTCTTATGGATTACCTGAGGATCGATCAGGTACGTGATTACCCAGAAAATCTTTTTTCCCCCTGTTACTGATGTACCAATTGGTAAATCAGTATTGGAAAATAGCAAAAATCAGGATAGTAACTCCCAAAAAAACCAAACCAGAACCGGAAGTTGGGATTCCGGGACCAGAAGTCGGTAAATTGGGACTCTGGGTAACCTGCCAGGCACTAATCGGGTACCAATTAGAACCCAATGGTGGCGGGTCAAGCTGAGTACTGCAAATTTGATGGGTATACCTGTTTTTGCTGGTACTCGTTTCATCTCAAGTTATCCTATGACTTCCCTACCTTCCCTACAACGATCCAGGGATAATTTAACTTTCTGTTAAGTACTCGGGAAGGGACGTAGTTAGTAAAAGGTCATTCATTCCAGATATCGGCATTCTCACAGCAGGGCTTTAAAGAAACTTGCTCGCTTTCCAGTAGCAAGTTCTAATTGTAGAACGACTATGGGTTTTTTGCTTTTAGGATTGCTATAAAGATAACCTTCCCGACACGAACTGACACAGCACTGTAGGCGAGCGAATCCTCTCCGCAGCTTTGCCAAGCAGTAACAGAGTGAACGTTGGCGTCACTACAGAACTTAAAGGCAAAGCTCAATTCTACTCTGCGATTGCTGCTTGGGTCAAATGAAGAGGCGCCGAAGCTTTTCACAGGAGTAGAAAGAGGCCGAGGGGTTTGAATTAATGTTACAGTGAAGGGCAGATATCACAGGACATTTATCCTGCGGTATTATTATTATTAGCAAACATTTATATAGCGCCAGCAATGCACCTTCTTCAGTTGTGTGGTAACCTACCACCAGAGACCCATGTTCACACGTTTCCCCATTGCCATCAAGAGTCAATTGCCATCCCTGTTTACCACAAGCTCCCTATCTGCAGGGCTGCTCCCCCTTACAAGTGTTCACATGTTAAATTAGTTTACCTTGAAGTGGCAGTTGCCACTCACTACCCCTCAGGCCAGTAAGTGGCAATTACCGTAAACCTTATCACACTTAGGTCGTTTTTAAATGGGCGTGGTTTGGGGGGGGGGGGGAATCAAACAGGCCAGAGATGGGCGTGTGCCCATACCCCTGCAGAGTTTGGTCTACCCCTACATGGAGCATCCTGAAATTTTCCTTGATGCTCCATGCGTGGGCATGAGTGGACGGCTCGTGGGTGATGGGAGACTGTGCCTCCCCCCCAACACACCACCTTCAGACAGGCATCTGGATGTGGGGGACCTGCATGTTTGCATCTTGTCTAAAAACAGCCTTACATAAATGCATCAACACAACTGGATGTGTGGGGGAGATGGGGGGACCTGCATGCTTGCATCTCGTCTAAAAACAGCCTTACATAAATGCATCAACACAACTGGATGTGTGTGTGTGGGGGGGGGGGACCTGCATGCTTGCATCTCGTCTAAAAACAGCCTTACATAAATGCATGAACGCAACAGAGGTAATCATGAGTATCTGCATTCTCTGCAGATCCTCATGATTACCTCTACCAACTCATGTAATGGGCTAACAAGGCCTAGGTATAGCAGCAGAAATATTGTTCAGAAGTGTATGTGAGAAACTCTCTGCTGCCTAACAGTCTGTTTAATAAAATGGTTGGCCACCAATAGAGACAAAATTACTTTCAGAAAGGGCCAAAAATAGAACACGTGTAAATCAAATACCAAAGAAAAATAATAATAATTAAACAAATTTTTTTTTAATATAAAATACAAAATAAGAAAAATGAATACCAATCTGAGTACCCACAAAAACGGGTATACCCGACAAATTTCCAGTACCCAAATCGACCCAACATCATCAGGTACCAATTGGTTCAACCTGATTCAGGTACCCAATGTCCTGGAATTTGGATTGCCATCCTGATTCTTTGACTTCCAACACCTAATCATTTTTGGTTTCGTGTCCCAGAAAGTCAGCTTCTGGTCCTGATTTTTTTTGTTTCCTGTACTGATTTTTTTGTTTTTCCATTCTGATATCTCAATCATCATATTTTTTACTTTTGTTTAAAAAAAAAATGAGCACCAGAAATTACCGATTTTTCGGGTATCCGATCGGTACCGGAATACCAGCTGCAGTACTAAAAATGTAGGTATTTCCTGTGGGTAATAAATGAAGTACCCTTTTCAGCTCTAGATGTTATCTTGCCAGCATAAGAATTTTAGGTTAATGGTATTAGAAGCTCAAATGGCAATTTCCGAATGTTCTGATGAAAGTTTTTCTTAAATTCAGAAAGCCAAAAAAGGCCGCCAAAAGCTTTCACACCACTCTATTTTAAGTTAGTCTCCTTTAAAGCATATTTCGCCAGAAGAGGACTACTTTGAAATTATGCACAGTAATAAAAGATTCCTCGTCTCTTCTACGTACCTTCAAGTTTCAACTTACTGTAAAGATAAGAGAGAGCAACTGCCAGTGACGATGGAAATATGGGATATTTCCAACATTCACATAAGGAATGAAAACGTTAACTACTACCTTGATATTTATTTATAATAACGTTTTATTCATTTATTTTAATTTTATTTATTTATTTATTTATAATAAAATTTGTGTGCCGCCCCCTCCTGCTAAAAGCATATCGGGGCGGCTAACAACATATTAAAACAATTTAAAACAGCAATAATATGATTTAAAACACTATTCAAACACAATATAAAAACAACATACCCCCCACCCTAATCCAACCCACCCACCCCCTCTCCCTCAGGAAAAGTACAGTGGAACAGCCAGGTCTTGCACTGTCTACGGAAAGAGGGGAGGTCGGTAATCAGCCGGACCTCCAACGGTAGGGAGTTCCACAACCGCAGTGCGGACACAGAGAATGCCCTCCACAAGGTCGACACCTGAGAAACCAGGGGGACCTCGAGGAGGGCGCCCCTGGCTGACTGCAGGGGCCGATCCAGGACCCAGAGGATGAGGCGGTCCCGCAGGTAGGCAGGGCCCAGGCCATTCAGGACTTTAAAAGGTCAACACCAACACCTTGAATTGGGCCCTGGACTATACGCAGCCAGTGCAGAGAGCGAAGCACTGGTGTAATATGCTCGCATCGGCCTGTCCCCGTTAGGAGACGAGCCGCTGCAGTCTGCACCAGCTGTAGCCTCCGAACCAGCACCAAGGGTAGCTGCACGTAGAGTGCATTACAGTAGTCCAATCTCGAGGTAATAGAAGCATGGACGATCGTGGCTAGGTCGGAGTCCGAGACATACGGCCGAAGCCAACGCACCAGATGTAATTGGCGAAATGCCCCTTTCGCCACAGCCACCACCTGGCGGAGCTGCAGGTCCAGGAGCACCCCCAGACTATGGACCTGAGATACCAGGTCAGGACAGATCCCATCAATGATGAGAGCCACCACTCCCCCGGTTTTCCGCACGACCATCACCTCCGTCTTGTCGGGATTTAACTTCAGACGGCTCGCCCTCATCCAATCCCCCACAGCTGTCAAGCACTAGGTAAGCACCGAGACTGCCAGGCCTGAGTTGGATGACAATGAGAGATAAAGCTGGGTGTCATCAGCATACTGATGACACCGTACGCCAAACTCCCTAACAACCTCCCCCAAAGGCTGCATGTACACATTGAACAAGAGCGGGGACAAGATAGAACCCTGCAGGGAGAAGATGAAAAATCATCCAGGACCACACGGTGGACTCTCCCCGCCAGGAAGGAGCGGAACCACTCAAGAACGGTCCCGCCAATCCCTGCCCGGTCCCACAGCCGAGTCACCAAACAACTCATGGTCAACGGTATCAAATGCAGCTGAGAGATCTAATAGGATCAACAGGGTCAAATGACCCCGGTCGAACTCACGGGAGAGGTCGTCGACCAAGGCCACAAGTGCAGTCTCCGTGCCATATCCAGGGCGAAAACCTGACTGCGAGGGATCGAGACAGTTAATCCGGTCCAGATGCTCCTGCAACTGTCGAGCCAACACTCGCTCAATAACCTTCCCTAAAAAGGGAAGGTTAAAGACCGGCCAATAGCTGGCTAGGACGCCAACATCCAATGATGGTTTCTTGAGCAGAGGCCGCACCAGCGCCTCCTTAAGGCAGTCTGGCACCCTGCCCTCCCCCAGGGAGGCACTGACAATCCTCGCTAGCAACGGCCCTAATGTCTCCCAGCTGGCCTTGACCAGCCAGGACAGGCATGGGTCTAATTCACAATAAGTGCCTCGAACAGACCCCAGGGCATCCTCCGCATCTGAGGGCAACACATTCTGAAATTCATCCTACAAAACAGGACAAGGCGGGGCTTCTACTGCCTCTGGTTCACGCACTGCTAAAAGTGTTGCGTCAAAACTGCTTTAATCATTTAAAGCTCATGCGTTTGTTGTTTCCGCACATCATAACTGTTGAGAAAAAAATCTTAACAAGCAGAACTAATAAAAAGTCACTTAATTTCCATCTTTATTTATTTTTTATTTATTTATGTAAAATTTATATCCCGCCCCTCCTGCCCACAGGGCAGCCCGGGGCGGCGAACAACAATAATCAATAAAACAATTTAAAACAATTTTAAAATACAGTAAGAAAAACCCTTCCCAACCCCACCCCTACACCTCGCCAAAAGTCTGATGGAACAGCCGGGTCTTACATACACGCCGAAATAGCAGGAGAGCGGGAGCCAACCGAGCCTCCTCCGGGAGAGAATTCCACAGCACGGGGGCAGCCACCGAAAAAGATCTAACGTCGGTGGCCACCCACCTCGCCTGGGGAATCTCCAAAAAGACTCCCACGGATGATCTCAAGGGTCGCACGGGCACATGGGGAGTGGGGCGGTCCCGCAGATAAGCAGGGCCCAGGCCGTGAAAGGCTTTAAAGGTTAAAACCAGCACGTTGAACCTGGTCCGGTGCTTTATACGCAGCCAGTGCAGAGCCCGGAGCACTGGTGTCATGTGCTCCCTGCGACCCGCCCCCCGTAAGGAGACAGGCCGCGGCATTCTGCACCAGCTACAGCCGGACCAGCTTCTCGGGCAGCCCCACGTAGAGCGCGTTGCAGTAATCCAGCCTCGAGGTGATGAAGGCATGGATGACAGTGGCGAGGTCGGAGTCTGAGAGATACGGCCGAAGCCGCCGGACAAGATGTAACTGCCGAAAC
>QEPC01005526.1:611156-630748 GCA_003113815.1 Sphenodon punctatus
GGGGGGGGGGGGGGGGGGGGGGAGGGAGGCAAGCCCTGCTTCCCCACCCCACCCCCCAGCATGGTAAATTGCGCTGAGGCGCAGAACTGGGCCCTGACTCCCACGGAAGAATCGGGGCCCTGCCTATAGGACCCAACACAGGCAATCCAGAGGGTACAGTCCACAGTCCTTTATTAGTACAGTCCACAATCCCTGAGGCTGCCGGTTCAGTTGCCTCCACCCTGCAGGCCCAGGTCAGTCTCACAGGCTGAGGAGCAACACATCAACCCCCGACGTCCATCCAGCCAGGCCTCAAAGTCTCAGGCTCTGGCCAAGCCTTCCCCAGGCACAAGGCTACCTTCTGGGCACAGCCTCTCCCAGTACCTGGTTCTCCTCTCTTCAGCACCTTGGAGAACATAGAGTGGGAAGGCCTTCTCAGGGAGATGTGATCCCTTCAGCTCCCAGGCAGAGACTGCCTTCCTCTCTGCCTTCCAACCCCTTATGTAGCCAGAGTCGGAGTGGCCCATAGCACAGCACTATTGTCCTTAAAGGGCCAGTGTCCTGCCTACTCTGGTATCTTATGGTCAAATCTGTTCTTCTCACAGGCTGACTCCTTGGCATGGACCGTCTTCTCCCAGACCCATGCACATGTGTACAGCGCCCTCAGCCCCCTCTTAAAGGGGCATCAGCCGCAAAGGACTGCTCCCTGCTACACTTGGTACTCGGTTTTATTTTCTGGAGTATTTTACCAAATACTGAGTATATGGCCGTTACTGAGGACTGACTGAACACTCGGAGCTGATCCTCGGAAACTCGGAAATACTTGCAATTTTTACTATTCAGTGCAGCCTTAGCATGCACCCTATGGTACTCTTGTGCATACAATATGCGCGCACACACACACACACACAGAGTCATTTCTGGGTGTTTTGCTCAGGCTCACAGCAAAATTCCGTGTGGCAGGAACAGAAACAAACACCGTTGAACCAGGGTTGAACACAGCTTCAAAAACTCTAGTCTCCAACACATTTCGGAGTCTCTACCACCTTGCATCCACTCTTCACCAGGATACCAATGTTGCCAGAATGGCCACAGCTGGAGACGGGATGCTGTGCTCGACGGACCACTGGTCTGACCCTGTATGGCACGGTCTACGTTCTTACACTTCAGCGAAGACAGAAGCCTGCTTGCAGCGATCTTTTGTCATGGGTTATTTATTTTTTTATTTTACAGAAGACGGCAATGCAATAAAAATACAACTAAAAAAAACGTGCACCAGTCGCTACAGCATTTCGAAGAACATACCTTGGATCACTGGAGCAGTTAAAGGTGCCAGTCCGTATGCCAAATTTGGATACTTTTTTCACCATTTTCTCCCAATGGACTTTACCCACTAGAGGGCTTCGATCGTTCGCTATTACCTATTTCCAGAGGAAAGAACAAACAAACAAAGAAGCTTTAGTGCCTGGAATAAAAACATTAAAAACCCCAACAAAAACAAACGGAAATTAAGCTTTTTAGCAAGGCTTGTTTTCTTAAAAGTTCATATTTGTGAAAACAGAAACCCATTTATCCCCAACACGGTATTTCCTACCAAAATATTGTACCAGTTTCGATCTAAACATCTGGCACAGGAGATGGCACAGAGCGATGAAAGTTAACACTGGTGACAGAAATATTATATTAGCTTCTGTCAAGTGAAATCCAGGTCAAGGGCATTATAATGAATATAGCGGTTTGCCAAAGTACTAGAACTCCTAACAGCTTCAAAATGGTCCATTCTTGTCCTCCTTGATCTCTCTGCTGCCTTCGATACTGTTGACCACTCACTCCTGCTGGATTCCCTTCACTCCCTTGGCTTTTGTGGCTCTGTCCATAACTGGTTCTCCTCCTACCTCTCTGACCGCTCCTTTAATGTGTCTCTCTCCAACTCAACCTCCTCATCCTTCCCCCTCTCAGTTGGTGTTCCTCAAGGCTCTGTTCTTGGCCCTCTCCTCTTCTCGATCTATACCTCATCCTTAGGCAAACTCATTGCCTCCCATGGCTTCCAATACCACCTCTATGCTGATGACACTCAACTCTATCTCTCTACTCCCTCTCTCTCTCCCTCTGTTCAAGCTCGTCTCATCAACTGTCTCTCTGACATCTCTACCTGGATGTCTCAACGTCAACTCAAACTCAACATGGCTAAAACTGAACTCCTTATCTTCCCCCCTCATCCTTCCTCTCCTTCCTCACTGTCAATAACTATTGATGGAGTCACCATCCTGCCTGTCCCCCAAGCCCGTAGCCTAGGCTTCATCTTTGACTCACCCCTTTCTTTTAAACCCTACATTGACTCTGTTGCTAAATCCTGTCGCTTCTCCCTCCATAACATTGCTAAGATTCGCCCTTTTCTCTCTGTCTCCTCTCTTCCCTTCACTGGCTTCCCCTTCCTGAACGAATCCTGCACAAGCTCCTAGTCTTCACCTATAAAGCTCTTCACAACCTCCCTCCACCTTACCTCTCTGCACTTATCGCCCTCCATACTCCAGCCCGTGCACTTCGCTCCTCCTCTGTCCCTTCTCTCACCCTTCCACGCCTTCCCTGCTCCCCTAAGCGCCTTCGTCCCTTCTCACTTGCTGCCCCCCATGCCTGGAACTCCCTCCCTGTCCACATCCGCCTTGCACCCTCCCTTCATACCTTCAAATCTCTCCTTAAAACCCACCTCTTTCGCTCTGCTCTGTCTGACTCTTTATCCTGCTGAGCCACTATTCCTATACCTACGGTCTGTTTACCCTTATCCTTGCAACATGGACCTGCCTGCTGTCATTCTCATCGTAACCAAGCCAAGTACGTGCACTTGAGACCTCGCATCTCCATGAATGTTAGACCCCTTGTCTCTCCCTCTGTTCCCCTTCCTATGTCTCTCCCCCAGCTCCTGTCTCTCAGATTGTAAGCCCTAGGGGCAGGGACCGTGTCTATTTTATTACTTTGTAAAGTGCCAGGTACACTGCTGGCGCTATATAAATGTTTGTTAATAATAATAATAATAATAATAAAATCTTTGACTTATTAGAAATTCAGTTTATGCACAGTGAAATAAATGGGGCAGTGTAAGTTTTAATCAAGCACTACTCTAACCTCCCAGCTAAAAAAAATATCACTAGCTTTGAATAATTTAATCATTTCTTGGCAGTGTGCGGTTAAAACACTGGATTATCTCGCCGAGCTTGCAGTGCAATGAAGCAGCGCTCCTGTTCTCATCGTTCCCGGGACCGGCAGGGAATGAAAAGGCTACCCCTGTCAGCATTGCCAACCCCACACTGTGCTCCAAGCTTGCACCTGAGCAGGACTTGCAAATAGTGCTGTGTTTGCTACCTGTGGGCAATACCCACATTTTTTAGTGCAGTATTAGTACCCAAGTGCCAACCAGGCAACAAATTATCTCAAAATACTTGATTATTGTCTTTTTAAAAATTTTTTAGCGTTACCAATTTACAGTTTTCTGATCAGTAAATTGGAACAGAAACTTGGAAAAATCAGGACAATAAGTCAGAAATCCGGTGTCAAATCAGGACACTAAATGGTAGTTCTGATCAATCATGTAAATCTGATCAGATACTGGTTAGTAACCAATATTACCCGGTTGAATCAAGTACTTATTTCAGCTCTGCTTGCAATGCAGGCAGGGGAGGGGGGTACTGCTGCCTTGCACTGCAAGCTTGGGAGATTTGTATGACAGCATTCTAACTGCATGCTGCCAAGAAATCATTAATATGCTCAAAAGGTGTATTTTCAGCTGATTGGGGATACTCTCTACACCTTAACATTTGAGTTATCAAGGTACAGATTTTGACTTATCCAATTCAAGATGCACTTTTGGGGGCTGGGGAAAAATACATATTCAACGTAACCAGAAATTCTCGTTATGCAAGTTGGACTTGATTGGGTCCCCCCTGCAGAAGCTCTGTTGGTCTATTTAAGTAATGCTCCAGTATTACTGCATTAAACTGCCACAAACCTCTTGTAAAGGAGAAATTTTTGTTAGAACAGCAAACAGAGACCCGTCACCCAGCACTCCTGAGTACAGTTTCCAAATCTTACAAAAGAATGACCATAGAGAACCATTCTGTGCCTCAGCATTCATCTCTCTTTCCTGAGGATAGCCTTCTTTAATTAACTGTTCTGAGAGCTCAATTAATTAACAGAAAACAGACAGATCAAGACTGAAAATAATCCACTTTTAATGTGTTTTGAGCCACTTGGGCAAGAGATTCTAAAACTGCTGAATGATTACATAATAAATCCTCCTGATCTGGTATATAAAAATAGAGTGGGGAGAGGGGGAGGCTTGCCTGTCAACTGACAATTAAATGACATGACTGATTGTTCAGCGTCGCTCACTGCGGGTGACAGTCTCTTTGTACTCTGTTTATGTTAGGAGGGTTCCATATGCTTCTCAAGCTGACGGACTGGCAAAAACGACGCTGAGCCTTCACTCTGGACCTCTGCTCAGGCCCAGTCAAACCGTCCCAATGACCATTGGCCTTTGCAATCAAATTTTGGTTCCCCAAAGAGTGCTGCCATCCCTTCCACATCAAACTGAATATTCAGAGCGCTGAATGCTGAGATAGGCGGTAAGGCATCGGATGCTCGAATCCTGGAACACTCAAGACTCCCAGAAAGATGCCTTCACCGTAAGGCTTCTAGAAGACACATGCATTTGAACACTGCCTCCCTGTCTCTCCCAGCCCTGGACTTTCCATGGCACCCAAGGAAATAAAGAGTCCATACAGTGACAGTCACTAACAGACTTCACTGTAATCTTGTCAAAACACAGATGCATTATTATTAGTTGCATTTATTGACCGATGTATGAAAACAAACACTACTTTGCTAGTTTAGATTCGTCATCCCTTGCTTTAAAAAGACTAACAATATGGTGTTGTAAAATGCCACTTTACCAACACTCCGCAGACATCTGCCTTTTGGCTTTGTGGCTTGGTCGGGTTTTGTTTTTCTGAATACGCTGCTGGCCAACGGCCATGTACTGTCGCCGTACCAAACAGCGGACAACATCCCCTGACTGCAGGAGGTGTTTAAAGCGGCATGGAATATTTGGAGTTGCAACAAGACAACTTGAAATTATTTTCAGATGGGCAATTAGTAAGGTCATTGTGCTGGTAAACGCAAAAAATAAGAGCAGAATTAATTTGTTTTGTATTTTAAAAAAAAAAATTTTTTAGCCGATGTGTCCGTTATTTTACCATACCGTTTTTTTAAGGCAAAGATGCAAAATATCTAAAAATGCAGTTTTAGTAGGTCTCCTGACCACTGTAAAATAAAATTAAGGTCGAGTTAATCTGGAAAGAGTATGGTAACGGGGTATAAAAACTGAAGACAGCCACAGAATAAAATTTGCACTGAAACAGCTCCGGTGAAACTGGCGTAGATTGAAAGCTCCCGAATACTGAACTAGGGAGTAAAATAAGGTGTGAATAAAAATTAAGTTAGTCAAAGCTCCAGGGCGCCAGGTCTCTCTTTGCTCTGGAAAGCCTAGTGATGATGAGTGAGGCCTACAGAAACAGAATGATGCCAATGGAAGGCGATGCCTTCCTACACCTCAACAACAAAGGCATCTTGAACAGCTTCACTGCCACCCGTAATGTTGGTGGTTATTTGTTTTGTCAGCTGTCTCTCTCAAGCTTCTACTAGGCATTTTTAAAATTTCCAGCAAAAATCCTACAAAATAATGTTGGCAAACTAATGTATCCGAGGGACCACGCTACCACTCTGTAACTCAGCTCTTGTGTCTATATCGGGGTGGGGAACCTTTTCTGTCCTGGGGGCCACTTTGAAAATTAGTACACGCACCAAGGGCCACACAGACGTTGGGGGTGGGGGGTCGTAAGGGGTGTATCCAAGAAAAGGAAGGTCCAGATCATGGATTTGTGCCATGGATCTGTCCCCTATCTTTGTGCGCATGCCCCCATCTCTGCTCCCTTACCCTGTGCTTAGTTTTTCAGTGGTTGGGGATAGGAACTGGATCCAGGGGCCAGATGCAGGAACCAGAAAGAAGTCACGTAACAACTAGTTGTGGAGCTGCATTTGGCCCCCGGGCCTGAGGTCCCCCACCCCTGATCTATACAGTCCAGAAACAAACGCTCCTAGTTTTCTAGAGATACATCGGCACAACAGCCAAGACAAGCGCGTGCACCTGGGACCTCGCATCTTCGTGAATGTTACACTCCTTGTGTTGTGAATGTTACACTCCCTCTGTTCCCCTTCCTTCGTCTCCCTCCCCCTGTCTCTCAGATTGTAAACCCTAGGGCAGGGACTGTGTGTATTCCATTACTTTGTAAAGCGCCAGGTACATTGCTGGCGCTATATAAATGCCTGCTAATAACAAACAAAACAACAACAACAAGAGAATAGCTTTCGTTTTTAATTCCTTATCGCCCCATTTTAAAACCTTATTTTCTACGTTGAGGAGAGTTTGGGGTTCGGGTCTTTTTTGTTCTGTTTTTTTAAAATCATCTTAACCGAGAGCGGGTCTCATTCAATTTCAAACGATACTTTTCCAGTGAAGGAGATGAGCAAATGTAGCAAGCCAGGAAACCAAAAGATCCAAGAGTTAACAAATACAGAACAGCATGGTATCTTGTCTGGCACCGTTTGTTATTTTAGCACAATTGATTTTTCAGAAGCCATTTGTGTGTGTTTATCCTGTAATTAAGAGACATAGGAGCATGACGTTTACCGTCCAAACGATACACAGGAGGGATTACAATACGATGCATGGAAGGGATTAGGAATATATTTTGATGTGGCAGGCATTAAAACAGGATTAACTAGACAATTTTTAATGGCAAGTAATCCTTTCCATGTATCACGTATAGGGAAAGGAAGAACACACAGAGTATTAACATTTGATATTTTATCAAGGACAGAGGAGGACCAAAGATGTTCATGTGCCCCGCGCCAGTCTGCGAACGAGTGGCTCTCAACATGGCAGCCCCGTCCACGGAGGCGGCCAGCCCGGCCCGCACGGGGCACTCCCGATTTTTCAGGAGGGCTCCATGCATGGCCACGAGTGGCTGCCGCGTGGGTCATGGGAGCGCGCCCCCTCACGCGCCGCCATCACGTGAGCAGTTGGATGCGTGGACAGTGGGGGGTGGGTCATGCGCGGACGCAGCTATGTTTGAAAACACCCACAGAGCACGCTCACCGACTGCTTTGCTCACCAGTGAAATGCAAGCAGTGCACAAGGGTTACGTTGGTGTCCCTAAATAAAACAATCCATCCCTTTTGTTTATACATCAACCATTACAAGAAACACTTCTTACTTTAACATTAAGATGGGGAAAAGGTACTTCCATTTAAACTGATTTTTTGCAGTTGACAAGAATTTGTGTAGCCAGCTTCCTGTTTGTACAAATCCTGAAGCAAAAAGGAAAATGGAAAACACTACAGGAAAACATTTTGTAAATAATCATTATTATTATTATTATTATTAAGAACTTCTATAGCACCAGCAATGCACCTGGCACTGGACAGCCATTAATTAGAGACAGATCCCTACCCTGAGCGGCTTCCAATCTAGGGGAGAGAAGTCGCAAGTGCAAGTGCTTAGCATAGTTACAGAGAAGAAGGTAGAGTTGCCATACATGCAACTTTTTTCAGGACACTTATGAAATACATGTTGCGGGGCCTTAGGTGCCAATGCAGACCCTGTAACATGTATTTTTCGGAAGTGTCCTGGAAAAAATGGAGGGAGGTTTGCAGGAGTGATTTAAAGGATGGGAGGGAGTAGAACAAATTAGGCTCCGCACCAAGGCTTTGCATGTTGCCCTGCAAATCCTGGGGCCAGCAAATCCTTCCTCCTTGCTCAGGGAGGGAGCTCCAGGCCTGGGGGGCAGAAAGGGGTGAAGACAGTTCAGGGAGCGGAAGAGTTGGAGATGGGTGAGGATGGTGAAAGAGGAGGAGTAAAATTCCCGGGGGGGAAACGTGTTGGGAAACAAGTGCAGGATGAGCATCGCCCTGACACACGCCACCTTGGCTTCAAGGCTTAGCGCTTTCAGAATCAGAGTGCTCCCTAACCCCACGCGTCGGACCCTAGCTTTCAGATGAAATGCAAACGTGTGTGTGCTGCCGCGTCTGTGCAGCGCGCAAACCCAGCACACAGACCTCCCCTGAGACAAATCCCAAACCCATCGATTTGGATTTAAGCTGCTTGAGAACTTAAAATTATTCCTTTCAAGGGAAAATAATAATAATTAAAAAAAAGAAATCAGAGAAACCAAAGTTGGGAAATGATGGCAGATTAAATCCAATACATGGAAGTGGAAGAGACAATTAAACTATCCGTAAAGACTTTGGTTCTAACTTAAATTATAACAAAAGACCTGGATTCACTACTTTTATTTTCTCCATTGCGGTCAATGGGAAAAATACAATGAACTCGGTCCCTCAGGTTTAAAAAAGCTCTAGGTTAAGTGTAGACGGCTCAAAGAAGCCCGATCACTATGGAGTGGTCAAAAGAGTCTATTTATTGGTAAGATGGCTTAACAAACGGATGGAGACAGCGTGGAAACGCATGCAAGATCACACTAGTTCATGAGACGCTGTAGCCTTGGCAAGCTTCTGCCAACCCTAACACAGTCATGCCATAGGGGCCTCAAATACTCTAGAGAACAGCTGCAAAAACCAGGAGTAATTGTGTTGGAAGGACATCCTAAACGAAGAGGCGCATTACAAAACAGCTAGTTCCGCTAATATCCTTTATTAGGCCAAATTCATCCGAACAAGTTGGGCTCCATTTCTTCTTGCTTTGGGGACTGACGGGGCAACTGCCCTCTCTAGATTAGAACATAGGAAAGAGAATATAGGAAGTTATATAGGCACGGGCCACTATGAAAATTAGTACAACTCTGAGGGCCAGTTAGGAGCCTGCGCAGGGTGCACCCAGAATGGGGGAAAAGGAGGCTCTAGTTCTGTGGCGGGGAAACCTCAGGTCCCGGGGGCCAAACGTAGTCCGCAGCAAATTTTTAATATGGCCCCTTTCCAGTCCCTGGATCTGACCTCTGGATTCCATTTCTAACCCCAAGTGGTGAAAAACTGAGCTCAGGGGAAGAGAGCAGAGAGGAGGGCATGCGCACAAGGCCCTTAACTACCCCAACCCAAACTTCTTTGCAGCCCTTGGAGCTCGTAATAATGTTCAAAGTGGCCCCTAGGAGGAAAAAGACTCCCCCCGGTTTAGATCATGGATCTGTCTCACAATTACATCCCCTCTCCTTGAACCCATGTTCTTCTCTTGACTCCATTCCTACTGAACGCACTCCTTCAGTGCTTGAGGACCAAACAACAATTGGCCACAGGTCTTACTTAGCCCATGGACCAGGGGTTCCTTACTGCTGACCAGCGGTTTCCCCTTCCTGATAAGAGTTGAGTGCTGCAATTTCACTCCTACTGAAACGCAATAAGGCGGCACACGCTTTGAAGCCGAGAATGAAGAAAGGCAGCAGAACTAAAGCAAGAGAAGCACAGCAGCTTGGATGGGCCGAATATTAATGACTAACCTCAGTTATTCAACAAATACATAGGCAGTTTGACTAACTCTATGGTTGGTCAAACATTATCCAAAGAATACCAGTGGCACTCAAAATAGTGTATTGTTAATAGTTTACCATCTGACCAGCCATGGCAAGGAGATGAATTTAAAAGTCATATTAGAGATACCAAACGACAATAGGTTGTCATTTCATTATGCAACAGACAGTGTCCAAATGTTTTATTCCTTTAAAGTACAGAGAGAGGCCGTTGGGAATCTGAGGACATGTAATTTTCTACCTTGTCTAGTAGGGGTCAAATGATTTCACCACGCCCCAACTCTGTCTATGCCTGCAGGGGATATTAAACAGCATATATCCTTAGCACACAGCAGCTAAATTCTGACATCAGCTGGCTGGGTGCTTGTGTAGCCCCATAATAAAATATGATGTTGCTAGCCCATTATTACATATTGTAAAATAGCATTTATTAAGGGAAGTATCAAGAAGCGCTTTCATTTTTACAATCCATACAGGAGTTCTACAGCTTCTTATCCTCGGAAAGCCCTCCTAGATGTCCCAGGTATCTTGGGAATCCCTCCTAGATGTCCCAGTTATCTTGGGATGTTCCCCCCATGAATACCTTGGGAATTCGTCCTAGATGTCCCAGTTATCTTGGGATGCCCCCCACCCCATGGATACCTTGGGACTTCATCCTAGATGTCCCAGTTATCTTGGGATGCCCCCCACCCCATGGATACCTTGGGAATTCGTCCTAGATGTCCCAGTTATCTTGGGATGCCCCCCACCCTGGATATCTTGGGATGCCCCCCCTGGATACATTGGGATGCCCTCCTACTCCCCAGAGTCGCATGCAACCTCTTGGAACACCCAAATGCTATGCTTTGCTGTTAGGGAAACCACAGTTTTCAAAAACCAATTTCTCCTTTGAGGAGTATTTCAGCCATGAAAAATCAGAAACGGTCCCAGTACCTGCACCAGCCAAATACCATCTTTTGTGTCTTCTACCAGCTCATAAAAGTGCATTTCGCCACTGAAGTTTGTGCTTGAAACTGACTCAGAGGCCTCTTCTTCCTTGAGAGCAGAGTAAAGTTCACCCTCCATGAGGTCTCCTGAATTAAAAGACAAGGAAAAACCAATTAAACTAAACTTAGCAAAGGTCATGGTAAGAAAAAAGAAAAAAAAGAAACATATTTTGGTACTAAGATGTATATTTTTTTCTGCCACAGATGACAGAGATGGGCAATTATCTTTATGCAATTGGGTGCAGAAACCCTTCCATTCAAGGGCAATTTGAGTTTGTTCAGATGTCCAATCCTGAGAATAGTTATGCATGTGCTTAGCTTTACTGCTGCACAAGGTTGTACAGAAAACAAACGTGACTGCTTATTATAGTTACATTAAGAATACATGTGTTGGCAGGATCAAGACCGTAGCTATTTGTGTTTAACGCAGCATGTCTTCACACTATGACAAACCCCATACATATTAGCTGCCAAGAAACCAGAGATTTTTATCACAGATTACTGTACTTTAGACAGCTACACCCTCTGTAAGTGACCTGAGTATTTAAAATAGAATGATTTTTCAGCTTCAAAAGCCCCTGATATTACTGTGAGAAAAGTACAGTAGTAAAGCGGAAGGTATCGGTTTTAATGTAGGTTTTGTCACCTTTAATCTTATGCGAGATTTCGTTCTGGAGTGAACACAAGCCCATCCAGGCAACAAATTGTCAAAACTTCAATTCAGATAGCTTTTTAGAAAACCAGTCAATAATAAATTCAATTTTTGTATAATTGGAGTTTTACTTACAACGGGGATAATCCAAAGCAGTTTTAAACAGCTAGCCTACGGTTAAATTATTCTACTGTAAAAATGGATTACTCGGTCTGTAAAGTAGTAAACATTTCCTGATAACTCCAAACCGCTATCAATGTGACTTTGTATAGTATAGTATAAGTTTATTTAGGCATTCGTTTACGCCGTAGCTATTTTGAAATTAATGTGATTTTGTCTCTCTCAAAGCTACTTGCATTAGGTTATTTTCATAATGTTTCCTTTCGTTACCTCAGCAAATTGCCCATACTTTGTTTCAGAGGCAGTGCTAACAAGAACATTATATCACACACTTTATTAAAAAGTAACCTTCGTAAAAAGAAACTGGAGCAACTTCTTACAGAATTTAAAACATTTTGCTACTGAAATGCCATCATTTTATTTTATTCTTCTAGATAAAGAAGCTATAAACGTCACCGAGCGACATCACCACGTAACTTTAAAGCCTTGGATGTCTCGCCGCCAACTCAAGCTTAATACGGCCAAGACTGAATTCCTCATCTTCCCCACAAAACGTTCCCCTCCTCCTTCCCTCTCAGTTTCCATTGTGGTGTCACCATCTGGCCGGTCCCTCAAGCGCGTAGCCTGGGATTCATCTTTGACTCCTCCGTCTCCTTCTCCTCGGATCCAGGCTGCGGCCAAATCCTGTCGCTTTGCTCTGTATAATATTGCTAAAAATCCGGCCCTGCCTGACCGTTTCCACTGCAAAAACACTACTTCACGCTCTAGTCATCTCTCGCCTTGACTTCTGCAGCTTCTTCCTTACTGGCCTCTCGTGCTCTGATCTCGCGCCCCTCAACTCCATGAAATTGCACAGAAGTCCAAAAATGACAGTGGGTGAAAACAGACATGACGCTAACTCCACTTTAACACTCTGATAAGACAGAGGCGATGTTAGCTGGTGGGACCGGTGATCTGGAGGAAGGTTTCCTCCCCTGTTATTGGGGGCATTCATCCTCCTTTGGTTCCATCTGTACAGAGCCTGGGGCTGCTCTTGGACTTGCACCGACACCTGGACGGTCGGCTGTGGCCAGGGACGCCTTTCGCCAATTACATCTGGTGAAGAGGCTCCGCCCATACGTCTCGGACTCCAATGTTGCGACTATCACCCCTGTGTTCGCCACCTCGAGGCTGGACTACCGCAATGCGCTCTACGCAGGGCTGCCCTTGGGGACAGTTTGGAAGATGCAGCTAGCGCAGAGCGCGACGGCCCGTCTCCTGACTGGGACGAGTCGTAGAGAGCACTTTACACCGGTGCTCCGAGCGCTGCGCTGGCTGCCCACTGGCTTCCAGGCCCAATTCAAGATGCTGGTGTTGACCTTTAAATCTCTTCACGGCCTGGGCCCTGCCTATCTGAGTGGATCGCCTCACCCCCTGGGCGGCCCCTGCGGTCGCCCTCCTGGAAGTCGCACGTTACCGGTGAGTTCGGATGGGCAGGAGGGCGTTCTTGGCGGCTGCACCCCCACTCTGGATCTCCCTCCCGGTGGAGGTCCGCCTCAGCCTAAATCTCCTCGCCTTCCGACGTAATTGTAAAACCTGGCTCTTCCGCCAGGCGGTTGGCGAGGGAGTGCGGGAGGGTGCGGGAACTTTTATGCACAAGTCGGGGTTTTAGTATAGTTGTATAGTATTTTTATATATATATTATTTATATGTTTTATATTTATTGTTATACTGTGATTTGTTTTTATGATTGTAAGCCACCCCGAGTCGCTTTTGTGAGAGGGGTGAGGTAAAAATGGAATGAAATAATAAATAAATAAAATAATAACAACAACAACAACAACACCGCTTTAACATTTCTGATGCATGTTGCAGGGCTGCCTAGGGCACCAATACAGCCCTGCAACATGCATAAGCAATGTTAAAACTGTGTTGAAGTGGAGTTAGCGTCCAAGACAAGCCAGTGCACTGCCATTTTCGAATGCAAATACAAACAGCACAGCAAAACCAAATTGGGGCTTGGAAAAATTCCAGCAGCAATAACATCCTGATCAAGCAGGAAGTTTGGGGGTTTTTTGCCTTTGAAAAAAATTACATTAGGATTTACTCTCTTCTCTCCGTTGATTTGGCCCCAGTTCCTGATCGAACCTGTGGATCCAGTCCTTAATCTCAACACTGGGTGTTTTTAAATGAGCAAGGAGACGGGGGGAGGTTGGTGACTGCGGAGCGGCACTGCCATGGAGCACCCATTCAGACAGGCGGATCCCAGCGTGGCTATCCGGGCCATGGAGTCAAGCCGCTATGCACTTCCTCTGCCACGGACCATGGGGGAGGGAGTAACATGCTGGGCTGGCCTTTGCAATTTTGTTGAATTTCTATGCCGCTCTTCCTGCAGAGGCTCAGGGCGGCTTAAAATCATCATTTAAAAAATCCCCTTAATACCCCTCCCAGTCCTCTCCTACACCTCCACCCTATCCCATCCCACCTGCCAAATGCCTGGCCGAGCAGAAAGGTCTTGCATGGTTTCTGGAAGATGAACAGGCTCGGGCTTAGGCGGATCCCCAGGAGGAGGGAACGCCATAATCTTGGGGCAGCCACCGAGAACGCCTCCCGAAACGCCCTAGCTGTAAAAACATCTCCAAGAGAGGGCGCCACCAGCTGACCTCAGGGACCACAAGGGGATACAGGGGAAGAGGCGGTCTTTCAGATACTTGGGGGCCCAAGCCATTTAGGGCTTTATAGGTTAAAACCAGCACCTGGAATTGTGCCCAGAAAGCTATTGGCAGCCAGTGCAGACTCTGGAGCACCGATAACGTGCTCCCGGTGACCCGTCCTTGACAGAAAACAGGCCACACTGCATTCTGCACCAACTGCAGCTTCAGGCAGCCTCACGAAGAGCACACCACGGTAGTCCAGTCTCGAAGTTACGAAGGCATGGGTGACGGTGGCCAAATCTGAATCTGATAAGAAGAGTCGCAGCCTTCTCACCAGATGTAATTGGTGAAAGGCATTCCTGGCCACCGCTGTAGCCTGACAATCCAGGTGCAGCAGTGGATCCAAGAGCACCTCAAGACTGCGAACCTGAGTGACCAAAGGAGGTCGGACCCTATCAATAACAGGGGTCCGTACGTCTCCCAGGACACACAGCCAGCCAACCATCATCAGTTGGGTCTTGTCTGGATTCAGCTTCAATCGTCTCGCCCACATCCAGTCCCCAACGGCAACTGGGAAAGCACCGAGACCGCAGGGCCTGGGTCGGATGAAAAGGAGAGGTAGAGCTGGGCGTCATCCACATACTGATGGCACTTCGAAGGAACTTGCCCAGGGGCCCCAGATACACGCCGAACAGGAACGGAGACAAGATGGAACTCTGCGGGACCCCACAAGGGATCTGCCGAGGGGACGATGAGCCTCCACCCATCACACGCACACACACACCGCTGGGTTCTCCCAGTCCGGAACGAGCAGAACTACTCGAGTGGACCTGCCGACCCCAGCCAGGTCCCGCAGTCATGTCAACATCACCCTGCGATCAACAGTATCAAAGGCTGCTCTGCAGCCCACATGTTCCCAGTGTAACCGCTGCGGAAACTGGGCTCCCCAGCACTCCTGGCCAGTTCTTGTGTGTTGCAATGGCCCTGTCGGCAGATCGGCCTGCTGGCGTGGCCGGCCGCCCCAGTTCAGACGGGCAGAGGCTCTGTGGCTGCCTGTTGCCACAGAGCTATTTGACTTGCCCCACATGGAGCACCCCATATGTCTCGGCAAAGAGCCACGGACAGTGCACCCCGACAATTCATTCAAACAAAGCCAAGCTCCTTGGCTTGCGAGAGCACACATTTCCCCCCACCCAGAAGGGTGGTTGGATGCATGGCTCCTGGGTGGCCATGCGGGGTAGCCTCTCGTTTAAAAGCACCCAAAGAAAGAGTGAGCTCAGGGAGGAAGGTTAGCTCCCTAACTCTTCATCCCCATGGACTCATCACCGATGCCTCCTCCTCCTTGTAACTAAGCCGCGTGCATCTGTCCTTTCTGTCTCGTCTCTCCCTATGCTCCCCTTTCCCTGGTCTCCCCTCCCTTGTTTTCTCCTAGATTATTGTAAGCCCCTTGGGGCAGGGACCTGTCCCCAACTACTGACTGTGTAGAACCAGGTACATTGCTGGTGCTATAAAAAATAATAAATAATTCTCCTGAAGTCCTACTCCTGGCTCAAATTTTAAAAAGCCAGATCGCTAGGCTGAGGAGCAGACGGGAATAGTTTGTGCTTTAAGAGTACATATATCTAATTATTAATAATAATAACTTATAATTTATATAGTGACAGCAATGTACCTGGTGCTGTACAATCAGTAGTTAGAGACAGGTCCTTACCCCAAGGTAATAATAAAAACTGCAGAGAGGAGGGCATGCACACTCAAGATTGTAAACCCTAGGGCAGGGACTGTATCTATTCAATTAATTTGTAAAGCGCCAGGTACATTGTTGGTGCTATATAAATGCTTGCTAATAATAATAATAATAATAATGCATCCGTGGCACAGATCCATGATCTGGACCCCCTTCTTCCTGACACACCCTTGAATCACCCCAATTCCTACCCAGACCCTGGAGCTTGTTACTCTTCTCAAAGAGGGGCCACAGGAGGGATAAAGTTCTCCACTTGTGGTTTAACTCAAGAATATAAATCCATTTGAGTCCCTTTTCTTTCTCTCCAGCTGCCCAAACCACTCACCCAGGTCCTCATCTCTCATCCTGATTTACTGGAATCGCCACTAAAATCAGGAATAGCCTTTTCCTTTCTGGCCTTCCTAAGATCCACATCGCGCTCCCACAATTCATTCCAACCAAGCTGCTAAGATTATTTGTCTTGTACGTTGAGCTGACTAATCAGCTGCTTCTCTGAATTCTTCTGCTGGCTCCCCCGCCCCCCCAAAACTCCCACATCACGTACAATTTTGCCCTCAAAGCCCTTCGACAGCTTTTCCCACCTCCCTGCTGGTCTAGTGGCCTCTTGCAACGTTACGCATAAAATTGCCAACCTCATCTGCCCACACCTTCTTTGAGACCTTCTCACCCCAGCCATCGGTAAAACCATGCCCTTATCCCTCAAGTCCTCCTCCTGGAGCATCGCTTCCATTAAAAAACCAGCCAGATTGCTAGGCTGAGGAGCAGACGGAAATAGCTTGCGCTTTAAGAATATCTCACTTATTTCTCTCTCCTCTCAGACATCTCTTGTCATTTTAGACTGGAAGCTATTTGGGGCAGGGGGCCCAAAGACAGGGGGCAATCCATCCGCACAGCTAGACAACATATCCAACCCGCTCCTTGGGCACACGCGTTACACCGTGATGCAAACTCCTCGTTTGTAAAATGAAGCATCGACTCGTAAATTGCTCCCCTCGACGGGAAGGGCAGCCTGGCCCGGACTGGTAAGAAGAGGTACGTGGAAATAAAAAACACAGTCACACTCCTCCTCCACACACACACCCCCAGCTCAGGTCACAGTTCCCAAGACTACAGGGGTACGTGCTGGATCTCTTCGGGGCAGAGCTCAATTGGAATAGGCCCTGGTACAAAAGATGCAATGGGCACCATTCCCGAACTCCATGAAAGTCACACCAATTCCACATGCATTGGGCCCCCTCCTCACTCTTGTGGGCCCTGGTGCAGCCACACCTAAGGTGGTTAGTTCGCCCCTGACTGGGTGTTTTTAAATGAGCAAGGCTTGGGGGCGGGGCACAGCGGTGGAGCACCCACTCAGGCAGATGGAGCGCGGGGTTCTAACTGGCGGCTCCCAGTGTGGCTACCGCGGCAGCTGCCTCGCGCTCCCCCTCCCACGGACCATGGGGGAGGGGGAAGCGCGCCGGGCTGGCCTTTGAAATCGACACGTCCCGGCCATCGGTGCTGGGGAAATCGGACTGCCCAGCGCTCGCGGCAAAGGCTGTGACCACCGCCCGCAGTGCCCACGAGCAGGGGACCTGTCTGCTGGTGTGGGTGGCCACCCCGGGCGGGGGGACGTGCAGGCGCAGGCCGCCACACACTTTATTGGCTCGCCCTGTCCATGGCGCACTCGGGAGTTTTCGGCAGCGCTCCGCAAGAAGCCGTGAGTGGGTGCCGAGCGGCTCACAGGACGGTTAGATGAGTGGTTCCTGGGTAGCCATTCATGGTAGCACCCTGTATAAAAACACTCACTCTCTGCCACTATGCAACGCTCTGTCCGTAGCAACTGTTATCCACCCATGCACATCGCTCGTATAGAAAATCTAAATGGATCCCAAATGTGAGGGAGAGGGACGGCCCTCTTCAGTTTGGAAGGTGTCTTCTCCCTCCAAACACGCCTAGGAGTACCTGCCACAGCAGATCCCAAATCCCCAATTGTGGCACTTGGGTGCTCTGGGAACATAAGTGTTAAACAAAAGTCACCAGGGCAAGAGGGAAAAAAAATAAAAATCACACCTACAATAAAGGCCTTTAAGCCTTTGAGCCGCTGTATGGCACTGTTTGGGGTGGAGGTAGAGAGGCGAACAAAAGCAGTGTTTGACTTGAACAAGACGCTCCCTCCTCTGCAAACAGAAGTGAACATGCAGTTCCCACACGAGCTTTTCTGAAAGACTCTCACACCCATACTCAGTGTGGTCTGACTTCTTGACAAAAATGGTTCTTTTGCTCCCAATTTTGATTTTTGCAAAATAATTCTTCAGGTTTTTTATTTTTTTATATTTTTTTGGAGTGCTCCTGAATGTGTCTCGGTTTCTATTCTGTTTTGGTTACTTAGGACGCGCAATTCTCTGCCCTTAAAGTCAGCGAGAGTTTTGCCCCTGACTTCAGTGGGTGCAGGATTGCACCTTTAGTCTATTCAAAGAGACCGACTAATTAATCGGACTTTTGCTTGGACAGAAGTGGGGATCCAAGCTTGTGAAGCGGAGATGGCATGCCGAAAATCACCGACATCCAAGCTGCTTGCAATTAGGCAAGGGGCTAACTGTGGAGTGGGGTTTTTTAATCCACGCACACTTCGTATTTGCACAGCATGCAACAATTCTGAATTTTCAGACCAAAAAGCCAGGAGGGACGGCTCACCAGCCTCAAATAGACAAGACCAGGAAAGACGACACTTTGCCCCCAGAGAGTCAATATTACAAATGCCCCCCTGACACACTCTGATGTTTGCCCGGATGCCCTCAGCCAAACAAGTCTCTCCTCCTCCCCCCCTCCCCGTGCAGTCATGCAGCATGCTCTGTGCCAGCTGCTGCCCTGCACCCCAGAAGTGGCTGCATTTCTCTACCGTACAGTTTGGAAAACAAGTCACCTTTTCATAAATTTAAAAGCAATGACACAACACGGCTACTCCAGGGTAAGTGATTGGTGGATTGCGGCCAAGACATAATGGATTTTACAAACTCAAAGTGTTTATAGATATCTGACAGCAGCAGCTAGAAAGGGGAGGGGGGTGGGTGGGAAGCACAAGGTTAAACAACGAAAAAAGAAGGGACGACAGCTTTGACTCTGTCTTACCCGACTTCTCCACCAGCTCCCTGACATCTTTCTTTTCTGGGAGCCCAGAATACCCCAGGCCCCTGCACTCCAAAATGGTCTTCAGCTTCTTGAAACTCAAGGCCACCGGGTCCACCAGCTGGGTGGCAAAGAAACCAGTCTCGTACCAGACGATGGCCTCGAAAAATCGAGCCAGCACAAACAGGATCAGGAAATAGAGAAGCAAGAAAAACAGCTTGAGCCACATCTTCCTCCTTGTGCGTGTGGAGTCTCTGCAGAAAAGAGAGCCAGCCCTCCAGGAAATACTCAATGGAGGAGACAGGCGGGGAGCGGCCTGGGCTTCACACCAATAGCCCTGGGGATGCTGCTGCTGCTGCCAATATCTTTCTCTTCCTCCTCCTCAGCGGCGTCTCCCAGCTGCTGGGGATCCCTGCCGGGGGAGAAAAGTGGGGATCAGAAACATGGGGGGGCAGGGATCCCCTGTCAGGGGGAGACAAACGGGAGGTTGGGGCTGGTGGGGGTCATGGATGGGGATCCCCTGTCAGGGGGAGACATATGGGGTTCAGAGATGGGGGGGTCAGGGATCCCATCAGGGGGAGACAGGGATGGGGATCCCCTCTCAAGGGGGTCTCAGGCCAGGGGTGTGTGTTCAGGGATGGGGGGGCTCAGGCTGGGGGGGGTTTCAAGAGTGGGGATCAGAGATGGGGGATGCCTGTCAAAGGGAGAAACATGGGGGGTCAGGGATGGGGGGGTCAGGGATCCGCTGACAGGGGGAGACAAATGGGAGGTTGGGGCTGG
>QEPC01005526.1:642717-687536 GCA_003113815.1 Sphenodon punctatus
GAAGGGGGAGAGACTGGGGGGGGGGACAGCTCCCCGGGAAGGGGGAGAGACAGTGGGGGGGGGAAACAGCCAGGAAGGGAGAGACACTGGGGGGACAGCCCCTGCTCCCCAGGAATCGAGAGACACTGGGGGGAGGAAACAGCTCCCCGGGAAGGGGGAGAGACACTGGGGGGGAACGGGTCCCCCCCCCCTCTCCCCGGGAAGGGGGAGAGAGACTGGGGGGAAAGGCAGGCCCGGAGGGGGTGAGAGGGGGGAGACCCTAGTGGTGCATCAACCCCCATGACAGATGCCTCCTGACCACCCCTGTGCCTGCTAGGGAACCCCCTTTCACACAACCCCGCTGCCCCCCAATGCCTCTCGCCTCATAACACCCACCTTGCTTGCCTGTCTTCTACACACTCCTCCGACCAGTAGCACCCCCATCACAGCTCCCTCCAAATGCCCGGCCAGGACTCCTTCCTCGCCCGTCCTGCCTGGGATGCTCTTTCCATAATAGCCCCTCTCCACACAGAAATGCCCTCTCTCTCATAATCCTCTCCCGCCCCACTGTACCTGCCTGCTCTGGACAGCTCCTATGGGGAGCATGCCCTCTCCCTTCTCATGACACCTGCTGTGCTTGCTACCAGCACCTCCCGTTTCCTTACAACTCCACCTGGGACACCCTCATCCCATCACCGCTCCCCCTGCATCCCAGGATCATGTTCCCTCATAATCCTGCTCTGGGATCCCTCCAATCCTCTCTCTGACTCCAGTCCTCTCTGCCAAGATGACCCCCTGCCCTCTCCTCTCCCCTATTTTCTATGGGCAGGCCTCGGGGAGTTGTCCCCTTCCCCCCCCCCCCCCCCCCCCCCCTGGGTTCTGCTGCCCCCTTCTCTTTCCCCTGTCAATCAAACCCCCTTGATCTTTTCAGAGGGTGGGTCGGCAGGGTTTTTCTGAAGTGGCTGTAACTTTTAAGTTGTTCTCTCTGTTGTTCACTGACAGCATTTTTGGATGGTGGGTTAATTGCTTGGAACTTGTCTCAAGGCACATCCTCAATGGTACGTCCTTATCGTACATCCTCAAATAAGAAGCGATAACACACTGCGGGCGCTCTAAGGGAAACGTCTCGCCCTCTGTAAGATTTGTAACTTCTGTTTTGACTAGCTAGGAAAACCAGTCTAGACCGGTGCTATTAGCGGAGTTCAAACGTGGTTCTAGCTATAACCTGTCCAGAGCCTTATTGGCGCGGTGCAGGTGGTAGCTTACATCTTCTTGAGTTGGCCAAGCGGTCCCTGCCTCTGACTTCTGCTTTGTAGAGTAAAAATTAATATTGACTTGGTGCTGTTCAGCTGCTTTATCGCCATATTGGTCAACGTGTTTGTTTTCCCTCCTGCTTTACATGGAATCATAATGGGATTAGTCACCGCAGCTGAAAGAAGAGTCATTGGAGCAAAGGTTAAGGGAAGTAAACAAAAACAGGTTGGCTGACTTCTCAGTTGCATTGCACAGGGTTGTATGAATGAAAAATGGGGAGTTCTGATTCCTTGAGCATGGTTTGAAGCAGTAGGCTACTGTGTGTGTCCTTTTTTTTAAAAAAAAAAGAATTATTTAAAAAATGTATAGAGGATACGGACACAGAATAAAACTGAAAATATCCTAATGCCACTATATAAGCCTGGTGTGTGACCGCACCTGGAATATTGTGTGCAGTTCTGGTCGTCCCATCTCCATAAAGATATTGTTGAAATGGAAAAGGTGCAGAGGAGGGCAGCAAAAATCATAAGGGGTATGGAACGACTTCCCCCCCAACTCAAGAAGATGTAAGCTGCCAGCTGCAGCGCACCAATAAGGCTCTTTACATGTTATAGCTAGAACCACAATTTAACTCCGCGGATAGTACGGTCCTAGTCTGGTTTTCCTGGTTCGCCAGAACAGAAGTTACAAATCTTACAGAGGGCGAGGCATTTCACTAGGAGTGCCCGAGTGGGTGATCACTTTTTATTTGAGGATGTACCTTGAGAGGCAGTATAGGCTTGGGACTCTTCAGCTTGGAGAAGAGACGACTGAGGGGGGATATGATAGAAGTTAATTAAAAACATGAGTGGTGTGGAGCACGTTAATAGGGAATGGTTATTTATGCTCTCAAACAGTACTACGACTAGGGGACACTCCATGAAACCAACAGGTAACAGATTTAAAACACATAAAAGAGAGTATTTTTCACTCGGCGCACAATTAAGTTATGGAATTAGTTGCCAGAGGATGTGACCAAGGCCAGTAGTAAAACTGGGTTTAAGAAAGGGTTGGACCAGTTTCTGGAGGATAGATCCATTAGCAGCTATTAGCTAGCTGGGTAGGTAGGTCTGGGGAATGGAACCTCTTAGAGCACATTCATACCTGTGGCGGCGCACACATTTTGGCTCCCGCAAGCCAAATTATGCACGGAGTTCAGCCGATGTGAAAGCCCACCCCCCTCTCAATGGCTTTGCTGGAGATCACCTGCAAGAGCAGGGAAATCTAGCTCTGTACTCCTCCAGGTGATCTCTGGCAAAGCTGCACCGGAGGGCGTTGGGGGGGGTGGGGGGCGGCTTTCACACCAGCCAAACTCTGCGTGGATTTTGACTCTTGCAGTTTCTCCCGGAGCCAAAATCTATGTGGGGCCAGCTGCTGCCACAGGTGTAAATGTAGCCGTACTGTTGGGAGCTGGGAATGGATTGCCCCGTGGTTGACCTGTTGGGTACTTCCAAGCAACCGAAATTGACCACTGTCGCAGACAGGTGCTGGGCTCGAAGGACCATTGGTCTGACCCAGTACGGCACTTCTTATGTTCTTATGCACCATCCTGCAGATATCGAAGAACTTCCTATGGAAGTATGTGGAATTACTTACTTGAGCAAAGGCATGTTTGTAGGATTAGAGTACTGATTTGTATAGGGTGCCTTGCAGAGAGAATAAAGATACAAGCCTTTCTTTACTCTCTCTGCACGGCACCTTATACAAATAAGCACTCTATAGTCCTGCAAACACTTACACCTTTGCTCGTGTAACGTAAATTCCTTCTCAGCAGAATTTGCAGTTTGTTTATTTATTTATAAAAGTATTTAGTATCCCTCCTCTCCTGCCACAGGCAGCTCGGGGCAGCTCACAACAATATAAATTCACAGGTAAAATAATAAAACATATTATTACACACACCCACCCACCCCAGTTGTGGAAGTTTAGTGCAGGTGCTGTGATCTTCATTCCTTGAGGGGTTCTTGAGCAAGTCAGACTGTCTTGGCCTCTGAAACTTTGTCAGACTCCCAACCCTGAGGGGTTAAACTTCTACTGAACTACTACCACCTATTGTTTCCAAAGGCATTGTCTTATTTTTTTTTTATTTTTCTTTAGCATATAACACAATATAGCAGTTGGCACATGAGTCCCATGGGACTTTTGTGTGTGTTGTGCACGTGTTACCTGCTCTAGAGGATTGCAGTCTGAGAAGTGGGAGCACTGATTTCTTGATGAATTTAATGACTGTTCATATCAGCAGACTGTCCTCAGGCGAACTTTATCTTTTGATGGTATTTGGCGTGTACCAATATTTATTACTACTGTTATATATATATATATATATATATATATATATATATATATATATATATATATCATGGTATGCTTTCTGTGTGGTGGTTACAAGTCAGCTGCACTTATTAGCTTTAACTTTTAATTGGGTAACTTTGGCATCTTCCTTTGTGCGCTGATATGCGATCATTAAGACATTCTCTTATCCCTAACTTATAATTAGACACGCTATGGTGTAATGAGACTGTCAGACTGTAGCTATTCTTGGGTAATGAATTATTTAAAGGGACATTTAACTTCTGCCTGAATATGTTTTCTGGCTATTGTTATGATACATAGTATCGCAATAAGTGCAAACTAATTACAGAGAAAGGAATCTTAAGTATTTTGACTTTCACTGTGTTTTCTGTTCTCATTTTTTCCATTTCACTACTTGTGAATCTAGTTGTTTTGGAATCATGATCTGCTCTCTTTTAATCTGCCATGGAAAGCTGGAAAATCAAATACCCCTTTAAAATCTTTTCAGAATCCAAATACCACTTTAAATCTTTGGAAATAGGGAGCCAGATTTATAACCCTGCTTTAAGGAGACTTGTTCACCTCTGTTTGTTTAGTAGGATAAATACGGAGTGCTGCCTAGGTTATTATTTGGCTATGGCTTCTAAAGGTAATGATTTTTGTCATGGTCTTCACAAAGATACAGTCTGAAATATCATAATGAACACTGTGCACTTAGACCTTAGCAGACAATTTTGATAACTCGTAGGATGAAACAGAAATGGGTTTACTTTTGCTTTGGAAATATAGGTTTTGTGGGATAAGCGATAGAAGCTTGTTCTTGTTAGTAAAATAGGTGGATATGATATCCAGGGAGCAGTTATGGAGGACAAGAAGCTATAGTGTTTTACATAGTGCCTTCTGGTTTCACTTCTGTTTTTTCTGTTTTAAGACTAATCTTCCTTTAAAGAAAGTTCTCTTCACTCCATCAGTATAGTTCCCCTTTTTCAAATATTTTGGGAAATTAGCCTGACTAGTTCATAATGAGGTCAGCAATTAATTTTTCTCTTTTCTGTCTAGGCGAAGATGGAGACTTGTCAGGGACGATATCGCTTGTTATGACGCAGTGCTGTAAACGGATAAAAGAGACAGTTCAGAAATTGGCCTCGGATCATAAAGACATTCACAGCAGCGTTTCCAGAGTTGGGAAAGCCATTGATAAGGTATTTATAGTGTGAATTTTTACATCCTTTTTGAGGATTTTGTTCCATGGGAGGTGGTGGTATTACACAATTTGGCCAGTATCACTAAATTGGTATAAAATGAAAATCTGGTGTATAAATTTTGCTGTCTTCACAACAGAGGGTGTGTTTGTGCGAAAGGGATGGCGCTTGTTAGCATAGAAATGGTTAATAAGGCTGTATGGTCCCATAATATACTAATATAGTAGATTGTAGCAGTCAAAGTACAGGACAGCGTCATTATAGCATGTGCCATTGTATTGCAAATTCAGTTATAACACGACATGAGGCATCACCTAACATACATCAATCAAATAATGCAGTACACTGTTTTGCAATTAAAATCTCAGTGTAACTGAGTTCAGTGCATCCAGAGATGCAAGATTTAAGCATCCTCCTTCCTCTAATGTGAATTCGGTTATGTGAACGTGGTGTAAGCCATGGCTCCCAAATGCCGTGTAATAACAAGGTTGTGCAGTTGCATGATGTCTTTAGGGATCATGTCCTCTTTTTTGTCCAGTCACTGGCAGTCTACTTTAGGAATCGGCTATTAATTTGAAATGGCTTTACCAAGAAAGTTGTTATGATTTATTTATTCTCTAGTTTGCTTTCGAACAATTGGTTGAAAGTTTGAGCTTGATACTAAGCATCTCTCTGGATGAATGTCATTAACCATTTTTTGTTTTTTTGTAAATGTAGTTAGTAAACAATTCTTACATTTCTCCTCTCCACCAACCCACCCCCCCCCCACCCCCCCCCCCCCCCCCCGTTTATATTCCTCATGGTGAAACATTCAGGTAGAAGGTCCCTCTGTCAAAAAGACTTAGTAGGCCGTGTTGATCGACCCTAGTAACCCTACATAGATCTCAAAGAGGAAGATAACATGGTTCGAATGATCTTTTTTTTTTTTTTAATTATTGGACTAACTGCTGTTGGTGAGAACGAGCAAGCTTTTGGCTCATTCTCTCCAAAAGCAGTTGGTCCAACAAAAGAGATCATTCGAACCACTTTGTCTCCCTCTCCGTCCCTTAGGACCAACACGGCAACCGCACAGTCTTTCTGGATACGTAGATTCCTTACAAAATTGTCTCTTGCAGCAAGAGATGACTTAGGCGAACCCTGAAATCCTCTTTTTACTCCCAAACCGAGATTACAAAGTAGTATATTCTCTCGGGGAGATGATTCTTTGTATGAGATCCTGTGGCCAGGGTTGGCCTGCCCATTGGACACCGGGTAGGCACCCTGCACAGAGGAGGGAACTACTTCGGGGTGGCGTTCTGCAGTAGGTACCAACTATCAGGGCTGTCCTTTATTGGCCAGGCTGTCCCCCGCTGCTCCTGCTTTCAGCTGACTGTTAGGGGTCACCCCCACGTTTATTTTTCCAGTTTTGACTCTGCCCTTCCCAAACGGCTCAGGGTGGCTCACAAACATATAAAACAGCGTATAAAAATATATAAAACAGCAAAAACAAACAAATCTTTCTCCAACCCCACCCGTTCCCATCTTCACCTACAAAACCTTCTCTCAACCTTCAACCCCACCCAAAACCTCCCGGCCAACTCCTCCCAGTCAAATGCTTTTTTAACCAAAAACGTTTTGCACCACCTCCAGAAGATGCTTAGACTCTGGCTCAGACACACCTCCGGGGGAAGGGATTTCCACAAAACTGGGGCAGTGACCAACAATGCCCCCCCCCCCCCGCAGCCCCGTCCTACGGGGAAGAGTAGCAGATGGAATCTGCTAGAGGGCACGTTGCACGTTTCTGGGGCTAGGAGCGCTTCTGTTCCCCACAGCTTAGGAAACCCGCAGGGTGCTGGCGGGGGTGTTTGGAGTGGGGTACCCCATGATAGGCTCCATCTGTAGTAACAATTCCCCCCCAACATTTCTTTTGCATGGCACGGCAATGTCTTAACCTCTCTGCATCCTCGAGGAGGTATACTGGCAGGTGTTTGTGTCTTAACACAGTATGAAAGCTAAGGAGGTAGCAGACCATAAAGACATTTTTGATATAGAAAACACCACGGAACACACCTGTCGGTCTTAAACGAACCACCCCAGTCATGCAGAATGCCGATTCGTCCTTTATCGTTAGTAACCAAGTTTCAACGAGACATTCGGTCTACTTGGTTCAATACGGCAATAGCACAATGACCGTGTGCACCATAGTCCATTACTGACTAGAATATCTATACAGCTAAAGTACGTTTGTTGTTGTTGCTGCTGCTTCGGCCTATATTTAACCATCCTGTACATCTTTTTAAAAAACAAACTAACAAAACCCCTGAAAGTCTTGACTTTAATACCAGTTGTACTAATCCAGACGTCAGTGGGATGGTATTCAAAGCTTAATGATGCCTCTCTCCATGATCCTAATTTTGGTATTTAAACCAATTAAGTGGAGTAGATACAATTCTATCCTTATTAGTGGCTCGAAACCTATTAGAAATCCGTTCTGTCTTGATTTGGAAGTCATAACGTCCAGTCCTCTCTGATTGAATAAATAAGCTTTGCCTGATCCCTCCTGGCCTCTCTAAGAGACTGTTTTTATACACTTGTTCAGGGGAGGTATAATTCACAGTCGGAGATTTTAATGGTTTAAGAGGTCATTGATACCATCTAGTCTGTTAACGTATAGCACAAGCCAATACGATTTCCCCTAGTTGATTACTATTAACATGCCGATTTCAATTGCACTTGCTGCCTATCGTCTTCTGGGCTCGATTCAAGGTATTGGTTTTGACCTATAAAGCCTTCTACGGCCTTGGCCCGACTTACCTGCAGAACCGCCGCGCTCTGAAGTAGCCTTCGCTGGGAGCGCCCTTCTCAAGGTCCCCCGGGGGGCCACTATGGAGAGGATGTTCTTGGTGGCCACACCCAGGCTGCGGAACTCCCTCCTGGTGGAGGCCTGGATGGCCCCGGACCTCCCCTCCTTCCGTCGTATCTGTAAAACCTGGCTGTTCCACCTGGCATTTGGGGAGGGAGATGGGAGTTGCGGGGGGGCAGTTTGATGCGCCTTCCCTTTTTATTGTATTTTATGGTTTTATTGTTTTTGTGTTTTAATATTGTACGCCACCCTGTGCTGCTTGGAGCAGGAGGGGCAGGGTATTAAATGATTTTATAAATAAAGAGTGGACTGAAACGGATCTTCGATACGGCCATCGCTCTTAATTTGAAGACTGCGAGTGCTAGAGACTGCAAATTTCATTCCCCCCCCGGAGGTGTGTGCATGATGCACTCCACGTAGCACACACAGACACACACGCACCCCAGCCATGCCCGTTTCAAAACTGCGAGAGGATCCAACACCTCCGTTGGAATTCTGTTTCAGTAGTTGATCATTTTTGTTGTTAGGTACCTTAATTCTATAATCTGAGTTTACTGACCTTTAACTTCCAGCTGCAGTATTGGTGAACTTTATTATGTATTTATACAGTGCAAGCAACATACCTGGCATTGTGAAATCCTTAGAGAGAGAGAGAGGTCCCTGCCCCAAAGGGGCTTACCATCTGGGGGAGACAAGGGGGAGCAGAAGCTAAGGGGAGACAGGGAGACGTTTCCTCAGTTGAGAAGTTGTGGGTGCATGTGCTGAGCTTAGTGACAGGTGAAGGGGACTCTAAATGAAAGGGTCGTAGATGGAAGCTTCAGTGGAGCAGACTGGGGATGAGGAGCCTGCTGGAAGAGGTAGGTTTTCCGGGGGGATTTGAAGGTTGGGAGGGAGGGAGCAGCGTATGCGTTTCAGGGAGAGAGTTCCAGGTGAAGGGGCACTGCCTGTCCACCTGCTTTGAAGCTTCTTACAGCCTTCCATGGAACTTAAATAGCATGGGCCATGATTAAATCTTGTTGCTTCATTGATCATTCCTTTTCCCAGACTATTAATACACTAAACAAAATTGGGCCTAGTCTAAAACCTCTGCCCCTCCCTCCCCCGATGGTGAAAAGCTGCCATTTCCTCCTCCTGTGTGCATGCCAGTTTTTTCCCCATGACACTGCTTGGCATCTCTTCTTGCTAACTTAGTTTCCTCGTCTTCCCTGGAGAGAGAGAGCTCATTAAAGGGGTTTTAAACATCTAAATTGATCTCTCTTGATTCTTGCACCACGAGTGCTCGTTATTTGACTCTGCATTCTGTAGAAGGACATTATTGCCAGGAGATTGGATATTTATATGAATGACAAATCAGTTGTACGGTAGTGCTACCAAAAGTTTTTATAGGTGATGTAAAAGATTCCCGTTTGGGGACTGGGGTTCCCGTTCCTGTAAAGTCTGGCATCCTTAAGGCAACGTCCATGCCCTGGCCCTGTTGAAAACAATAGAACTACACAAAGAAGTAACCTTAAAGACTCTCCTAGTATTTGCAGATTGGGTTACTAATTCCTGGAGATGAGAATGAGCTCTTCCCTGTGGGTCAGGTTAGGTTATTCCACATCTGTCTACTGCAAGCTTCTTGCCCCTTCTTCCGAAGCATCTGGTGCTCATTCCTGTAGAGTCTGAATACGCTAGACTGGTCAGATTGCAGATCTGATCTTGTGTGACCCCTCCTCTGGTGCTAGGGGAAGCTGCCTTCTCCAGGGTCGGCAATCTAAGCTTAGATGTGTCATTAAAACAAGTAGGATAAGTTTGAGCAACCATAACACAGGGAAAATTATAAAGAAAGGACAAGAGGTATTTTGTTCTAGCATGGGACAAGGAAAATCGCCGTTCTAAAAGCCCAAACAAGATCCCACACAGACTCATGAAATCCCAGGAATCATGGCAAGATGTTGGAGAAATTGCTGCCTTGTTTGCAATACACAAGACCTACAAGGGGCTTTGCTTCAGCCTATTTGTTGAAACTGGAAGGGAAAACAAAAGTGAATATTTGATTCCCCGACTCCTCGCTCCCCTCACCTAACTCCTGCTGATACCCTCCATCCAGTACAATCTGTTACCTGAGCTCTGTGTACTCGTATCCTCACCACACGGAACAACCAGCCATCATTCTCGATGTAACCAAGCCAAGCGCGTGCACCTGGGACCTCGCATCTTTGTGAACGTTACACTCCTTGTCTCTCCCTCTGTTCTCCTTCCTTCATAGCTCTCCCCCCAACCCTGTGTCTGAGATTGTAAGCCCTAGGGCAGGGACTGTCTATTCCATTACTTTGTAAAGACAATGGGAAACTACAACTAATTAAAGATGGTGCACTTACGTGATAAACCTTGTGATGTAAGCGGGGACCTTTCCTTGCGCTCAGAGCACTTGGAATAATTCAGATTGTTCTCCATTGGAATTCTTTTGAGCATTCTGTGACTTCACAGCAGCTCAGGCAACGTTTGATTTTGATTTTTTGTAACCACCAAATAATAGTAAAGGATAGTAAGGATCTTGTTACTTAGGCAAAACATGTACTCTGTGGCAACACCACCACCCCTCCCTGGGAACAGAATCCATTGAGTGGCAATGAACGGAGAGGATGGGAGGGAAAAGGGCAAAGCCCAATTTTAATATAACATACAAACAAGATGTAGGCTGTATAGACACCATACAAAATACACAATATCATTATAAAAATGCACCCATACAGGCATTCAATATACTAGAAAATACAACCATGCAATATGGGCCAACAATGCATGTACAACCCCTAAAACATCGTATAACGTTTTTGAAAAATTCTGTATGCTATAGTGAAAACCTGCACATTGCACTGTGGACCAACCATATATGCACAAGATCCAAATGTGTTTCGGGGGACAGCACCCCCTTCTTCAGTGGACAAGCAAGCCGGTATTAATGACTGGGGAGAGAATTTGAGTTAAAAATACATATAAATACTGTGATCGTTGCCTTTACTAGTAGCCATATATCCCTGACTGCAAACATCAATACCTTATTTCCCCTCACGCTGCAGGGTTATATATCCCAATGTCTCCTTAGAGCAGCACTCTCTCTAAATATCGGGACACTCCAAGGTTTCTGCCCGCCAATGGCTCCTACACAAAATATACAAACAAAATTAATCAGAGCCTTATGGTAGACCCACATCTAGGTAACTATACATGCAGATCTATATCTTACGTACCTGATATATTTCCAGGAGAATTTAGCCAGGAGAATTAGAGAGATGTGAGGGTTGTTCCCTGAATTAGCAACCCACAGGTGATCTGCATTATAGGATTGGGTGGTGATTATATAAGGACTTCAGGTGAATGCAGGAGAACTGTAGAGAGGCATACACCTCCATGGGATACAGGAAAGTGCATTGTCCACAGGCACCAGGAATGTAAGGAGCCAGGTACATCCAGAGTGGCAGGTGGGGGTATTTCCCCGTCCTGGTGTCACCAGATAGGAGATTTTAAAGTTGAAGAGTCCATCTTAGGAGATTTTATGGGCTATAGGCATTAGGGACACCAGGAACAAGGCATATTGATAAGTATCTCTGGCTTTGATTTTTAGTTCCATTGTGTATCAGTGATGGCCTGCTTCAATTTACATGGTATTTTTGCCTTTTTTCAAAACATAAAGAATAAAAATTAATAGTTGGGATTGAAAGGTGGGGCCCCAGAGTTCTCCTGGTTCTGGTTTGGATTACATCTGATGTGTAGAACCCTGTTGGATTGCAGTATATCTGCACGTTGGTATTTTTCTAGAAAAGTTCTAGAAGGACTATTTTAAAGAAAAAGACAAGGAAGATAAAGGGTGGTGGTTCTTCTTTTTTCTGCCTATAATAAATTTAGAGAGAGGGAGAGGGAGAGAGGAGCTGGTACAGAAGATGTAGATTTGAATGCATAGTTACCTAGTTGCTGCTCTAAGGAGACATTGGGATATATAACCCTGCAGCGTGAGGGGAAATAAGGTATTGATGTTTGCAGTCAGGGATATATGGCTACTAGTAAAGGCAACGATCTCAGTACTTGTATGTATTTTTTACTCAAATTCTCTCCCCAGTCATTAATACCGGTTTGCTTGTCCACTGAAGAAGGGGTGTGTGTCCCCCGAAACACATTTGGATCTTGTGCATATATGGTTGGTCCACAGTGCAACGTGTATGTTTTCACCATAGCATACAGAATTGTTCAAAAGCGTTATACAATGTTTTAGGGGCTGTACATGCATTGTTGGCCCATATTGAATGGTTGTATTTTCTAGTATATTGAATGCCTGTATAGGTGCATTTTTATAATGATGTTGTATATTTTTGTATGGTGTCTATACATCCTACATTCTGTTTGTATGTTATATTAAAATTGGGCTTTGCCCTTTTTCCTCCCATTCTCTCTGTTCGTTGCCATCTTGTTACTAAGGCCCTTCTTGCACAGATGCACCCCCCAACCCCCGTGTATGGGTAGGGGGGCATCCGTGTCACCGCCGCGGCGGGGGTGTGTGTGTGCATGCTCACCCAAGCTCGGAGTAACGGGTGCCACCCATCCCCCCCCCCATGCTGCTGGCCCATTTGAAAAGGGCCAAACATAGCAGTAACTACGTTCTTGAGGCATTATTAAGAGTAGCTAAACAAAGCCTAAGCTCTGGCCATTTCAGCGATGGTCCGTGTATCTGTAACTGTCACTCACAAGACAACAGGCCACGCTTGGCTAAGGGTTCCTAGAAGCCTGAACAGAATTACGCCAAGTCCGGTTACAACCTGTAGCCTGAAAGCTTGCATTATCTCACCAAGTAGTTGGTTCAATAAAAGATACCACCTGAACTACATTGGTCTGTCAGAAGAAAAGGAGACAAACTCTCGAGTGTGTTATTAAATATTAAAGTTAAGGTGATTCTGCTCTAGTCACAACTTCCTTCGCTAATGTCGTTGGGGTTTATGGTGGGTCCCTGGTGTAGATGAGCCGTACAAGGCCCAATGGATTGGTTCAGGTGAGCAGCATTATTACTGAAGCTTCTCACTTTTCCAAATGTAACAAGGCCTATACAAAAACAATCCATGCTGCAAGGAGCTTACAAACGAAGGTGAGTTGGAGTTCATGTACCATGTGAGATGTGGAAGTTGTTAATAATAACACGTGTTCTCCCGTGTTCCCTTCAGATGTTAGTACTGGGTCTTCCTTTCTGTGGGGTGGAGACCAGAGCCCAGTTCGCTGACTGGGACTTAGTGTTTGTGGATTCTCTGAAGCATGTGTTTCATAAGAGATTTGATAGAGATCCTGGGCACAGGATAGGGGAAAAGATGAGGGCGGGTCGGTGTAGGAAATAGGACTGTGCAGTATTTAGCATCGCTACTCAATGAGAGGAGGTCAGGTACAGAGCAGGTCCTCAATAGTGAGGATGGGAAACTTGAATCTGCTAGCGAAGTGTAAGCAGGTGGAGTCTGCACCTTGCTCTGAGCAGAGAACGCACCTTACCACTTCATATTGTCAAATGCTCCCCATCCTGGGATTTGGAATTGTTGATACTGCCAGGAATTGGGCTGGGAAGGATACTTATTTGTATTTCAGTCCTTTTAGCCTCACTGTCTGCCTTTAGTTACGATGGTATGGGAGGGGGGGGCGGGCGGGCGGCTGTTCATTGCCGGCAATTAAATATCAATTTCTGCATTTCAGAATTTCGACTCGGACATCAGCAGCGTGGGGATCGATGGCTGCTGGCAAGCAGCCAGTCAGCAAATCCTCAACGAGGTGATGGTAGAACACTTTTTCCGGCAAGGAATGTTGGATGTAGCCGAGGAACTCTGTCAGGTAATCCTCGTTACCGATATCCAACGCCACCGGGAAATGGGGGGCGGGGGGGGGAGGAAATACCATGTCTTCCTAACGGAGAAGTTATGGCTATACCGCGGCGCGGGAGTGGAGAACCTCGGGCCCAGGCAGGGACTAAATGAAACTTGCAGCTAGTGTTTAATGTCACCCTTTTTCCAATTCTGGATCTGGCCCCAGTTTCTATCCACAAGCATTGAAAGACCGAGCCTGGGGAAAGGGAACAGAAATTAAGACATGCACTCAAAGGCCCTTTTCACACAGACATGCTAAACATGGCTAAAATTGGGGGGTGGGGGGGTGTTTTATTATACATGTTGCAGGGCTGCAGGTGTGCTCTGGGTGCCCCGCAACATGTATAATAAAATGTAACACCCATTTTATCCATGTTAAGGGTGTCTGTGTGTAAAGGGCCAAAGATAGGGGACAGATCCATGATCCTGCACCCTCTTCTTCCTGAGCTCACCATTCGAACACCCTCACACCCAACCTCTTGTGGCCCTCGGAGCTTGCACTGACTTTCCAAGTGGCCCTTGGGAGGGAAAAGGTGGTGGTTCCTCCTTGCTGCAGTGCAACTATTTTTTACTTGTTTGTTTTTGTTTTGTTTGTTTTTTGCTGCCTGTTTTTATGGTAACTAAAGGGTGTGACTTATTTATGTATTTCCAGGAATCCGGTCTGTCTATAGACCAAAGTCAAAAAGAACCGTTTGTGGAGTTGAATCGAATATTGGAAGCATTAAAAGTCAGAGTTTTGAGACCTGCGTTAGAGTAAGTTATTTAAAGCTTTGTTTTATTTTTCTTATTATTTTTAAGCACTTCCAAGTAAAAATATAAAGAACGTTGGAAACCCTTTCATTGCCTTCAATAAATGAAGTGACAATGGGTAATTTCAGATGTGACGGGCCTGGAGGCCCACCACGCTGAACCCTGGACCGGGATCCATCTTGGATCCCGGTCCGTGATCAGGCCAGCTGTCCTTCAGACGTGCCGGCCTGATTGCGATCAGGGAGTGGGCGGGGCTGCGTGCCATGCAGCCGCACAACCCCCCCCCCACTCCCTCGTCCGCCCTCGGGGAGACGGCCCATCCCGGATCGTGGCCCCGCCCAAGGTAACACACGTTACTTTTGGCCCATCCTGGATCATGGCCAATCTAACCACGGTTCTCGACCGACCGGCCGACCGGAGGTCCAGAACCGTGGTTAGCTTTGACCACCGCCAGAGATTCACAGTGGTGAACATCTGGCAGGGGTCGAACAGACATTCATGGGAACACGGCCACCACAGGGAATCCACTGGGGTTCACTGTGGTGAAAGGCGTTTTCGTAATGTCTGAAATTACCCAGTGTGGCTTGTAGGTCTCGGTGCAGTGCTTAGCTTTCACCATGGGCGTCCAAGCTGATTAGTAATATAAGCTTTGAGGAAAATTGTCAGTTACAAAGAAAAAGTAGCTAACCAATGAAATACTGTTTGTGTTGCTAGCATTTTTCTGTTTATCTGCAGTGGCCTGGTCTCACAATATGCTATGCTCCTCCTGAGAGTTTTCCTGTGAGCTGAGGTCCCTCTGCCGTAATATCGGGGGCAGGGGGTGGCAGTTGCTGGGTTGCTCCGAAATATAAGAGATGGAGAAAAAGTAACTCGGATGATTTATTTATTTAAATTAGACCAACTTCTGTTGGCAAGATGATGCAAGTATTTGGGCCACGTGGGACTCTACCTGAGCTCTGGACTTGGATCTTTTTGTTTCA
Source organism: Sphenodon punctatus (assembly GCA_003113815.1). NCBI lineage: Eukaryota > Metazoa > Chordata > Lepidosauria > Sphenodontia > Sphenodontidae > Sphenodon > Sphenodon punctatus. The sequence continues at coordinate 657,929 of QEPC01005526.1, forward strand.
TCAGCTCTTTTTTTTTTCCCCCAGTGAAGGAGGTGAAAGAAAACATAAGAGCTGCTTAAAATATTGTTTTTAGTGTTAACCGTTTTGCAGCTAGTATATACCGTGTCCTTTTCTAGTTTCCTTGACCAGGCCCCTGGATCTAGTTACTACTCCCAAGCACTGAAGAGTGAATTTGAAGGGAAGGGAACAGAGATGAGGACATGCACACAAGAATAGGGGGAAGACCCATGATCTGGGCTCCTTTTCCAGAGCATCCCTCTCGCGCACACCCACATCCAACTTCTCTGCAGTCCTCGGAGCTTGTAATAATTTTCCCAAGTGGCTCCTGAGAGGGAAAAGGTTCCCTCCCGTGTGGTTTACGGCATCCAACTGTCTTCATTGTTCCCTGAAGTAACGTGTGTGAACAGAGCCCTCCCTCCCATGTACCGTTCATCATTCATAACTTCTTGCCTTCTAATGTTATCATGAACCTTGTGTCTGAGTTCAGGGCAATGGCACCCAAGTAGACGGACAGTCCTGGAATTGGCTTATGGACTGTGGGAAGGGCAGCATAAATAATGACTCGCTGGATGGAATGCCAAGATGATAAGGAGCTAATTGGAGGGCATTAATAATCTAAAAATATTCTGTGCCAGATGAAACTTGATTAGTCATTTAAAAAATAAATAAATGACCTACCGTTTCGTTTAATGATCTCTCCAGTCAGGGCATTTCCCGGGGACTGTTAGGTGGCTGCAGTTAATGACCATCCGGCATGGCCTAGGCTGCCTTCCTCCCACCTCCAGGAAATGCCTTCCGCCTCACTCATTGCTCTAGTTTGTTCCAGGGAGATCCCACAATGGGCTGGACACTTGCATGGGGCAGAGAAGAACGACCCATTCTCCAAGGAGCTTGCAGAACAGAGGGACAGGAAATCCAGACGGTGTTAAAGATAGACACATGAAGTTGTCTAAAAGCAAAAGACCTATAAACTATTTCCAAGTTCTACTTGCATTTGCTGTTTCAGTGTGTGTCCAGGCGTTAATGACTCTGAACACAGGAAGGAGCAATCCTGTATGCAGGGTCAGTAGGGGGCAGATGTTTGTGAAAGAAGCCAACCAGTGAACGTTACTGTGGAGAGCTTTAAAAGTAACCTTTAATTGGCCGGTCTCCAGCGATCTGTTTGTAGGGCTTTGTTGTATCGATAATTGTAAACCGAGAAGAATGCAGCTGGCCAACAGAAGTTAACAGAAGTGCTTTTTAACAAAGCAGCAAAAAGTTGGTTCAGTAGAAAAGTCTGGAAACTGGTGGACGGAGGAGAACAGTAACGCATCTCTCAGGTGCTCCACAAACAGCTGAACGCAAGTTTAAAAAATAAAATGAAAAAATACATTTGCTTTTTAAAATAGGGAACCAGTCTTTCAAGGGACACTTTCAGGCTAAAATTTTATAAAAACCTTTCAACACATGGTGGAGTCTTTAAAGCTTAGGGGGGCGGGGGAGAGAGAGATCCAATTATAGAGAATACTTGCAAGTATAATTTGGATATTTGCTTCCTAAAAGGGGAACACTTTGGTATTCAGGACTTTGCTTTCATTTTTCAGTATTTTAAGTGTCGGATAAAGTGATTTCTGTGTTTTTTACCTGTCTGTCTTCACTTCTGAATAAGTGCATTTTACAGATCCGTACTCTTATGTAAATGCTCCTTGAGTAATGTGCCATTGTTGGCTGAAACTGTTATGTGTTCTAATTTCCTTTAGGTGGGCTGTATCGAACCGAGAGATGCTTATGGCTCAGAATAGTTCCTTGGAATTTAAACTCCACAGACTCTATTTCATTAGTTTATTGATGGGTGGAACAGCGAATCAAAGGGAGGCGTTGCAGTACGCTAAAAACTTTCAGCCGTTTGCTCTAAACCATCAGAAAGGTGAGTTTAAGTGTGTTGAACCTGTAACACGGAAGACACGCAGTCCACGTTGTATTGGTGGGTGTGTGTGTGTGTGTGGTATTGTGGTATTTGCATCAAGGCCATTTCCAAGGCATTCTGGTAATAAGAAAGGGGAAGACCAAGGCTTCCTCAAATGAAGGTGTGTTCATGCGGCCAGAAACATTGAATTGAAATGGAGGGGTGTTTAACAAACAAGACCGTAGGCTACACCAGGTGGGGGTCCACCTGCCTGTTCGTTAGGTGTTCACCCCCATGGGCCGTGTGGCCACTACCCACAGGACATGCAGCCCCCATTCATGCTGGGATCCCGGAGCATGCAGAGCCGTTCATGAGGGCAAACACAGACTAATGTGCACCTACATATCTGCGTCCAGTTGATTAGGTTGCATGTAGCCTCCACGCATACAGGTTCCCCCAGCACCATAGAGTCGCAGGCAAAAAGCCCACATTGTTCAGAGGAGCAGCCACTTCCAGTCCCTGTCTCCGCTGTCACTGGCACGCATGTCCGTTGGCCTTAAAAGCCCACCACGTCTTTTTCAAACACACTGTCTCCCAGCTCTTCCTGGTTGGCATTATGTGCCCGACACTTGCTCTTTCCCAGCCTTTGTGTTCTCCAGAACAACTTGGATTACCATTGCCAGGGCTCAAACCAACAACCAGCACCATGACCGCTCCTGTGTAATCTCGGTCGTGCTCCATCTGCTGATCCACCCGCTAATGCTGCATTCCTTGGACTGAGGAGGAAGAGGCCAAGGCTGCCTTCATTCTACGGGTGGAGCTAAAGGTCAAGTATGCGCTTGTGAAATGCTACAGGAGTGAGGCGATGTTCCAAGAGATCTTGGCTTAAATGATGCAGCAGGGCTACACCTGGGACATGAACCGGTGTCGGCAGCGGGCCAAGGACTGGAGGCGCAGCTACAAAGACATTTGGGACAACAACTTGGCCTCCACCCACAGGAGGCAAACATCGCCCTGTTACGAGTTCCTGGACTAGTTCCTCTGTGTGGATGGAGCCGCCATTGCATCCCGCCTATATGGCTGCCAAAAGTGGCTCCCCCACTGCTAGCTCCTGCTTCAACCACTCCTGCTCCCACCATGGAAGCCGCAATTGCTGGTGGACATCCCTCCATGCCCATCCCCGCCCTGGAGTTGGTATTGGTCAACACGGACGCCATGACTTCAGTGTATTCCCTCCAGCTCGTTCGAGGAGCCACCTCAGGTTTTGGTTGAAGGCATGGAGGACCTGGATATGCCACCTTCGTAGAGGAGGTGGTGGTGGTGGAGTTGGATGGTGGAGAACAGTAAGTGAATGCACGTTGTAGGGTGTGTGTGTGTTGCTTTGCACAGCTGCATGATAAAGGCTTCTATTGATTATCTGCCAGGTGGCCAGGAGAACAGTTTTGTGCCTAGCAACCGGTTAGTCACCAAGTGCCAGTAGCTATAAATCCAGGTATGAACTGTCAGTGGTGCATTGGACCGCCTCCCAGAGTCCTAATAGCAGAGAAGAATGAAACATCTGGGGCAGCTTCTTGTTCCCATGGTTCACCACGGCTGTGAGTCTTCCTTAGAGGGCAGGGTACTGAGACCGGGGGGAGGGGTTGGTGGGTGGAGTGCGGAGGGTTCATTGGTATCTGCACTCTAAACATATGAGTGGACGAACCAATGAACCCAGACTCCAGTGGGCTACGGTCTTGTTCGTTAACATCCAAAGTAATCAATTCCTTGTTTGGGGCACAGTAGGTGGTAAGGGGGCCGCGGTGGGGGGATTAGTGATTTGGTGTGAAATGTGAAGAAAGAGGCCTTCAGTTTCCTTGCTTCCTCTTCACCCTTCCTGCGACCCCAATCCCTTGCTGTACGTACGCCATCTTCCATCCAGAGACGCAGTCGCCTGCAGTTTGGCATGCCTGACGATGCCATCCCAGGTGCGTGGGGAGAACTTGGAGGACAACCCTGCTGATTTTTTATATTTGGATTTTCTTTTGCAAGTCACTCTCTCAATGTCCGGTTTTCTCTCCCTTGTCTTTCTTTATCAATCTCATCTCTCCCACCCACTTGGTTTTATATGTCTCATCCCTGTTCTCAAAGTCCCTCCCATAAACAGATTGTTTTACAAACAATGCAGCATCAAGACGGCAGGGAATGGAGATGCTCTCTTTATTGGATTAGGAGCAGCAACTTGAAAAGTAAAAAATAAAATAAAAAATTCCTCTACATCTAGGAGAGCATGAGCTTTCAGAGCTTAATCTTGTCTTCCATCCTTGTATCACTTTTTAGCTTTTAAAGGTACATTCAAAATGTTGCTCATTACTTTGAATTATTTTTTTTTAAAGATTTCCTCTAATTCAGCTGACTTAACAGTAGAGCTAAAACGTGTCCCTGCAAAAACGGCTAAACCCTTTGAATTTCTGGTACTCTACTTGGACCGAATAGTTGAGATGCTTTTCGGTACCCAAACCAGCTTTCCATCAGCTAACCAAAATGGAGATATACCAACAAACTAGAATATTATTTTCATACTGGATTTCAGGAATTTTGGGGGGTATTATTCTGAATTTTTGGGTAGTCGGAAAAAAACCAGGCACCAGGCATTCGGGTACAAATTCAGATGCCTGAAACACTACCCAAAAATGTGGTTATTACCCAGGGGGGAAAAATTAGGTACCCAATTCAACACTAATACCAGGCAAAATGTATGTAAACATTACGGGAGCAGAATTGTGTTATATTTCCAGCTGCATGGGATCACAAAAGGTCTATTGGCATGAACCTGAGATGACTTCATTCCTCATGAGCTGGGAGGCTCCGAGTTACATGGCCCATTCCAAATGAGACTGAATAATATCTTGATTCCGCATCCTCATCAGCATCATAACGTTGGCTGTAGCTATCGTAGAAAAGTTTTAACTTGCTCTGATGCTAAATTTTCATACCCTTCTGCCTTTTTGTAGCGAGGGTTCTTTTATTTGAATTATAAAGGCGCAGATAGAGAATGGAGCAAGGCATTTTTATGCAACATTTTAAAATATCCATAGAATATTTTTTTCCTTAAAACCTACATGAACCTTTCCATTAAACCCGGGACCATGCTGGTAAGGTCCAAACTCTCCTAATCTGTCAGGACTAGAATAAATTTCTAGGCCACAAACAGTGTGCAGTTGTAGCTCAGACCACACATGATGAAATAGCTTCAAATGTACATGATCTTAAAGGTCTTGGACCATGAACTAATAATCTTTGTTCTGATTTAACTTGGCCTTCTGTTGTGTGGAAAGTAGTAGTAGTAATAACAACAATGTGCCAGTCAACCGTTATAGACCGATAATCTAAGATTGCTTATAAGTGTTTGGAGGCCGTGGTGAGTTGACTATGGCAGAGCAGACTGAGGCTCAGTCCCGATAAGTTGGAGGTGATGGTGGTGGGCCGGGCAGGGGAGTGGGTGCCACCTCTTGTGGAGGGGGTGCGCCCCTCCATGGCTCAGCAGGTTCGGAGTCTGGGGGTATTATTGGACGTGGGTCTCCGTCTAGATCGGCAGGTGGATGTGGTGGCGAAGGCGGCTTTCCGCCAGCTGTATCTGGTGCGGAGGCTGCGCCTGTGTATCTCTAGAACCGACCTGGCCGCTTTGATCCATGCCTTCATCACCTCGAGGCTGAACTACTGTAACGCGCTCTACGTGGGGCTTCCCTTGACGCTGGCCCGGAGATTGCAGCTAGTGCAGAATGTGGCGGCCCGTCTCCTAACCGGGACGGGCCACCAAGAGCACATAACACTGGTGCTCCGTGCGCTGCACTGGCTGCCTTTAATGTGCTGAACCAGGTTCAAGGTGTTGATGTTGATCTAGAAGGCCCTGTACGGACTTGGACCTGGATATCTCAGGGATCGCCTCACCCTCCGCGGCTCAGGACGGACTCTCCAGTCCACCGGGGGAGCCTTCTTGGAGGTTCCCTGCGTAAAGCGGGGGGCTACAATAGAGAGGGCGTTCTCGGTGGCTGGGCCCCAGCTGTGGAACTCCCTCCCAGAGGAAGCACGACTGGCCCCGCGTCTGCTGGTCTTCCGTCGGGCCTCCAAGATATGGCTGTTCTCCCAGGCCTTTGGAGGTGGGGGAGGGTGGGTTAATATTTTTGAATGGGAGTATTTTTAAGTTGTTTTAAGTATCTGTGTAGATTTTTATATTTTTTATATTGTGATAAATAGTTTGTTTTATGTTGGAAGCCACCCCGAGATGCTGTAGGAATGTTTTTAAGTTGCTGGGGGTTCATTTATTGTTCTTTTTTATTGGGTTTAATAATATTGTACCTAGGCACAACTCTGTACCTCTGCAGTCTGCTCCAAGGTTTCAGAAAAAGATACTTATTCTGTGGTGGGTTATGCCCATCTGTAGGATAAAAGTTAGTCTATGCAACTTATTTTTGAAGCTCTCAGTAGTCTAAAACTCTTGAGTTATGTGTATAGCTATGCAGATCTCTGAATTTCCCACAGCATAACCAATTACTGTTGACTCGGTATGTATTCAGCTTATCCCTGTCTGTGTAAAATGATAAAGTTTGAACTTGCTTTCCATTTACCATGTCAAGTGTAAAAGCTACAGCTTTGTCCTCCTCCTCCTTTGCAGATATCCAGGTTTTGATGGGAAGCTTAGTATACTTGAGACAAGGCATCGAGAACTCTCCGTACGTGCATTTATTGGATTCAAACCAGTGGGCGGACATCTGCGACATCTTCACGAGGGACGCTTGCGCTCTCCTGGGACTCTCGGTTGAATCACCTCTTAGTGTTAGGTATGTCGCCCTTATTATTATTATTATTATTATTAGCTTTTATATAGCGCCAGCAATGTACCTGGCACTTTACAGAGAATAAAAACTTCAAATGCTCTTAATGTTGGGGTGCCTATGTGTTTCCCAGCCAAGGACAGTAGTAATAACTTGCCAGAAATACAAGCATGTGGCCTTGTTTACATGAAGAAGACCCAGTTGTAGCTGCACATTTGAACAAAGAGTAACCGGTTAGTAACCATTTCCCAGTGAACAGTTACTTTGATGTAGTTGGGTCTTCCATTTTTACTCCAGAAGCATTCACCTGAACAGAGCAGTAAACCTACAGTATTTGAGAGTAAGACAAGAAATGTATACTCCTGAACAATCAGGAGTACCTACTCCTGTTTGGCTTGTATTTTCAAAGTAACTGTTCATGTGAGCACTGATCAGTGTGAGAGGGTGGTGTCCACAGTTCAATGGTCCTTCTGTTTTAGCAAGGGGGGAAACTTGGCACAGCCCTCCTTCCATTACAGTGTCTGTCTGGACACTGCCTAGGGAAAGGGGTTATTCTGTTCACCGGAACGTAGCCTTACTCAGCTCAAGTTAGAACGTTACATGCTGTCATTCGGACACTTCTGTAGGTTGCCTCCTTATTGAATAAAGATGAGGATGACCGATGGGAGTACCTGCAAAAACGGATATACCTGTCAAAATACAGTACCCGACCCAATCCAGTTAACACTGGGTACTAATCAGTAGTGCCCAAGGTGCTACCTGATTTCAATTCTCCAACTTCGAGTACCGATTTTTCTTTCTGGTTTTCCAGTTGGTAAAACGGGAAGTCGGTAATGGCAATACCCTGTATTTTCAAGTAATTGGGTGTTTAACTGGGTACTGAGCGGGCCCCCAGCATACTACTCAGAATTGCCGGCATTGCCCGTAGGTGAGCAAACGTGCAACCATTTCATTTCTAATGGCCACTCAGCTGCCCTTGTCCAGGACAAGACTCCGCTGCCTAACATGCCTTCAGTCCACGCCTACTGGTTAATACTTCGGTTGATTTGCCACTTACAATCTGATCCTCGCGTTGTGTGCTAGCTCAGCGCCACTGTGCCATCGTTGGAAGCCTTTTGTCTGTTAAACCGTGATCGCATCCAATAAAATGTGCAAGATGGGAATTAATAGGGATTCAGCTTTTGCACAGTGTACGCCATGCACTTCAATGGGATCTTGATGCTTCCAAAGTCTTGCGTAATTTTCAAGATTGTACTCTCTTGTTTCTGATTTACTTTTTTTTTTTTTTTATGATGGGATTCCAGCAATCTGAAACTTCTCTCCACATGTTCCCTGATTAGTGCAGGATTAGCTGCCATTTAGCCTTTCACCTGTAAATGTTCCATCCTGCCGCCTTGATATTTCCATATAGAGATTAGATGAGGAACGAGAGTTGGGTTTCCTTCCAGCGTGGCTTGAGTGTCCTGCCAAAGCTCACCTCTTGGTCATCTGCCTCCTTGTCACTACAGTAACACTTCGGCTTGCTTTACCACTTGAAAAGAGTAACAAACTCAATAAACAATGCTGCTGCTCAGTGAAATGGCACTGACACGTACGCGTGCAATAGGGTTGGACGTTTTTCTATTCATTTTTGAGCAAATCTGATTGTGCTGGATTATAAAAGAGAACAAGCCGCAATTGATTTTGCCTCCTCCTGTAGCAGTATTGATTGATTGTAGTTGGTGGGTGTGAAAAATGAACCCCGAGGAAATGTGCGTCTCTGTAATTGCTTTTTATCTATTTGTCCCCCCGAACAATATCCTGGGAAATGAATAGTCACTCATTGGCGTTTTAATAGCCGTTACGTTGACTATACAGTGTGGTTCAGGGCGTTCTCGGGATCGGTGACTGAGATGTGTGTGTGTGTGTGGGGGGGGGGGGGAATCCCATGTTTATTGATGCTGGTGTCGATTAGACAGCTGTTTTTAGATCCATCGTGAAGTCAGTTCATCGGTGTCCATGCTGTGGAATTGACATGTACAGCGTAAACAAGACTGTGGCTGATCACAGTTTAGCCCAGTGGGCCTCTCCTGTCCTGAACGAGTGTCTTTGGGCGTGATTGAAAGTCCGCTGGAGTCACGAAAAGTCTCTACTTAACTCAGTGTGCTTTGAGTGCTACCTCCCATCAGCTTTCATGATTGGTCTTCAGAGGCTCTGTGAAATCTCTCCAAATTCTTAGGACCATTAAAGGCATTCGTACAGTAATGTGTGTGCGGGTGCACGCACATGGGTAATATCTGTAAAATATAATCATAAATTCTATTTTATGATGTTGCTTGGCTTACCACAGCACTCACAGAATAAAAGTTGAACAACGTACAATCCACTTAAAATATGTATTTAAGACATTTATACTGTCCCTCCCCCCCAGCTAGGGGAGGTTTGACTGAATCCCCTCACGCCTCTGAGCTAACAAACCTGGTTGGCTTTTTAAAAAAATACTTGCAATGATCTTGGATTTTGTGTGCGTGTGCGTGTGCGTGTGCGTGTGCGTGTGCGNTTGCAGCTAGTGCAGAATGTGGCGGCCCGTCTCCTAACCGGGACGGGCCACCAAGAGCACATAACACTGGTGCTCCGTGCGCTGCACTGGCTGCCTGTAATGTGCTGAACCAGGTTCAAGGTGTTGATGTTGATCTAGAAGGCCCTGTACGGACTTGGACCTGGATATCTCAGGGATCGCCTCACCCTCCGCGGCTCAGGACGGACTCTCCAGTCCACCGGGGGAGCCTTCTTGGAGGTTCCCTGCGTAAAGCGGGGGGCTACAATAGAGAGGGCGTTCTCGGTGGCTGGGCCCCAGCTGTGGAACTCCCTCCCAGAGGAAGCACGACTGGCCCCGCGTCTGCTGGTCTTCCGTCGGGCCTCCAAGATATGGCTGTTCTCCCAGGCCTTTGGAGGTGGGGGAGGGTGGGTTAATATTTTTGAATGGGAGTATTTTTAAGTTGTTTTAAGTATCTGTGTAGATTTTTATATTTTTTATATTGTGATAAATAGTTTGTTTTATGTTGGAAGCCACCCCGAGATGCTGTAGGAATGTTTTTAAGTTGCTGGGGGTTCATTTATTGTTCTTTTTTATTGGGTTTAATAATATTGTACCTAGGCACAACTCTGTACCTCTGCAGTCTGCTCCAAGGTTTCAGAAAAAGATACTTATTCTGTGGTGGGTTATGCCCATCTGTAGGATAAAAGTTAGTCTATGCAACTTATTTTTGAAGCTCTCAGTAGTCTAAAACTCTTGAGTTATGTGTATAGCTATGCAGATCTCTGAATTTCCCACAGCATAACCAATTACTGTTGACTCGGTATGTATTCAGCTTATCCCTGTCTGTGTAAAATGATAAAGTTTGAACTTGCTTTCCATTTACCATGTCAAGTGTAAAAGCTACAGCTTTGTCCTCCTCCTCCTTTGCAGATATCCAGGTTTTGATGGGAAGCTTAGTATACTTGAGACAAGGCATCGAGAACTCTCCGTACGTGCATTTATTGGATTCAAACCAGTGGGCGGACATCTGCGACATCTTCACGAGGGACGCTTGCGCTCTCCTGGGACTCTCGGTTGAATCACCTCTTAGTGTTAGGTATGTCGCCCTTATTATTATTATTATTATTATTAGCTTTTATATAGCGCCAGCAATGTACCTGGCACTTTACAGAGAATAAAAACTTCAAATGCTCTTAATGTTGGGGTGCCTATGTGTTTCCCAGCCAAGGACAGTAGTAATAACTTGCCAGAAATACAAGCATGTGGCCTTGTTTACATGAAGAAGACCCAGTTGTAGCTGCACATTTGAACAAAGAGTAACCGGTTAGTAACCATTTCCCAGTGAACAGTTACTTTGATGTAGTTGGGTCTTCCATTTTTACTCCAGAAGCATTCACCTGAACAGAGCAGTAAACCTACAGTATTTGAGAGTAAGACAAGAAATGTATACTCCTGAACAATCAGGAGTACCTACTCCTGTTTGGCTTGTATTTTCAAAGTAACTGTTCATGTGAGCACTGATCAGTGTGAGAGGGTGGTGTCCACAGTTCAATGGTCCTTCTGTTTTAGCAAGGGGGGAAACTTGGCACAGCCCTCCTTCCATTACAGTGTCTGTCTGGACACTGCCTAGGGAAAGGGGTTATTCTGTTCACCGGAACGTAGCCTTACTCAGCTCAAGTTAGAACGTTACATGCTGTCATTCGGACACTTCTGTAGGTTGCCTCCTTATTGAATAAAGATGAGGATGACCGATGGGAGTACCTGCAAAAACGGATATACCTGTCAAAATACAGTACCCGACCCAATCCAGTTAACACTGGGTACTAATCAGTAGTGCCCAAGGTGCTACCTGATTTCAATTCTCCAACTTCGAGTACCGATTTTTCTTTCTGGTTTTCCAGTTGGTAAAACGGGAAGTCGGTAATGGCAATACCCTGTATTTTCAAGTAATTGGGTGTTTAACTGGGTACTGAGCGGGCCCCCAGCATACTACTCAGAATTGCCGGCATTGCCCGTAGGTGAGCAAACGTGCAACCATTTCATTTCTAATGGCCACTCAGCTGCCCTTGTCCAGGACAAGACTCCGCTGCCTAACATGCCTTCAGTCCACGCCTACTGGTTAATACTTCGGTTGATTTGCCACTTACAATCTGATCCTCGCGTTGTGTGCTAGCTCAGCGCCACTGTGCCATCGTTGGAAGCCTTTTGTCTGTTAAACCGTGATCGCATCCAATAAAATGTGCAAGATGGGAATTAATAGGGATTCAGCTTTTGCACAGTGTACGCCATGCACTTCAATGGGATCTTGATGCTTCCAAAGTCTTGCGTAATTTTCAAGATTGTACTCTCTTGTTTCTGATTTACTTTTTTTTTTTTTTTATGATGGGATTCCAGCAATCTGAAACTTCTCTCCACATGTTCCCTGATTAGTGCAGGATTAGCTGCCATTTAGCCTTTCACCTGTAAATGTTCCATCCTGCCGCCTTGATATTTCCATATAGAGATTAGATGAGGAACGAGAGTTGGGTTTCCTTCCAGCGTGGCTTGAGTGTCCTGCCAAAGCTCACCTCTTGGTCATCTGCCTCCTTGTCACTACAGTAACACTTCGGCTTGCTTTACCACTTGAAAAGAGTAACAAACTCAATAAACAATGCTGCTGCTCAGTGAAATGGCACTGACACGTACGCGTGCAATAGGGTTGGACGTTTTTCTATTCATTTTTGAGCAAATCTGATTGTGCTGGATTATAAAAGAGAACAAGCCGCAATTGATTTTGCCTCCTCCTGTAGCAGTATTGATTGATTGTAGTTGGTGGGTGTGAAAAATGAACCCCGAGGAAATGTGCGTCTCTGTAATTGCTTTTTATCTATTTGTCCCCCCGAACAATATCCTGGGAAATGAATAGTCACTCATTGGCGTTTTAATAGCCGTTACGTTGACTATACAGTGTGGTTCAGGGCGTTCTCGGGATCGGTGACTGAGATGTGTGTGTGTGTGTGGGGGGGGGGGGGAATCCCATGTTTATTGATGCTGGTGTCGATTAGACAGCTGTTTTTAGATCCATCGTGAAGTCAGTTCATCGGTGTCCATGCTGTGGAATTGACATGTACAGCGTAAACAAGACTGTGGCTGATCACAGTTTAGCCCAGTGGGCCTCTCCTGTCCTGAACGAGTGTCTTTGGGCGTGATTGAAAGTCCGCTGGAGTCACGAAAAGTCTCTACTTAACTCAGTGTGCTTTGAGTGCTACCTCCCATCAGCTTTCATGATTGGTCTTCAGAGGCTCTGTGAAATCTCTCCAAATTCTTAGGACCATTAAAGGCATTCGTACAGTAATGTGTGTGCGGGTGCACGCACATGGGTAATATCTGTAAAATATAATCATAAATTCTATTTTATGATGTTGCTTGGCTTACCACAGCACTCACAGAATAAAAGTTGAACAACGTACAATCCACTTAAAATATGTATTTAAGACATTTATACTGTCCCTCCCCCCCAGCTAGGGGAGGTTTGACTGAATCCCCTCACGCCTCTGAGCTAACAAACCTGGTTGGCTTTTTAAAAAAATACTTGCAATGATCTTGGATTTTGTGTGCGTGTGCGTGTGCGTGTGCGTGTGCGTGTGCGTGTGCGTGTGCGCGTGCGCTTACTGTTTTTAAGTTTGAAAATTTAGCGTCCCAGGAAAATTTGTGACCAGAAAATCATCATCCGCTGAATGAATCTTGAGGGATAGTGAAATTGCCTGTCTGCTACAGTCTGGGCCTGGGGTGGTAAATCTTGGGGGGAAAGTGTGACTTTGAAGGTAGTTGCAAAAAGAAAAATAATTTTTGAATTAGCAGACGTTTTCCATACGCGATAGCTAAGTTTCCTACATGGACGTGAAGTATAAATCTTCTGCCCCTCGTTGTTGGGAAGGCAAACCTGGTCATTCCCTGCTCTCTCACTTCCCCTAATTTGCAGTTGACAGCAGCGGAAGCAGTCTCTGGCACTCTCCTTCCAGTAGTGCTGTTTTCAGCTGCCATTTTTCCTCGCTTGGGCAGGAGGGAAAAGCCTCCGCAGCAGTGAGAGTAAGCCATCCGTACTTTAGCAAATATTTACTATGTTTTCACGTTTGCTTTCTGCAACATGTTCTGCTTGTAAGTAAAATTCAGTGCTCAAAAGTGTTTCCTCAAATGCCATCCCAAGAAAGGCCACCTTAACTCTGGCCGTTACCGCTGCATGGGTAGTGTTGGCAAGAGAGGTAAATAGTGATCATCCGGTACTTTCCTGCGAGAGTTCTTGGGTAGGTGCTTTTTAGTTATTTATGCAAATGTATATGCCGCCCGTCACATTATGGCTCAAGGTAGCTTATAATCAATAAAAGCATCTAAAAATCCCTTAGCCTTCCCACGACCCTTTCATAACTGCCACCCTCCAACCATATATCCCTGCCTGACCAAACACTTGGCCAAATGGAAAGGTCGTGTATATCGTTTCCGGATGGTGAACAAGATACTTTTTTTCAGATACTTTTGCTGATGTGTTACTTAGTAAAACAGAGCACCTGACGAAGTACAAAATTCTTGCACCCCCAGTACTTGTTGATGAAACGGAGGTTTCGTAAGTACTTGTCTTCAAAATAGCTCTCTCCTCTCTCCTGCAGCTTTTCAGCAGGTTGTGTAGCGCTGCCGGCTCTCATTAATATCAAAGCTGTAATTGAACAAAGACAGTGCACTGGCGTTTGGAACCAGAAAGACGAATTACCGGTGAGTAGCTCTACGGTTGCTTGGCAGGTGATGGTCGTACCAAGGAACAAGTAGTGGGAGGCTACGGGGACTCGGTTTGCAAAACCTCTAGTTGACGCAAAACTGCCAAACCACAGAAATGATCAGACACCGTAGTAGTGATGCGTACCACAGTGCAAATCAGAATTGGCCTCTATTAAGGATCTATTTATAAATTATTTCATGGGTCCTTAATAAAGGATCGCTAAATGATGAACAGGTTATAGATGCCTATTCCATATACACGGAACCTCTCCTTTATAAGAACATTGAGCATAACCTTAACTCTGTCCCTTTTGTGTGTGTGCATTATGATGAAAGTCTTTCTAACTATACAGGCACATACTGTTTCTGTCACTGAACCCTTGCATTCTTTTTCTGTTTCCAAAGAGAGGAGGGTGTGTGTGTGTCTACTATTTTAGCCCCCACGCTAACCCTGCTTTCCGTGATGTCCTGGAAACGTGGCCAGGGTCATCAGCTGGAGTGAGAACAAATCCATAATAGTAAACATTGGTGCATATGCCCCCTAGCTTGTCTTGCAAGATGCTATGTGGGACCTGGTGCTGAATTTCTGCTTTTTGCCCAAAGCAAATTGCCTTTCTTTACATTGAAGGAGCCAAAGCATGATCAGCTCTCTAAGTTACGTTTCCCAGAAAGCAGCATCTCGGCAGCTGACTTGAGCTGTTCCACGTTATTTTAAGCGATATCCTGACCACTGATTTCTGGGTCATTTGTAGGGTTCAGGCATTAGATTTGTTTTTTTAACAGTGGACAAAACAAAAATTGCTTTTTCCTTACAAGCAAGTTTTCTTCTGTAAAGTTCGAATACAGTTAGAAATAACCGTGGCTGCTAATCTGCAAAAAAGTGTTTGGTTTAAAACAGCAGTAGCAGTAGCAGCAGCACACCCTTTTGGAAACTGATATTTGTTATGCTTCACTTTATTAGTAGAATGACAACTTCGACACAAGATCTTTGTTTACCAACCTAGCGGTGTGTTGCAAGAAGATCAGTAGATGTGATCAGAACTATTGAGTTCTACAAAGTTTAGGAATTCTAAGAGGAAACTGCCAAATTCTCCCATTTCCCCCCTCCTGAAATTAAAACTCCTCCTCCAAGCAGGTCAGACAATCGGAATAATTTCATTGACAATGGGTGTGTTACAGACAGACACACGCTATTACTGTATACACTAACCCATGCTGAATGGCAATATTAATTTGTTTTATCCAGATTGAAGTTGACCTCGGTAAAAAGTGCTGGTACCACTCAATATTTGCCTGCCCCATTCTTCGTCAGCAAACGACAGATAATAACCCACCTATGAAATTGGTCTGCGGTCATATTATATCAAGAGATGCTTTGAATAAAATGTTTAATGGCAGCAAGTAAGTATCTTTTTTCACCCTTTGGGGTGTATTAAAGTTTTGATTTGTCAAGCTGTATTTTTGGGATGAGGCATGGGGTTATGACAGAGCGTAAGAGTCCAATATTATCTCCGTAGTCGCAAAAAACGGAAGCACAGGATTTGGGAAAATGCAACTGAAACTTTGCAGCACTGGAGGATGATGGGATTAGGCTTATTCTGTAAGGTCGAAGTATAGGAATTTTTTAGGTTAACTTTTGAAAATGATATTGACCTTTTGCATTTTACAGAAAGTCTTAAGTACCGGTGAATTATTACATCCTCAAGGTTTGGACTTTCTGTACATTGTGTTGTCCCTTGAGAGCAAGGTTCATCAGGCAAGTGCTTGACAGGTACTTGGAAGTCTAGGTAGGGGAGTCCTCTTGAGAAGGCAGTGCTTCCACAGCAATGCCTGCTTTGTGCCCTGTAATTCATAAATGCTAAAGGCGTTGAGCCTCATATTGTCAGTGGGCGTTGTGTGTCAGTGGATAAGAATGTGGAAAATCGGGAAGAGGCTTCTTATGATGGAAGCACACGGAGCTTTCAGTGATCCATGACATTGGTAAAGCAGAGAGAAGTGTGCAGACCAGCTATGCTAACATCTTTCTCCTAGGGCTGGGACTTAAATAATTAGTGCAAGTTTTTCGGGGGGGGGGGGGGGGGAAGAGAATGGGAAAAGAAAAGTTGGGCAAGATGTTTTTGTTTTAAAAGAAAAAAATTGGGGGGCAGTTTCCTTTTTAATCACCTGACTTGTGTCGAAATCTCAGCATGTCGCCATTCAAGTGAATGAGAACCAGAAAGCAACATTGCTTAGAAAGAGATGTGGAAGTGATGATGAGTCTAATTTCATAGTTGCAGATGAACATAATGCATCAAATCACCAAACAGGGTGGGTGATGACTGTGTTTTTAGCGTCTCTTCCATTTGAATAATTGAGGCATGTCTGCGAGGGTAAAGAAGAGTACTAGCGCCATTGAAGTCCACAGCAGCAGACTCAGAAGCAGGATTTTACCCTTTAAGTCTCCTTTTAACTAGGACTCGGTAAACAGCCATTTCATGGAAACGGTGATCTGGCCCTCCAATTCTGGTGTAGAGCACCGGGGGGTGTCTGTCGTAATCCTGTATCCTGCACACGCTCAGTTCAGCACGTACAGAGCAAGTCAAGATGGCCGGAAAGTGCGCTATCTGCTGCTCAAGAACAATACTAACCCATTTTCTTTGTCTTTAGATTAAAATGCCCCTATTGTCCAATGGAACAGAGTCCTGGAGATGCCAAACAGATATTTTTCTGAAGACCTGATTCTGTACGCAGTTGTATGTGACACTCTTGAGTTACGGGTGTGTTTTCAGAAGACTAAATCAAACATGTGTTCCGTTGTATGCAGCCGACTGAGGACTCCTGTGTTTGTATAAGCTAATGCTACAGAAACTTTGCCAACATTTAGAATATAACTACAGAGTGGAAATGCTACTGAAATATTACCCTAGGGCTTTACTATAACCTTGGTCTCCATACCTGATCAAGTTACTTCACCAGCAGTTGTCATCCAATGCAGGTTTTTGTACTTAATTATATGGTGACTTCTTACTTTTTAAAACTGAAACCAAGCGACACCTGCCCCCTATGTTAAATTCTCCTCCTGCTATTACTCTGTCATCCTATTAATAATGTCACCGTAGAATGTTGGTGGGAAAAGTTTTATTTCCTGTAACATGTACATAATTAAAAGAAAATGCTTTTCGGGGGGGGAGGGAGGGGGTTTGATAAATTAAAATAGTGGTTATAAAAACTAATTTGTATTTTTATTTGCGAAGGAAAAGTTGTGATATATTCTCAGTTTTCTCTCTCTCCGACAATTTTTTTTTCTTCAAACTTTTAAATAGAATTCAATTTAAATGTGCATATCTATATAAAATATATAAATATATAGCCCAAAGTGGTTGAGTATCATCGTTAATTTCGAGGCTGGTCTGAGGCTAAATTACTACTGGCGTGGAGTGGGAACCCTATTCCTTTGCTTTCATGATCAGAGATTTTTGTGTCAGAGTCTTCAATAAAATGGAATTATGCAGTGGAAATGTTTTTAGTTAACAACACACTTGCTCCTCTTGCCTTTTTAGTCATGTTCTACGAACTTTGTATTCCAGATTAGGCTCTTAATGTCATATTGCTGTATAGTTTGATAGACATTACAGTGTGCTATTTATAAACAGTTATCAAAGCCAAATAAACTGTCGATGTATTTATTATGAAATTGTCCAAAGCAGCATGCTTTGATACTCTTGACAGGGTTGGGGCCCTCAGTCCCCCTACTAGAAGGTAGAAAACTTTCTGTAGCCACAAGCGTTGAGCGTCTAGCCTTGCTTTTCATAGTACGCAGATTGCTGGTGCTGCTGTTTCTGCTAAATTTGCCCTACTGTTGACTTGAGTGAATTTGTACTCCCAAGCCAGAGCTAGAATGTGACCGTCTCTCGGTGTGCATAGATTTGATATTGATTGCACTCTCTCACTGCAGGCTGAAGCAGCCGCACGGCACGCTGAGTTGCCTGAAAAGAGAGATTTCTGTATTGTGTCATTTTAAAAAAAAAAGTAGTCCTGAGTATATGGTTGGATATGGACACCCCCTCATTGAATGCACTAGCACGATGCGCTACACAGAGAAGAGCGTCTGTCTTGACTCTGCTTTATCTGCCTTGAGAATTGGATTTGGACTTGAGCGTATGGGTTTAACAGCCTTGAGAAGATACGAAGAGCAGACAAACGTGAAACTTTAGCATGTATTGAGAGTGTGTGGGAGAAAAAGTACAGGAGGGTGTCTGTTCTCTTATGTGTGCCACCTTTTTAAACCAAGGTAAAATCTACAATAAGCAGGTGAGGAGACGATTTTCAATGCAGATTTCTAGACTCGCTGAAACTGCTTTTAAGTTGGAGTGGATTTGTATGGTATTTATGTCAACCTCCAGAGTGGACAACGTGCATCTCTAAAGAAAACCATGTAAGAAAATGACTTTTTAAAAGCAATGTGACTTCTTAGACGCTTCAGCTTTGTGACTTCTTAGATGCGGATACAGAACATGAGTTCCATTGTCCCGTGCCCCCACCTCAGAGTTGCTCGTAGCACACAAACGATTAAACCAAGTTAATGTGTAGGAATGTGGTCCCTTACTCTTTGCTGCAAGCAAGATGGGTTCAGTGGTCTCTGAGAGCAGGTTACTGTAGTTCTAATTCTCCGGACCCTCGGGGTAGCTCGGTTTTAAAGGATCTGAGAACGGCTCCCCAAATGACCATTCCCTTAGCCTTAGCCTGGGTATATCTGTAGTGTGTGACACTGTCACTCTCTCCTACATTAGGAGTGCAGGGAAAAGGGAGCATCGAAGCCATCTCCTCTCCAATTGCCTGGAGGGATCTCCCCATGTGTGGAGGCGGTGGGTATTTTCCGTTTCCTGCACAGTACAGAAGAAGCAGGGTGTAGCTATAAATCTGGTTCTGTTTGTTTTGTTTTTAAGGTGAGTGTTCCCATAGGGAGAACGTAGGGCCTCTGTCCAATGTTCTTGGTACCCTGGCAGGGTTTTTGTGTTCTCTGGTGATGAACTGAGGCCAACCACAGCCGCTCTCCTGAGAAACTGGCATGGAGTTTCTACTATTAGTGTTTCTGATATATCAATAATGTCTTTACTGAAGCTGTCTCACCAGCTGGGCTCTAGGATTTCCTGACTGAAGGCTCCGATAGAACTGTTTCTGAATGGAAGCTTTTCTCCTGTCGTTGCATTTGAGCTCTTGCCCCTAATTTCTGTAGCTGGCCTGTCTCGGCAAGCAGGTTTCTTTTCCTTCTGTACTAGAGCTCTGGGAAACGCTGACTTTGTGTAACGCTGCTTTCTCCGCAAGGCTCTTAGGAACTCTGTCCTGGTTTGCATCTGCGTATGACGAATCTGCAGAGGCCCCTCGTGTCCCCCGCAGCAAGAAGGAACAAGTCGCCGCTGGATCTGGGAACTTGCATGACCATGGTAGGAGGCCACTGCAGCGCTTCCGATTAATCTGCCTTCCCCCTATCCTCGCCGAATCTATGGCATGTATGAGTAAAGAAAAACGTTATACTATGCCATCGTGTATCTCTAATGTGTGTGGTTAGAAATATAATAAACACAAACAGAACTATTGTTATGCTTATAATCTTTTATGCTTCTATAAACTTATCAGGAACAGGACTGCATGGCTTTCTATTGACTTGAAAACAAGCTAGTTGCAGTCTTGCACTTCACCCACCAGGTGGTGCTAGCTAACCTTAGAGTTGAAGTGGGTAACTACCTACTATGGGTAATATAACCCACAATTTCGGGTACTGATTAGGAACCTGATTCCTCGAAAATACCAAATATTGCCGTTGTAGAGGTACCAATTCTAAATTGGTATGGGAATTGGGACGGAATGTTGATGCTGGAAGCCAAAAAATTGGGACCAGACCTGTTGTTTTGGTACATTGGGTAGCCCGTCGGAGTACCGATTTAGTACCTAACGATATTGGGTCATTGACTTCTGTTTCTGATTTTTAGAGGCAATCAAGTACGACTCCCAAACGGCAGCAAGGGGCAGGAGTTTCCTGACTGCTGTGTAAACCGGGGGTGACGGGAGAGATGATGCTCTTGTGGTTCATAGAGTTGGATGGGACCATAAAGTCCAACCCCCCTGTTCTAAGGAAGGAGATCCCATTGACCTCTTGGAGGGATCAAATCTTCCCTTCCACCCGCTTGTGGAAAATATCAGCTGCCCAAATAGGCTGAGCCTCCAGATCCCACGAAGAGAGAGTGAGGTGGGTCCAGGTGATAATTAACACTGAGCACTTGCTTTCAAGCAGCGCGTGTTTTAAATAGTGCTGTGAAAATTTTGGCCGGCAGATTTGTCAGCAATATTAATTGAAAGGTCTTATTTAAAAAAAAACCCAACCCTTAACTTGGTCAGTGGATCTCAAGCTTTTTTGAATTTTGCCTCCCCTGCCCGCTTCCATTTGTCTGTCATAGTTGCGACCCCCTCCTCACACATTCTCCCCCAACCCCATCTTGCTCCCTCTCTCCACCTTCTACTGCGTCCCCTGTCTCTCCCCCTTGTTTTTTGATTTTCTCCCTTGCCATCCTGTTTCAGAGATTTCCCTCTAGCTCAATAAAAGCGTCGTGCTAGCTGGGGTCTTTTTCACAGTGCTTTGGGGGTTTTTTTAGTAACAAAACAAAAAACCCCTTAGGGTGGAAAATAAAGGGTTGGAATTCTTTCTTTTTTTTCATCATAAGCTCTTCATATTTTAACCTTTTCAATAACGGTTGGTGAAGCATGCCCCTCTCAGCCCTGCCATTGTTGGATTTAAGACTACAATTAAAACCATTTCCTTGCTTGCATTTCCCTAGTCCCCTCGACGTTGGGATCAAAGACGTTTCCTCTCTCGTCGACTTTTCAGTAATGAAGAAAATCGGTAAAATACCCCTTTCAGATCGCTGTTGTAATTTAAAACTGTTGCCTATAGGCACGTAGCATTTTTTTTGTGTTTATAAGTTCGGTCGACAGGGACCTATCGGATCTGGGCATAATTCTGGTAGCAACAGCTGTGGTTTTAAGTAGGAAATTGTAAGTATGCAAACGTTTAAGGGACATTTATGAAAAATACATGTTTCAGGGCCTGCATTGGTGCCTATGGCTTGACCATCCTTTGGGGCATTTCCTTCACCAAGAAGCCATCCTCTTAAGTGAGTTTGACACAACCAAGAGCAGACTCCCCTTAAAGGGAGGGTTGCCACCTAAAATTGCCACCGCGCCCTGCAACGTGCAATTTTCATAAGTGTTCCTTAAAAATGTGCATAGGTGGCACCCCTAGTTTTAAAGGGCATCTGCTCTTGGTTGTCCAGCTCCCTTATTAGGGTGGCTTCTTGGTGCAGGAACTGGCCCAAAGGATGGTCAAGCTAGGTTCCAAAGCCACCTTTGGAAAAGCGCGGGTGTCAAAGGCAACTGAAGGAAGATTTTGAAGGGCTACGAAATCGTTTTAGTGCAACAGTCTGTTGGTCTGAACAACAAGCCAGTTAGCCAGGAGGAGTCGGACTCATCCTGCGTTCACAAAAGCCATTTAATCTGTCGAAATCCCATCGTTCTTCCTTGCTGTGGAACGCTTAGGCCACAGGATACAGCAGCAGGGTCAATGTGCATTAAATAAAAAAAAAGTTGCTCTCCGAACCCAACGTTTAAAGGCTCAGGGCAAGCGAATTCTCTTGCAAGTGATTGTCGTAACGTGTGACAGGACTGATCCTGCTGTCTGCCTCTCTGCCCTCGAGTCGGTGCAGAGCTGCACAGCAATACGGGATATCTAGCAGCAGCCACAGCTCGGATAAGCTCTTGGAGGATATAGGTCAGTTAATGGCTATTGGCCAAGTAGGTAATGGGATGTAAACCTCTGACTTTTGGGCACGGGGTGAACAGCAGGGAATGGATCAGTCCGTTACGACCTGTTGGGTACGTCTCTGAAGGGAGGGGCCTAGGGTTTGGGGAGCCTGTGATGCAAGCAGCAAGGGGAACCAACCACTGCCTAGGGGGAAAAGTAAGAGGAGAGCAGTGCGTAAAACTGGCTTCCCTTCTCCAAAATCCAAGACTAGTTCAGAAGAGTGAGGGGCACGGGAAAGGCGATGTACCCCAAGTTTTTATTTGATAGGGTTGTAAAGAAGGCACCTGTACTGTTTTCATTTACAAAAAACTTGTTAGGGTTTTGGACTTTTGGGGAAAAAAACCCTGCCCCGCGCCCCACCCCACCCCCCCCGCGCTGGCCACCGGAAGTGCCTGGAGGCACTTAAGGAGCAGGCCCTGTTGGGACGAAGAGTTGGGGAGGGGGGGAGGAGATGAGGTTGGGGGGGAAATATGTTCAGGGGTTTGTTGGGGTGGGAGGGAAAAGTGGCAGGGGGTAAATTTTGGTGAGAGTGAGGGTATGAGAGTTAGGGATAAGGAGTGTAGGATGTTGTTGATAGAGGATCGGGGGGGGGGGAGTTGTGTATTGGTGGTGTGACGTGGGTAGGCTTGGGGAAAGTGATAGGAGATGGAGAGGAGAGGGAAGAGGGGGAGTTATTCAGTATTGCTGATGTAGGTTTGGTGGGGCCACCTCCCCCTGGTGAAAGGAGGGTGGGGGTGGTCAGGTCTCCCCTGGTGGCAGCAGGGGAGGAGTTGGTTGTTGGTGGGACCTTCCCTGTTTTTGTAGGGGAGGTTATAGAGTGGGATATAGGCTAAGTGTAAGGAAATGTGATTGTGGAGGAATATTGTTTTGTTATTTTTTTCATCATGTGTAAATAGTATATTATGTTAGATGCTGTGACAATTGTTTTTGGGGCCCCTGCGTGGATAACCCATGACATATGTATATGTATATTTTGTAAGCCGCCTCGAGTCCTACAGAAGAGAGGTGGGATATAAATTAAATTGGAATTGGAATTGGAATTTTTTTTGGGGGGGGGAGGGGGTGTTCACAAACAACCGTACCATTTTCAGGGGGCGGAGTGGGCTTTTTATTTTTAATTTTAAAAATAATTTAAAATCACTGCACATGCACAAATGGCTGCCAGACTGCTCTGTGCATGCGCAGCCCTTTTCCAAAATGGTGGCGCCACCGCTGCTGCCATTTTGGGAAAGGGCTGCGCATGCATGGAATGGTTCGGTGGCCATTTTGTGCGCATGCACAGTGATTTAGATTTAAAATTATTTTTCAAATTTAAAATAGAAAAATCACTGTGCATGCACTAATCCTGTTTACACCGTTCATGTGAACGCTACTGAAGTGGGGTCGTGTTACTCTGGTTTTCATGAAATGGTAGCAGTTTCTTCCGTTTTCCTCTGGAAATGTGGCCTCGGTGAGGCAAGGCGATCAAATGGCTACGCTTGCTATCTGCGTTCTTCCCTTAGCTCTTCCCTCCATTGGTGTCTCCTTGGGAAATAATGTCACCTCTCTGCCTGTCCCTGCTTCCTTTGCTTTATTTATATTTTATTCATGTTTGGGCTATGCCTGCATTTCTCTTTTTAAACTATGTGTTTGTACAGCCCCTAGCATAAGAGGGCCCTAAATCTCAGTTGAGGCCTCTAGGCCCTATCACGAAACGTTTATGAATACTTAATATTCCTCTCTCGTATCTTTACTAAGCTCTTGGTTGCCATGGAATCTTGTGGCAGTGAGTTCCAAAAGTTATTTATTTATATAAAATTTGTAGCCCGCCCCTCCTGCCCACAGGGCAGCCTGGGTGGTGAACAACAACTATAAAAACAATAAAACAATTAAAAATTCCATATTATGCAGGGAAAACAAAACAATACATAGTTTTGCATGTCTGCAATACATAGTAAAATGTCTCTTGGGTGATTGGGACTGCTTGATGGATGGACACAATGCATTTTCTTTGGCAAGGAGCTCTGTCCACGCAATTCGAGCCATTTCCATCTGGGGCTGCCAGATAGTTCTCTCTCCCGCAACCTGCCATGTTGCGGCAAGGATATTGCCAAGGAAAGAGCTGGTGGGAGGAGACTTTCGGGGTGGTGCAAACCCACAGTGGCCTAAGCCTCTGTTCATGCAGCTACAGGCCCCATCTGTTTCAATAGGGGATGGGCTTGCGTGTGTTTGTCCGGTGATGATGGTAGCATGGGAGGCAGCACAGAGTGCACTCAGTGAGTCTCCATCTTCCCTCCTCCCCCACAAATGCTCCAACGTTTTATATTATTGATTTATTTATTTAGATTTTTTTTTAACACACTTTCCCAAAGGCTCAGTATGGGTTACTTCATCAGAAAAATATACATGTAAAATGCAAGAAGAAAACATATAAAATATATGTGTATATATATAACCCCATAAAATTACATCCCAAATCCTAACACTCCCTGTTAAAAGTCTGGCCACGGCGATAGGTCTTACGTTGGCTCTGAAGGATTCTTCGACTTTGGCGAACCTCTGGACGGAGGGAATTCAGAGCTGTGAGCAGCCGCTGAGAACGTCTCTTAGCAGACGTCAGTGATGGAACTTGCAAGAGAGTAATGGGACTGGCTCATCAACCCTTTACCCTGCCTCCAAGTTATTTTTATTCTTAATCATTTCAGTTATTTTATCTAGGGCTTGAGAGAGTGTATTTTTTTTCTTTTCTTTTTTTTTTCCTTGCAAGATTCTGAGCCAGGTACCAAGATCTTGTTTAAAAACAAAAACACTCAACAAAAACAGAGGCCTGGGCATGTGAAAAATGGCCTAGGGATGGGCGAACAGAACGCCGTTCAGTCCGAAATCCGAGTTTGACGGAGTTCGGTTCGGCCGAACAACCAAAAATAGTGCTATCGATACTGAAGCCGAATGCAAATTTTTGTTTGTTCGTTTGACCCTGAAACCAACCCTGGTCTCCACCCCTGGTGCCAGGAAGTCTGCTCCGCATCTGCCTCCCACTTCCAGTCACATTTTCCCCGCCCCTGAACTCATCCAAACTGTTTGAGCGTTCTATTCGGACATTTGGTTCGGTCGTCCAAACAGGCCGAGTTCGGCTCGAACTTCCGAGCCGTGTTCACCCATCCCTACAATGCCCCCCCCCCCCCCACATGTATTTTTCATAAGTGGCCTGGAAAAATATACCTAAGGTAGCAGCCCTAAACTTACCCCAGGACTGTACAAAGTGTTCCCCCACACCCGGTAAGACTTTTTTATTATTATTATTATTAATTAAGTATTTTGAAGAAAATGTCTATTCTGCTACAATTTTTCAGTTAATCCTGGAAGAAGTTGCTGACGTGAACTTCTTGACTCATATTTTTTTCCTCAGGTAAGAAAAGAACAAAAAAGCCATGCAGACTGCTTGACTCTGTAGGACAGCTTTTGTTTCATTCGATGCAAAATGTCAGACTGTGCCATTCCCAACGCTTAGGGATTAGAAAATTTGATTTTAATTTTTCCTTCTGTCAGGGTTTTCGATGCGTCAAATGTAAACTAATTTTAAAATGGCAGAAATTTTCACAGAAGGAAAATCCCGTTTTTCTGAATCAATCGGGGAGCATTTCTCTGTTTAAAAAACAAACAAACTTGGTTTCTTGCTTCATTTTAAAGTTATCGAGCAGATACTTTGCTGCTTGTTGCTAATGCCTACAAGATTAGGCTTATTTTGCTTTTTATGACTTGGAAGCCAAAAACTTAATCAAAAACATGACCAGAACAGCTACGTTTTAAAAGACCGGTAATAGCATTCAGGTTACCACACCCATCCCCATCACACACGGTTGTTCACGTGCTCTTTCTCAAACTGTTTGCATTGTAAAATTCAATAAAAGAGAAATTGCAAAGAAAATAAAGTGAGGATGAGAAATAGTAACGGGAGAATGTTCTCTTTTGGAAGATCCATCCAGGAATGGCCCTAGCCTCTTTACACGTACCGGTTTGGCATATTGAGTTTCCCACTGGCTGCCCCGTTCGTAGGTCTAAAGCGGAAAGGAAAGAAGGAGCATGTTATCGTTTGACCTGAAATGAGTTGGACCAAAGGTTAACAGCGACCGCCATGACAGGTAAGCTGCTCCCTTGTGGTAGGCTCCCTGTGAGGGATAGACCACACCCCCAGCCTTCTGATTGGCCCCTTGCCCTAGAGTCCGGTTTTATACCAGATTGTCCTGTTTTCTGAAGGGTTTGCCCCTCCCTTGCCCGTTTACAGAATTGATCCGGCTGCTTTTTTGGCTGGTATATTGGAGAGGTTGCCAGTGCGGTTTGCTAGAGCTGCAAAAGGGCACCCAAAGATTCCCACTGAATCTGGGGTGCCCAAATCAACCCGGTTCCATTTACCTGAAGGGGACGCAGTGGGCTGCCAATACGCCGTCTGACTTTTTTTTTTTTTTTTTTGAAAGCGACCATTCCAAACTGGGATTGCCACCAAGCTTCACAGAGGTCCTACCAGGGCGTGTAAGTTTCAAAGGCCGTCCTCCCACCTGCAGTGCTGGATGGGGGTCTCGGTAGGGAGTGCTTGCCTCTCACAGTAAATGAGGGGTCCTGTATTCTGGGGATGTCAGTGGCCACCCTGCCGTGCCCATTGATAAGGCCACCCAACTAGAACAGGAAACTGGGGTGGACAGCACTTTATGCTCTGTTCCCAGTCCTTTGCCTGAGTCTGTGACCCAGAGCCCTGCCCCTCATGTCCTGCCTTGGACCCTCGTCTCGTAAGTGCTGCTCTGATCCCCCAAGGTCTGTCCTTGGTCCCAGTCTTGACTCCTCGCTCTCCTAAAGATGATCCTGGTGTGTCTGCCTGTGTCCTGACGCAGTAAGAGAGAGTCTTCCATGAAAGGATTCTGGCCCCCATCCTAAAGAGCAACTCCCGTTGATTCCCATTAGACTCCGTGCATGCGCACAAGGGCCTCTGATTTTAATTTGAGACAACAGTTCAGCGCTGACACTGCAGAGGAATGTAAATAAGTCTGCTAACAGCAGAAGGGCAGCGTTGGGCAAACGTCTCCTTGTTTCTGAACTGATGAGCTCTCTGAGGCCACATCCTGATGTGTGCTGAGCCTCTCTGGCCTGAACCCGATTAATGTACTGATGCCCAAGTGCTGTCGTTGAACAGGGCCGGCCTTAGAATTTGTGGGCCCCCTGTGTCCCTGCCCTCTTGGGTGTCTCTCCACCCCCTTGGGAGCATCCTCTGCGGGGCCCTAGAGGGGGCTGTGTTTGGGTCCCTGCACTCTGCCCTGGTGAAAAAGGAGGGCCACTGCGCTCCCTTTCCCTGGACATCCATCACAGCTTGAGAGCATCTTTCGGCAGCCATGTAAGACCTTTCCTGTTGACAAAGCATTTGGCAGGAGGAGATAGGGGGGCTGGGGTGGGATTCTTAAGGGAGATTTGTTTTGCGTGTTCTTGTGTGTGCGTTTCTATGCTGTAAGTAAGGTTACCATGCCTCCCCTTTAAAAGAGGATGCTTGTGAGACATTCATGGCGCAGGGCTGCATGAATTCCAGTACGGCCCTGCAACATGTATTTTCATCAGTGTCCCCTTGTAAGCCTGGCTGTAAGCCAGATTCCTGGCCTTTAGGGGAAGGACGAGGCTTGAATTTAAGTTAGGAACTGGGAGGTTTCAGTGTGAGCTCCTCATTGTCTTAAAGGAGCAGGGATTGAATTGAACGGAGGCGTAATTTCCACAACTGATAGCCCTTTTGTGTGGATCTGGCATGGCCCTGGCTGCCCCTTTCAGATCCTTCTTGGCGATGCTCCTGTCCACCCGTTCACCACCCCTGTTGTAGCCGTGCAGGTAGTCCCATGCGAAAAGCATACGCAGGCCTGGGACGTAGCCCTTGCAGAGCCCGTTGACTTCAGTGGGAGCTGGAGGCACCTCTGGCAAAAGCCAAAAGGGTGGCTTTCTCTCTAATCCTAGATGCCTGTGCAGTGTCGTGTGAGCCCGTAACAGACCACCCCATCCTATTTGGATGTATAAAAAGTCCTTTTGAATGCAAACATTTTGGGGAAATGAGTGTTTTTCCCCATATGCCTGTACAGCCCCTAAGTGGGGAGCTGGGTCTTTGGTCATCCTGCATCCAAGCAGGGGGCTGGACTAGCTGGCCTTCGGGGATCCCTTCCAACACTTAAGATTCTATGGTGCTGTGAAACCCAGAGTCAAAGATGGGACTCCCAGTAGTTGGCTGTGGGCCAGAAACACTTTTTGCAATGGTTATCCCCATAAAATGATTGTACAGGGCCAGGTACACTGGGGGTAGGGTTGTCACCTATGCAAAATATTAAGGAACACGCATGAAAAATACCTGTTGCAGGGTCTGTATTGACGCCTTAGGACCTGAGACGTGTGTCTTTCCATGAGTGTTCCATACAAATTTGCATCGTTGGCAAGGCAACCCTAACTGGTGGGGTTATATAAATAGTAATAATGGGTAAACTGCTTTGCTCCAGGCAGCTGTGGTCACTTGGTTTCCATGGCAGCCCCTCACATCTACAGCTGCGGCTACTTTAGGCTGCCTCAGTGCAGTGTGCGTGTGTGTGAAAAATGCATCTGGAACTTACTTGTGGACTTGTAAACCCAGAAGATTGAAAGACCAGCACTTTAAGGGGTGTGAAAAAATGCCCAATGTCCAGTACACGCCTAGCAGAGTCAGTTTGAAGTTTAAGGGGCTTGCAACTTTAGGTGTTACAGCAGAAAACCCAAACCAAAAATGAAATAAAGGGAAAGGCACTGACGTTCGGGTGAACTTCTGGTTCTCTTGGGTTTTTGCACTTTTCTGCTTTTGAGGCAAGAAGCAGGGATGTTCTTCCCATGT
The DNA here is from genome assembly GCA_003113815.1 of Sphenodon punctatus. Classification (NCBI taxonomy): domain Eukaryota; kingdom Metazoa; phylum Chordata; class Lepidosauria; order Sphenodontia; family Sphenodontidae; genus Sphenodon; species Sphenodon punctatus. The sequence goes on from QEPC01005526.1 coordinate 686,585, forward strand.
GGTTTCAATTTGCCTCACACCTAGTTCTGCAGTAAGCAGCTCAACGACAGCAAAATACTCTCAACATTGAACTTTACTGACCTTTTACATTTGCATCTTCTTCTTCTGGATTCTTAAATTAAAAGAAAAAGAAAAAAACCAAGTTCAGGCGTTGGTTAGTAAATGAGACATTGCAACACAATGCTGACATTACTCCTCCCCTTCCCCCCCTCCGGAATATAATTCTTGATTGAGCCTGGAATTGCCATAGGGGGTGGGCTGGGGGGACTTTCTCCCTCTTGTAAGCTCCGAGGGCCAAATAGATGTTAGGGATCGGGGGTGCTTAAGGGATCTGAAAGACCGAGCTCAGGGGAAGGGAGCAGAGATGAGGGCATGCACACAAGGCAGGTCCATGGGACATTTAAAAAAAAAAAAAAAAAAATTGTATGAAAAGATTTGTGTCACGGCTGCAGCAGGCGCAACACACATTTAACCAAAACTATTTTAACTCGAGAACCAAGGTCTAAACAACAAGGCTTATTCTCCGTCTGTCTCCTGTCGGTGATCCGTTGGGTAGCTCTGCGGATGACCGTCAGGAGGCAGAAGAAGAAGAAGGCTTCTGCGCATGCGTGGAGCTGCCCCCGGCCATCTTGTCAGTCTTTTCTTCTGCCTTCGGCCGTCGGAGGTGTATTTCAGCGTTCTGAAAAGACAGAAAAATTAAAAGTAAAATGAAAGCTTTAGGCTCAGGTTTAGGGCAGAGAAGAGCCCTTGGCACAGCGGGGCTTTTGGGCCAGCGATTATCCCTCCCCCACTTGGAGGGACTCGCTTGTCGGCCTGCCGGGTTGCCGCGCAGATCGCCCGGGAACCGGGGAGCAGTCAGACTCCGGGGAGAAGAGGCGGGCTCGCCTACCCCAGCGGCTTAGTGGCAGCGGAGTCTCTTCCAGTAAGTCTCCCCCCGCTTAGCCCATTGACT